>JAYKAV010002242.1:1954-307844 GCA_035582835.1 Phoebastria nigripes | reverse complement strand
TTTTTTTTTTCCGTTTTCCACCATAAATCATACTGATGTGTTTGGAGGAAGAAGGGAAGCTATCCACCCTGAAGCAAGTATTGATTATTTTAAGCATCCATGGCACCAGCTGTGCATAACTCTCTTTCAGCAGCTAAAAGGTTTATGAGCGGGAGACTTAGGCTGAGGCTGCTTGAAGATGGCTAATATACTGTAAAAAGCAAAAGTAGTGACTTCCAGGGTGCTTGTTGGTTCTTATGGCAAAAGCAGATCTACGCCACCTGAAAAGTATTCCTGAACACATCTAATCTGTTCACCAGTACAGAAGAATGGTTCTTTCTTACTTCAATATTTACACCGGGGTGTGCTGGCAGCTTCACAGGCTGAGAACGGCGGGGGGAGCCGGCAGCGGCCCTACCCACCCGGGGAAGCTCCCCTCGCCTTGGCTGAGCACAGGTGCAGCAGAGGGACAGGAGAGATGCTGTTTCACAGCATCCTGCCTGCATTTTTCAGTCGTGCTAACGGCACCCCGTCCTGAACCCATGGCTCAGGCGGAGGGAGGCTCAGGCTGACCAGGGACCAGTGGGATGGGGGTGCTGCGGTGGGAAGTTTCGGTTCTCGGCACTTCAGAGGGCTCTTGCTCTTTCAGCAAGAAAAGCAACCATGATTAGTTCATGATATGATGCCTGTTGGCATATAATTAAATAGTGGATCTTAGATAGCAGTAGCGATGCTGCACAAAGACAAATGCAATGACTTATTTGAGGGTTTTCACTGCTGTCTGAATCTCAACAAGCATTTTTGTCTTTTGAAGCCTGCCACTGGGCTCAAACCTCTATTATAGCACTTATTAATGAAGTAAATAAGCAGTTCTATTATGTTTAATTTACCTACAATTTTTGGATACTAGAATCCATCAGTTTTCTTTTTAACTGAAATTAACAGAAGTTACTGTTAGTAGATAGGAAGTAACTTCCTCTGTCTTTTCTAATATCACTTGTAAGATTTATGGGCGTTTCAGATGAAAGTTCAGAACACTAGGGCCATCACTTACGGTTAAAAGAGAGCAGAAAGGATACCGAATACTGAAAACAATAAATCTTGATGTTAACGTTTATTGAAGGAGGTACTGTTCCAAGCAGACTTTAGTTACATGACTCCGGAGAGCCCAGTGGCTCTTAATATCCAGCCCAAAACCAGAACTGCGTATCCTGATCTCAGGATGAGCCCATCTCAGGCCTACTTCCAATTACCATGTGCAATGACTAATACRGAAGATCTTAGCTGCATGATCTCTGGGTAGCTTTGTTCAAATTAATTATTTCGGAAAAAGAAATCTATCCAGGCRGTTCCAGAGTTCTCAAATTCTTCTTTCTAGCATACTTTGGGCAGGTTCCTCCTCTGTCAAACTTGGCAGTCCCCTTCAACTCCTCCCCCCGCCCGCCCCAAAGCTGTTGTGCATTCAAATTTATTGAATTTTGTGCCGTGCTTCAGACTCTGAACAAAGCAACTTTGAGTCTCACAAGTAAGCTTTATGATACTTCAGCCTTTAATGAGTGAATCATTTTTCATTGCAATTGGAGATACTGATTATAGTCGATATGAAAGCATGGAGCAGTTTTAAGGGACAAGATTTGTGAGAGTCCGGGATGCTCCTTTATGAACTCACATTCCCAAAAGAGGCACAAGAGGAAAACTCAGCTACAGATCAACTGCTACCATTTTCCTCATTGTTGGGGGCAGGGGGGAACCCCAAAGTGGGTCTGATATCAATCCAGCATAAATTAAATTTAGCAGGAAATTTTCAATTATTAAGGCAGATCTGCTTGAAGATGTTACTGAAAATTGATGAATACAGCAGAACGACATGCAAACTCAGTTAAAATGATGTGAAGATGCATGTGTTTCACAGCTAGCCCTACAAATGACTCCCTACATTTGCCTAAATGAAATAGAATTACTGTCCATACATTCTCATGCCCCATGCTCTTTTCTCTCTGGGCTTTTGAGCATAGCTATTTCACAGCTGTATTCTGTTGGTTCATTATTTTTTCAATGGCAGTATCAATGCATTTAATAAATAAATAGTTTCTCAAAGCATCTCCCCTGTCATTCTTGAAGTTTCAGGGGAAAAAAAATGGGAAAAAAGTGTTTGAATAAACCTGGAGCAAAGGGAAATACTGTACAAAACGTAGCACATCACTAGTTTATGCAACTACTCTATAGAAAGGTTTATCTCCCATGATTTAATGGAACAGTCAACACAGACATCATTTGGTGTCAACAACTGACATCTACCTGAAATGTATAATTCCCAATTCGTGGCACTAAACTGTGTTTTACTCTGCTAAAGAAATTCAACTTAACGTGTTCCTACAAGTTCAAACATTCGTTTGCAAAGTGTTTACCATACTATAGTAAATATTTAGGTCTTTCTTTTGTTCTGAGAAGTTGGATAACAACAATAGGGGCGCGGCAATGAGTGGCCGAGACAACAACTGTAAGCCTGTTAAGATTCACCTTTTCCTTTCCACCAGTAATTTCTGTACACTTACCCTCTCCCGCCCCCTCCCCACCTCTCCCAACACGCAGAGCTCTGATGAGCAGCAGATACTGCCGCAGCCTGCAGCGGGGGGAGGCCGGGCAGGCCGCAGCGGGTCCCGGGGACAGGAGGCCGGGGACCCACCGGGGGACGCTGACAAAGGATGCTGCCGCTGCGCCACCTCCCTCCCTCCCTCCCTCCTCCACCCCCCCTCTTCCACCCCCTACACTGGCGGCAGCTCCGAAGGTCGGATGTGTCTGAATTACTGCCTGGGAAGGGGGGATATCACGCAGTCCACGCACAGACCCAGCCGCTCCTCTCTCGTTTACCGGCGCGGACGCGGCCCCGGGCGCAGGGGAGCGGAGCAGCCTCTGCCCGCACCGCGGCCGCCCGCGCCGGCCCCCATCCTCCCGCTGTCTGCGGCTCTCCGCGGGAGGGCTGCTCCCCGCCACCGAGCCAACACGGGGCGGCGGCCGGCACCGCCGCCACCCCCCTCTCGGCAGGGACCCGCCTGGGAAGGGCTYGCCCCCACCTGCTCCTCGTTACCCTGCCGCCGCCGCCGCCGCGGGTCGTTCGTTTCGCTGCATCCCCGGCGCTGCGCTTCTCTGGAGAGGCATCCTCCGGCTCCAGCAGCTCGGGGTTTTGTTTGGAGCCGAACTGCCGGTGTCTGTACCAGCAGCCATCCTAAACAAGCAAATATTTGGACTGCACACTCTCCGTACCGTTATCGCCCGCCACCCTCACCGTGAGGGCACCGAGACAGTAAATACACAGGCGCTGGCAGGCACAGCCAGATTAGGAACAGCCCAAGGCGAAGCTACTCAGGCGCTAAGGCTCTTGCAACACAAAAGTCGAGTCATTTATTCAAATAAATAAAAATGAACTTTTATGTACAAATATACAAAATCATTACGCACATSTTACAAAGTAGTCAGAAGTCTTAAAAAAAACGGGGGCCGAGGGGGGAGGTAGGACGCCCACAGCCTGCTCCTCTCCCCCCCCACCGCCTGGGCACTGGCGGGCGGAGGCCGCCGCCGCTCCTTTGTCCCTCGCCCCAGCGGCGGCGCCGCCCCGGGGACCGGCTCCGGGCCTTGGGCCCCGCCGCCCGGCCCTCACCGTCACCCGCCGGGTCTCCCCCGGGGCGGACGACACCACAAAGGACACGACAGCTACGGACAGCGGATGGCCCCGCCGCCCGCTTCGGCGGCGGCAGCCCCCACCGGGCCGCTCCCCCCAGCCCCGCTCCCCCGAGCCCCGCTCCCCCGAGCCCGCGGCGGGGCTCAGAGGGTGCCCAGGTGCGGCAGCGTCTCCAGCCTGTCGGGGCGGTCGCGGCCGGCCGCGCTCTCCACGCCGCGCAGCCACTCGGTGCATTTCCGCACCAGCCCCTCGTCCACCGCGGCCCCCGCCTCCTCCTCCTCCTCGTACTCCTCGTCGTCGTACCGGTGCCTGTCGTTGAGCAGCGAAACCTTCAGCAGGGCGCGCAAGTCGCCGCCGCCCGCCCGGGCACCGCGCCGCGCCGGGGCCGCGGCCGCTCTGCCGCCGGGGGAGGGGGCGGGCTGCCCCCGCTGCCGCTCCAGGCTGCGGCGCTGCAGCACCCGGACGGCCTCCGGCGGCAGGCGCAGCGAGAAGCGCAGCGCCGCCTCCCCCGGCGCCCCGCCGAGGCTCTCGCAGGAGCGGCTGCCCGCCCCCGGCGCCCCAGGGCGGCCCCGCGGCTGCGGCGGGGCGGGCGGGGGCCGCGCCCCCCGCTCGGCCGGCGGCCTCCGCGGCGGCTGCCGCTGCAGGGAGGAGCAGGGCCAGGAGCTGGAGAGGGGGCCCGCCCGCTCCGAGGGCGCCCCCCGCGCCTTCCTCGCCGCCTTCTCCTCCGCGGGCCTCGGCGCTGCCTTCTTGGGGGCCGCCGCCGGCTTCTTGGGCTGCGCCCGGGCGGCGACGGGGGAAGCGGCGGCAGCGGCGGGGGCCGGCAGGATGGGCGGCAGGGACGCGGTGCGGCCGGGAGCTCCCTCCGGCTCCTCGCTGCGGGCCCAGGCAGCTGCGGTGCGCGCTCCGGGCAAGGCGGCGCATCTCCCCGCCGGCGGACAGGGTCCCGCTGCGCGCCGGGGCTGTAGCCCCATGGCGAGAGCCGCACGAGGAGCCCCCGGCCGGCAGCAGCAGCGCGGGGTGCGGGATCCCTCTGCGCCGCTGCTTTTCCCCCTCGACAACCCGCCCCCCTTCCCGCCCTTCGCCCGCCCCGGGAACACCCTTTCCCGGCGAGGGGTGGGCGTGCGGGCTGGGACGGGGGTCCGCCCGGCGCTTGTCGTCCTTCCCGGGCAAGGCGCCCTGGTCGGGCCCGCCGGGGGCKCAGCGCCGCCGCCGCCTTTCCCCGCACGTCTCCTGCCCGGCCCACAGCAGACCCGAGGGGAACGTGCGGCGGGGCTCACGCCCCGAGGGCGGGCGGGCTCTGCATTCCTCCCAAAGTCCTCAAGCGTCCGAGTGTGAAAGGGCAGGCTTTTACGTCACATTAAACTAGCACCCTCGCGCCACCTTCAAAACATGAATGATATTTTGAGCTCCTTGACTACTTGACTTACCGTGAATAGGGGCAGACAGACAGGACAAGAGTGCTGTCAGCCACGCTGAGACCTAGCACAGGCTTGCACCTACATGAAATTCCAAAATGCACAAGCCACTTTGAGGACAAGAGGAGCCTGGCTTGGTAATGAAGAGCCTGGTCCAGAGATCCTTCTTCCCAGCCTCGATTCCTTCTGTGACTGAGGCAAAGCACGTTACTCAACGCTCCGGGTTGTTTGGGTGCTGTGGTTTAGTTTTGGTGGGGTTTTGTTTTGTTTTGTTTTTGTTTTTTTTTTGGGGGGGGGGGGGGTTTTTTTTTTTTTTTTTTTTTTTAGGAGGAAGGCAGTAATTTCCTACCTTTTAAAGTACCCTAAACAATAACAGAGGTTTGGAGAGGTTTCATGTGGTAGTAATAAGTAAGCATATATTTCCTATGAATCCAAGATTACTACCACTCAAAAGTTTTGTCTAAAAAGTCATGGCATATAATTTCTACGGATTTTACTTCAAAGTACTATTTTAATTAGGGTACCATAATTTTATCAAAAGATGGGTAGGATGTATGCAATCCACAAGGATAGAGATCTCCACATCTGTGGTTTCACACTGTCATAAAAGGGTATCATACAATGAGGATGCATCGACTGTGAACTTTTGGAATATTCATACACAGCAAACAAAGATAGGATGTGAAGGAGCAAAAGACACTGAGGAAAGAACCGTGTGCGTGCTCTGTATGCAGGTGAAGAAAGTGAATCCTTACATGTTCAGGAGAGAAAAACACATAAGAAAGCACACGATGTAACAGACGTAAGTGCATATAAAAGCATACCAGTACATGGCACTTTTGGACTTCAGTTCTTGAGCCCATTCTGTTCTGGTGATCTAAGTGTTAACTGATGAGTGTTAACTTTGTTATTTACCACAGCACATAAATAAAAAAAAAAATCTGAATGACTAATACCATTCTAATTAAAGATTACAGCAAAGGTGATTGTGTACCAGAACTGGTGGTTGACGGGCAAAACCAACCCTGGAGCAAACAACTGCCTGGTCCTGAAGCACCGACTCATGGGATGGGATCTCCCCAGTGCCAGTTACAGTCAGTAGCAGCGACTGGGGAAGGGGCAGTGACAGTCATTTCCAGCATGACATCCATCACTACCTGCGCACGTACTAGTTCATCTTCAATGCAAACCGAAAACTAAAAATTCACTCAAGGGTCCACCAGCGCCCAAGGGCTGTGATGGGCAGAGCTGGAGAGGCTGTCACTACACCACGCAGTACTAAAGAGCCTGGGAGCCTGCTGCAGGGTCAGGACTACCTGGTCCCCTATCACCAGCAGGAAGGATGCCTCACTGGCAATTTATGGTTACTGATCAGTCAAAAGGTGTGGCTTGGTTGGCAGTTTAGCTGCAAAATCATGCAGTCATCCTTTATACAGCTTCCCCAAAAGATGTTCCTATTTTGTGCAACATACACTGAAATTTAGCAGGAACATACTGCAGTTCACTTCTTTAGCCTGAACCCTGAATACTAAAAGACAGGGTTTCTTCCCCTTCCTGACACTGCAGCTCACGTCTTTTCAAATCCATTCCTCCTTCTATTTGTGCATTAGCGGGGGGGAATCCAAAACAACTGGGGTTTAGACTGCAGGTAATCAAGCACATCCAACCTGTGCTAAAAAGAACCTCCTATAATATAGTATCAACCATCAAACGTTAAGGATTTAACTTTGCTCCTGAATAACTGAATAGCGCTTAGTTGCAAAAAACTAGAAATGAGAACATCTTATTGAAGCTAGGCAAAGTATTAGAGCATTTCACTCCAATCCATTATCAGTTTAAGTCAGAATGAACAGTTTGTCTACATACTAACACAAAGAAGCTTTAAAGTCACTTCTGCAAATATAATAACCAAATTTGGATATAGTCATATACATATCCCACTTTTTAATATAATTTCATATTTACTCAAGTGTAATGCTGAAATTTTCAGCCCTCTATAGCAGATTCCTAAATAAAAAAATAGTTTAGGCACCTTTAAAACTAATTTATTTCACAAATCTCATTTATACATTAGCCATAAGTTCTTTTAGTAAAAAGTATTTAAGTATGAAAGTAAAAAAAAAAAATCATTTAAAATATAGCTTTTTAATAAAATCCAACAAGCTTTAAACAGACCTTTCACATATTCTCATTAAGCTTTTTCCATAAGGCACATGTATAGACATTTCAAGGGAGCATATAACTTACCAAATCTTTACAATGTTTATAAAACTCTCTCTTTGGAAAAGGATACAATGAATAATATACAAACATAAATGGCACATTGCAAATTCTAGACAGAACTGTAAATGAAATCTTTATGCATACTACCCAGACCTTAGTGGCCTGCCTCCACTGGGGAATAAACTGTGTTACTGGATGCAAGGTAGTTTTAAGACTACTCTGCACAAGGTATTCAAACGTACTTTTTTGTTAAAAAAAGCCTAGAAGTTCCAGAGTAAACATAAACAGTTCACCCAGTTTATTTTTAAAACTGTTTCTAGTAAAAATTATTTAATCCCCCAAATGCAAAAGGCAAGGAAAATACTAAATTGTTACTGGGTATTTCATGAGTGGAAAAGTATAGTTTTCCGAGCAAAATTCACAGAGGAATGAAAGTTGGCTTTTAAAGCATACAGTGGTTCCTGGTTTTAATTTACCCTAGACAGGACGAGAAGCATTTAATCACAGCATCCCTTTAAAAAGAAAAAAAAAGTCAGTTAAGATATTTGTTATTTTCTTTACATACATATCAACCATTACGTATTTAAATTTAAAAATATTACATAAACTAAAGACAAAAATCAATAGTTTATCAAATGCAGGATCTTAACAGCCATCGTTACACTGAGTACATCTACAGCACCAGCTAAAGCAAGGGCTCAAGACCGTTCTGAAGCTCAGGTCTGTCCATGTTGCCTAAGTCTTCCACACCGTTTACATGCAGGAGAAAAAGCACAGGCTGAAGGGTGTAAAGTTCATGTCCTAACAGTGCAGGATGAAGAGCTGGCTCAGCCTTAAGGTGTGAAAGATCTGAAGGGGTCTATTTCTTTAACCAACAATAAACAAATTGTTTTCTGACTATTCTACTTAGATCACTCACTTTAGTCTCCTTTTTTTTTTCATTTTCTCAAAAATGTAACAACTTGCTATTTGTATTCTGTAGTTAGTCAATTTGAAAAATGAAGAAAAATACTATCATGACTCCTTAAAGTCATTGTACGTATGTTTTGTTGTTCTGGGGTTTGTTTTTTTTTTTTGTTTAGGGTGTTTTTTGGTTTTTTTTTTTTTTTTTTTTTTTTTTTTTTTTTTTTTTTTTTTTTTTGCCATGCCAGCAGCAGAGCCACCATTAATTGAAAAGGAAAAAAAAAACAAAAAAAACCCAAAACCAAACAAAACCAAACCCTGAACAAGTAAATTGTTGTTAAGAGTAAACCATTAACAGAGTTAAATCGAGTAATGACAATTTTGTTGAAATCAAGATAAATGCATACTTTAAACAAATTACATAATACTGTTCACTGGCACTTAACATGGTTTAGATCACTATTTCCGTAAGAAAGGCAGCCTATACAAGAAATTTATGATAGCATTCCACATAAGCAAATAACTCAATAATCCCTGAAGAAATCACTGTACTGCTAAAAGCAGCCTGTGTAAAATCCAGTTCTAACAGACAAATAAAACCAAAAGAAATTAAGTGATGCATATAACCTAATGTTTTTGTGACCAGAACTTAAAGTACTGTTGGTAGGGAAGAAAAGACCAGCAACTAGTAGCTCAACTTGTTTTCTGTGCAGAGCAGAACATTTAAAAAAAAGGAAAAAAAAGAAAAAAAAAAAATTACCCTACTGAGACTGTCACATGGCCACAGAACTATAAGAATTCAGAATACTACTCTTGACTGGGTTAGCTTGAGATGTCAGAACAGTAAGATCAGAATTGGAAGCCTGAGTTCAGTTAAAGTAATCCATTGTAATTATCAACTACTATCTTTAAAAAAAAAGTACATATACAGCTTAATCCTCCCTAGATCAAATCTGAAGCTTTAAAAAAAATCCATAGTACAGAGTTTTTGGCGAAGTTACAGAAACGCTACAGGAAGATATCAGATGAAAGGGACAGACAATACTTTGTATTCTTTTTCCCCACTTTCACTACAGAAAACCTCATTAAGTAATATACAGACATGGAAGCACTTTAGAGTTTTTTAAAAAAACCACACTGCTGAAAGACCAAACTGCATTTTACGTGAAACATTATAGAAAAAATATTCTTTAGTTTGTTTACTTGCATGTGGTTTCACTATGTGTTTGGCTAGCTTTTGTTCCCTTTTGGTACACACAAGAGTGAAATGAAAGAGAGAAGCTTGCCAAAATGAAAATTAACACGAAGCATTGCCTTTGCCTCTCCTAAAAATGATGGAGGAATTCCGAAGTAGACTTAGCTGCTGAAACTATGCTTGTTTGTTTGCTTTTAACTAAGATCTCAAGGCCCTAAGTTATCTTTAATGTAAGTACTGGAAAAGTCACTATTGCATCAATGCATTTTTAAATCACTGGAGAATTTAAACAAAACCTCAGTTTATTTTCAGTGATGAAAACTAGAATGAAATTTAACAAAGAGAATTACTATGCACTTGTATTTAAAGCTTATATTAAGCATCGCTTTGAGTTCAGCTATGTCGTTTTCTAAAAATTAAAAGGAAAGGGAGGAGGTTATGTTTTTTCACATACTGAATTTAAGGACTTTTTTCCCCCTCCCTAGCATAAAGATAACTGACTTTTGTTAAGATGGAAGTAATTATGCAGACTCACCTTGCAAAAGGAATATATGACAGACTATACCTGAAAAGAAGAGGAAAAAAGTATATTTGACTGTGTTCATGTCTCTCCTAGAACCCAATTAATTTCACTTTAGTCCAGCATTAATAAAAGCAACCTGTTGTAACAAAACTTTAAACAAGATTACCTACTCAATTTAATGCTTACCTGAGAAAAGAAGATACGCTTGGACAAGAACTAAACACACTGCCAAGGATTTCCGGGTTTACTTTTTCCTTGTTTTTTTTTTTTAATATAGTTTGTAACTTCTATTGCACATAAACTTAAAAAAGCAGATTTACTATCACCAGTTTCAAAAGGAACGGAGATTTCTGGGAAAACTGTATTCTTCAAGATGACAGAGACAACTTTTTCCAGTTTAAAAGACAATATACATTACTATGCAAATATACATCTAATCATATTATTTATGTAACTCTAAATACAGATATATGCTGTAGTACGAATAATACACCACAACTGTGACACTCAAACAGCTGATAATTCTATTATCCTCTGAAACTTGCTTCTCGCAAGCCTCCAGGCTATGTTTTGTTCTCATGCCCAGCCTGATCAAGCTCTAGGACACTTAACAAATGTGAAGCTGTCTGCTGTAAACATGTAGAACATAGAGGGAACATTGCTAACTCAACTATCTAGTATCAAGCATTTACCTGGGCCCAGCACGATGCCCAACAGTCCCTATCCTGAACAAATGGTTATTTGTCCTCAGATCCAAGTTCAGTATAGACACTGTGCATTCAGGGCAAGTTCAAACAAGAACTGTGGTCACCTTGGATTGCCTAAGAGTTAGTACCAAGTAATTCACCTGGGACGAGGAGACCCAAGTATGTTCAGTTGTATCTCCATGGAATAARCAGTAACTTCCAAAACTTCTGCTGGGCTTGCAAGCATTCACCTAACTGTGCTCACACATTCCCAAGCCTAGCCCTTGAGCGCATCTGGATGGTCATCATAGTACCTGCTGCACTAAATTTACTCTCTCACATCCACCCACTCTTTACCCAGTGCCACTGAATATTCTTGGGGCAGGACACAGCCTATGAAAATGTTATTTAGTTTCTTCCACTTAAAAAAATGAAAGCTTAGAACTCAAAAAAGAGGGAGATAATCAAAAGCAGGGCATATGAATATACAGTTATTTTCACAACAGAGAAAAGGCATGAGAATTTTTTTGTATATATATTCCTTTCATAATGCCTCAAATAAGTTCACACATTGCAGAATATACTTAAAATTACCATTTTTGCAAGATGATTGCATATAGATTTTGCTGAAGTTACACAGCCTAGCTTAGAAAAACAGATTGAGGCTAGCATTTGGGCACACTTACGTTATGCGAAGCATATATCTATATATCTATGTATCTATAGGTTTATAACCATGCGGGTGTAGGGGCAGGGCGAAGAAATTAAAATGAATTTTAAGAATCTTACCAGGTCATTGCCAAGAACTGCAATATGCAGAATAACATCGCCAAACCTTTTTTGTTCCACTAAGTAAAAATAAAGCAAATATTGCAAGTTAGTTCATTTTGCACCAGTCTATACTGTAAACAATTGCAACAGCCTGTTCAGCCAAAAATTTAGTTAACTGATGATGCCTAAATTTCCTTGTCTTAACTTATTTTGCTACTCCTTTCCACCCTAACAACTTTCCATTCATTTTATCCGTCACTCCACTAGCCTCATGCTATGAAAACCTTCTCTAGCTTTGAAAACACTTAACAGCATCAATGCTAACACTTTCACTTTCATTCAAGTACTGTACTGCTGCAAATCAGGAAGTCCACTTCAGCTACATATTTACTTCTATGGAACATAACTACACCCAGTTTTTCAATCAAGATGCCTGAAGGTACTTGTTCTGTGTCTCTTCCTTTGTCTTAATCAGTTTAATATTCTGTACCCGTGGTTTCTAAGGACCACTACATATTCTCTGATATTCTCTGACATAAGTACACATCACTGAGATGAAAGTATATTTTAACTTGCTCTTCTTAGTTCTTATTCCAGAGGTCTGCAGACTGAACCTGATGCTCTAGATTTTGTATTCTCATCTACGTCACACGCAAGGTGGAAGGGTGCATTTGCTTTATAGCCAGCAGGCTCATCACTCCACCTAAACTCAACTGCAGTTGAAAACACAAATACCACACACACAAGCTCATCTTTCCTCTACAACTGAACTGTATGTAAAAGCTGTAATACAATTAATAAACTAACCAAGCAAGATTGCTCTTTAGAGGAACAAAGTATTCTCACTTACCCAGAATACAGCACACAGAGTCAATACTAGGAAAAGCTGGGGGGAGATAAAAGGAGAGACAAAAAAAAGAAAAGAATGAATACTCAAATACACAACAAAGCAAATACAGTAACTGTTTTCATGTTTTCAATGGGTAATCAGCATTTTCAGAATTGACTCATGAAAGAAGCAGAGCCAAAGGCTGTCACACAGTGACTATATGCTGAATTCCATGTAAAGTGGTGTTTTCCAAAGCAAAGTATGATGTGCTCCATGGCCAGAAGGGCTGGGACAAGTCTTAGAAGAAAGAGGAGGCAGGAACTGACTTCAGGAATCAGGAGGAATATAACCAGGTCTGTGTAACCTTATGTGTTAGGTCTATTAAGAGGTGGGCTTACATGAAAAAGCTTGCTTGAAAGCAACCAAGTAGTCTGGGAACTGCTATTCTATTATTTCAGTACATAGTATCATTTTGGATCTAGTATTCATAACATCAACATCTGACAAGAAAGGTATGTGCATCACTATGAACAACCCATTACTAAAAACACCCATTCACAATTATGGTATTTGGCAAACACAGGCTCTGCTTCTTCTGCCAGTGTTTTTTCATCTTCTGACAGTAATGAAGAGCCCACTAGGGAGCAGCTGCTTCATACACAGTGAAAAAGCTCACATGAAGCTTTATTCAAGGTACTTACACACCTTTGATGGAACATTACAATGATACGGTTTACTACGCCAAATTAATCACACCACTTGTGCAAGCATCACTTTGAATGTTTCCACTAAACCTCACCTGGCTCCCTCCATTTGTCATTACCCATAGTAGAAAACAGAATGAAACTCTAAATTAGTTTTCACTGGAAAAAAATGTGTTGGCATTTGATTGAAAGAAATAAAAATAACAGACTCTCTTGAAATTTTCCAAACATATTTGTGACTCCTGAGTTGCCTACAGTTCTAGCTTTGTGTTAGGATGGGGAAGAAAACAGTCAAATACATCAAATGTTTTCTAAACTTTAGAAGTGTACCAGTTCTTCTCTGTATTACTGAAATTTTCCATCCTAACAGTCTTAGTTCTCATCCAATGCTCCCGTTCCCAATTAGATGAAACCTTTCATTCTGTCTTTTCCTAACCTTATTGGTAGCTTCTCTGCACAGGTAGGTAGGTAGGTCTGTGATGTTTTTTCTACTCTCTGTTCTCTTTCCATTTCCCTGATGTGTCTTGTTTCTACAGCCTTCAAAGCAAGTTATTTTCTTTGTCACCATGTCTGAGCACAGTGGATGATACGGTAACAGAGCAAATAATTTTGTACTGGCTGTTTTAGTGTCTGGCTTAGGCCCTCAGCTTGACCAGAAAAAGCCCACAGCTATAAAGTGTTGGGAGAATTCATGATCAGCCAACAGAGACTCTAGAGAATTGGAGATATTCTTGGACATTTTACTGCAGAACTAGGACTTGTAGCTTGGTATGATTTGGAAGAGATGGCAAAAAGTCACCTCTTTAATAAAGCTCGGAGTCCAAAAAAGGATCAAGTCACTTCTACAAAAGATGTGGGCAAACGTGAGCTTCTCAAATGAGGTAACTTTTTTTTTCATGTGGATGTGAGAGAGAAAGAATATACAACCCATATGACAGCCATCCAGAAAGAATTCATGAAGGGTTTCTTATCCACATCAGCTGTAATCAACTAGAAAAGAAAGCTATATGATAGGGAGAATAGGACAGCCTACTACATTTCAAAAATAAAAGTTGAAATAAATCAGGAGAAACAAGAGAGAAAATAAGTACAAAACAGAGAAGCAGCAAGGGCAGAAACTTGTTTTTAACTACCCTAGAGTTTTGGGATAGGAATTCTGAGACTGGGGATGGGGCTGTTTTTTCCATCCTCCTGGAAGAAGAAATGATGGTCATGGAAGTAAAGGAGCCAAGGACCTCACAATGGAGAAGTGTGAAGCTGAACATGTGGCTTCCCGGACTTTGGGGAGAGAAATTGATTTTCTCCATTGCTTTGAAAGTGCTGAACCACTAAGCTATACAAACGGAACTGCAGCCAACAACAACCATCAAGCTAGACTTGGTGACCACTGCCTTTTCACAGTAGCTGAAAAGTCTCTCTCTAGCCTGGTTCTTGAAGAAATTGTTTTAGAAAACAAATTAAAAATAATCAACCTAATATTAGCATTTAGTAAGAAATATTTAGTAAAGAACATTCTACTCCAAATGGTTAATTTAAAAAAAAAAAAAAAGATGAACAACAAAACCACAAACTCATAGAGAAGAGTTAGATAATCTTTATGATATACAGAGCTAATCAGCTTGACTATTATTACTCAGTACAAAGAAGAGTTGGACTGAGAAATAACCCCTCTTTAGTAAAGCCTCAGATTTAGCTTTGAGGCCAAAGGAAAACTTTTTAGCAAAAGGAAGTAAAGACAGCATATTTACCAACATCACAACTGTAGCTATTAATCTTTTTGGCTCAAACATTGCTTTCAATTGCTTCAGTGGCCCCATCAGGAAACATGTACTAATAGGAGGGAAAAAACAAAACAAATGGTAAGTCACTTTCAAGTAAATCTTTGCAAAAGACAGTAAGTAATGAACCAGTTTTCCAACAGTTAGGTGAGCACAAAGGCTTTAAAAAAGGCATTTCAGTGTTTAACAGTAGAGACCCGCTAGAGTGAAAGGTGAAATACTCCATGAACTTAGTCCTGGCAACAGCTTATGTATTGAGTCACCCTTGGTCATGAAATTCTTACCAAAACATGACAACCCTCTGCTATAAGTGGTAGAGTTGAAGTCTAGTGAATTTCATGTTGAGGCTGTTCCAAGAACTGACTTGCCAAGAGAATGCAAAGAATACAAAGACCAAACCTCTGTAGAAAATTTCTGTTTAACAATAAACTTCTTACCCAGGCAGTGCACAAAGTAGCTACAATCAGTGTTACACAGAAGCTCTAGCTCTTTGCCCAAACTCAGCAAGCAAAAAAAGAAGGAAAAGCTTCAGTAGCTTGTATCAACTACAGAGTAGAAGAAAGCAGGAGGATTTAACTTGAAGGGAGAATGAAAAACATCAGCAGTGCTATGCTGTACCTGTTCTTGAAAAGAAATGTGATGTGAACCAAGAATTCACAACCGGCTTCAAATATTCTGAGATGAGTCTCTTCCTTCCCTGTCATTGAAGCCATTCTACTTTGTAAAAAATACTTAGTGAGAGAGTGAGAATGCCTGTAACCTTGTGGTGGTCTGAATGCTTTACTACAGAGTAGGAAACCTAGTTTAACTCCTTTTCTAGTTAATATTTACTTATATGAAATGAAACAATCAGTAGTAGGCAAGAGTTTGGTAGAGCTCCCTCCTGAAACCAGTCAGAAGCCTGGTGAAGCACGCATCTTCTAAGATAGAAGAAATATGGGAATCCATGTCCCAAGGAGCAAACTGAACCCATGACCTCCCACACCCAGATGTTCCCCTTTCAGCAACTTTGTGTATATATCCCCTCCTCTTCACTTTGTTTTTCTTCTTTAAGTTGCATAGACAGACCTCAAAAGTCCATATTAAATGGAAAAAAATGTTTTCTCAATTCAAAAGAAAAAAAAAGTGTTTTAAATTCACTACGATCCAAACTAACTTTTTCCTCATTATTTTTTAATCTGGGCTGCTGGGCCATAAAATTAAATTAAGACAAAAAAAGAGACCTGAAGAACTAGAATAAAAAATTAGTTACCTAGTGGAAGGATAGGGATGATGAAAATATGGTGATAAAAAATGAAGGAGGTTCAGGCCACATAAAATAGGCAGAAAAAATATAGAAAGCAAAATGCATTGATGCTAGCCTGATTGAAGGACAGACATCACAAGAACTTCTCCAGAGATGTGAGAGAATCCATAGGGAACAGAAAGGCTGGAAAAAATCTAGAGGTCCTCCACTTACACAGGATATTTCTTATATACAACACATTCTGCAGAAGATACACTCATCATTCCAGAGAAGAATCAAATAAGTATCATTGTTTTCATGTTTGTGGCTAGAAAATCATAGTAAAAACAGGCTAGACAGGACTATTTAGTAAGAGTGGTAATTGCATTTGTTTTAAATAGAGACTTGCAAACAAGCCTTGCAAACAAGCCTGAAAAAGTTTAAATCTCCTTGTCAAATTGGGACTTTATTGTCATTTCCTACTGTTCTTAGAACACAGTTGCCTGTTGTTTATATCTGAAAGGACTACTGAAGGGGAAGGGGGCCTCCAATTAGACTTGATTAGTACCAAGATTCTAAAATGCTAATTTAATTTGAAGCAGTGAAAACACACCCAAAATACTAAGTAAGAAAAAACCCAACCAAAAAACCAACAACAAAGAATAAAGAATAAGGTAAGGGAGAGAAAGGGAAATACTCAGTTTTGCCTATCTCCAGTATTAACTTTTTGTCTTGTTTTAGTATGAGATGGAATAGTTATACAAATGAGACTCAATTCCAGTATAAACATTTTTGTCCCCTAACAAATTTGTTCAGGAAAAGCAGTACACCATCACATTTCTCAAATGTTAACATCACATTGCTGGAGTTTTAACAGATTAACTCTTGAGTCAAAGCACTGTTAAGTGATTTGACTAAAGTCACAGAGTCCATGAAAGTCAAGACCAGACTCCATGGGTTCTGAGTCCCATGACCATGCTTTAACTATGCTAAGATAGTAAGAGAAGCAGGACAAACAGAAACTGAAAATACTTTATTGACATTAAGTTGTTTCTTACATATCTTTCAAACAGTGAAAGAAGAGTTTTAGATCCTAGGAGGTCCCTTCTGCAAATCTTTTAAGACTAACTGCTATGGGCAACACCGCAAAGAACAAAGCATAGAGTTTAAAAATACACTGTGAACGATTTTTAGATTCTGCCTGGCCTTAGAGTCAAAATGAGGATTTCCTGAACTTCTCTTTTTTCAAAGAGTTTTCCTAGAAACAGGATGATTTTTCTGTTAAAAGCAAAAAGCTCCTTCCAGTAACAAAGCATCCACACAGTGGGCAGACTACCAGTTTGCCCCTGAAACTGAGGTATGTCTGTACCTGGCAGAAGGACTTAAAAAGTACAAAACATTCAGCCAGCAATTTGTTATTCATACTTCAGATAGCAGTTGTGATATGTCCACAAAACAATCACGTAAGACATCACAATGGGGCAATAACAAGTGAATAACAGATATTCACTAATTATGATAATCTTAAAACTGTAAGACAAACAAGATTTTA
This sequence comes from Phoebastria nigripes, assembly GCA_035582835.1. Taxonomy (NCBI): domain Eukaryota; kingdom Metazoa; phylum Chordata; class Aves; order Procellariiformes; family Diomedeidae; genus Phoebastria; species Phoebastria nigripes. Next base: position 290,382 of record JAYKAV010002242.1, on the reverse strand, counting down.
TGTTATTAGCATTTCAATATGAAAACAATGTTGTTTATACACAACATAAACAGACACCATTTTAGAGTAAAAGCAAATGGAAACGTAGATGAAAAGGAGGGTACTTTTCTAATAACAATAATTAAGAAATCGTACCTGGCTAATGCAGCAATATTTCCCAGGGTGTAAAACACTGCAAAAAGTTTGATCCCCTTTGGGAGCCATAGCAATGCTGTTCCCTATAAAAGATAGGTTATTTGTATGTTTGTAATTAGTTAATTCAATTTATTTAGATTTTATAGTCTATAAATATATTTTCAGACTATGAAGAGTGTCATTCTAACGTATACCAGGAGAGTATACTGTTCTCAGAGTTGTAGTAGTCAATATTCAGCGTACTTCTATTGCCACCTACTGGCAAAATAATGTATTGGTTTACTATATTTCACAACATTTTTACAACTAGGCAATGTTTATTTATATTTTTATAACATTTATTTGTACTGTTTATATTCTACTTATGACACTTTCAGACATGTTACAATGCCCCACTATACATCATACACCTCTGCACACAGTGGAAAAAATGTCATAAAGCCACACTAATATCCACCATCTCCTTTCTCCTCCAATCAACCATCTAGATTCACAGTTTAGATACGCACTGAGGCTGAATAGAAATATTTTAGAACTCTCACTTCCAGACATCTCTTATTTCCACTAAACACAAAAAAAAAAAATCCCAAGCCTTCTGCTGATCACAGTCCCTATGATGATCAGGGAGAAATATAGCCTAAAGTAGAAGCAAAACACGTTTTCAATCATGGAAAGATGCAAGAGAACAGTGTAATTGTATTCCACAAGGAAAGCCTATGAACACTTTGCAAAGACTAGATTAAAGAAAAAAACACCACCTGCAATTTTGGCCAGCCAAGAACATAATAAATATACCAGGCTGCAGACATATGAGATCTAAAGATCAGGTACACACCTCTAAGGGACGACCTGAGCATTTCCTTGAGGGCCTCCCTAATGCTGCAGCAAAAGGTCCATAATGTGAAGCAGAAGGTGGATTTGCCAGCTCTCAGCTTCATGTGGCAAAGCTTAGCTAGGGAGCTGCCCCCAAACTCTCCAAGATACAAGGTCCACAAACACACTAGCAGAGTTTTGACTCTTCTCTATCAAGCTCAAGATAACTCAAGGAAAGTTTAGGAAACCAAGATCCTAAAGCCTTTTATTTGTTGTTTCATAGTTTCACACCACGTGATATAGAATAGGCACAAAGATTAAACGCTAAAAAAATAGCAGCAAAAAGAGTGATGTTAACCTGTCCAGAAATAGGTGTTAAAGCACAAACGTGGTGTGTACTAAAATTTGTGATTATATTGGTTAAATACTACCTGCAGGAAAAAAATGGAGCGGGGGAGGGAGTCAACCAAATAATGCTTAAGCAACCCTAAAAAAGGAATATTCCAACCCAATCTTGAGCTCCCTCCCTAGAACTTGCCCCTTCTCTAATACAAGCAGCTGGCCAGATGTACTTGGCATAGGTATCAATATGAAGAATACCACTCTCCAGTTCCTTTATTGAACTTATACCACTTAAATAAGACCTCTCATAGGTAAGACCAGCAATTGTTCTGGTTTACCTCTGGGTCTCAGGGAGTCTAACAAACCGCAAGTTTTGATAAAGAATCAGAAGCTTCCACCTTCAGGAGAATCCAGCGAGTGGCTATCTCTAAGCAAGTGCCTCAAACAATCAACAGGTTGCTCCTCCACAGCTGCTTCTTCCTGTCATTACATAAGTCTCCTTGGTTTAAAAACTTTTCATGGTAAATGAAAGAGCAGTAGCAGTCATTTAAATAATGGCAAAACCAGAAACTAATGCACACAGGACAAGTTTCTCCATCCTACTACCAGAATGCACTATGACTCAAGGCAATCTGCCTGACAGTCTCCATAAAACTAAAAATGTCATCCACACACATTAGCCAAAGGCTGCTGACTAGCTTACATCAAAAGTAACATTCTACTTCCTAATGAAAAAAAAAAGAAAGAAAAAAGAAAGAAAAAACAAAACCAGCAGTCTGGATACTTCCCCAATGTTATTTCACCTGCTTCTGGGACTTTTCACGCAGATGAAGAACTGCTTTGTACTGCAAGTTACCTGTGTCAGGTTTTGATAGACCCAATCAATTAATAATCTCAACTTTTAACTGCAGGCTTGAGTCTCCTGCCAACACCTCAAGTTCAAGAATGAACAAATGATTTGCTGACCGTAAGATCAATAGGAGTGCAGCAGGTTTTTGAAGTGTCAACATGCCACCACAGTCATCACCTATTGATTTGTGAGTGTGACAGGTTACACTTGTAGTTTCTTCAACCTTTAAAAACCTTGCAAGCTTCCCCCTCCTTTTCCCCCTTTATTAGAGAGAATAAAAATAAGATGGGTACACACTGAACAGCAGCAAAAGCTCTTTCCTAGTACGCCACTCACAAATCTGAATTAAAGATATAGCATATTTTGTCAGTGTTCAAACCTTTTAGTAAGAAATTTTATTACGCTACAATAAAAATGCTCTCTGCTGTGAATGGAAGATGGTCAAAATCATAATTTACAGAACAACAGCCCCTACATGCTAATTATACATTTAATGTCCAGTTAAATTTATGGATACAAAATTTAGGATGCAGGATAAAGCAAACACAGAATCACATATAAAGTATGAACATGAACGAGGTTCTACTGTAGAACATTAATAAAGTACAGGAAGGGGAAAAAAAAACCAAACAACTTTACTTACAAGAATAGAACACACAATGCCAGCAACAAAACATATGGCAAACCATCTGACTCGAGTACCAAAGCTGAGTGTTGAGGCATCGAGGACCTTAACAGGAGGAGAGGAAAAACAAAAGCGTATTACAAACCCAGTTTTGAACAATCTAAAGGACATTTTTTTCTTTACTGTTGAAGTCCTTAATGTCAAACAAAATAATTTTTTAGACAGAAACAATTATTTTACCTTGCTTAACAGTTGCTTGCATATTAATTATTTCAGTTTAAGAAATTATATTAGCAATCTGGAAACATCTTTCCAAAACAAACAAACAAAAAAGACAAAACCTGTGAAGATATATGCTGGTGCTCAAGCAATACTGCTCCACTTTCAGACAGACCTTCTTTTCACCATACAATTACAATTGAAAATTATCACAATTGTACCAAAGCAGAAGAATGAATGGACCTTCTAGCAATTTGCAGGTGAACATATCTATTTGTGCAGCACTGTATGTTCCTATAGACATTACTACCTTTTCACGTTACTAGAGAGAATCCATTGTACATATTAGTACAAGTCTCCACCGCAAGCATTTGATTCCACGTCAATTACTGTTCCTTACAGGATGAAGGTGTAGGCAGATTAACACAGCTTGTCTCATCAGACAGCTAACTTGCTGAAGGGGGTAATTTTACTTCCTGCTTCTCTAGTGTGACTCCAGAACCGGTAAGACCCTTGAATGAGCTGAGCTAGCTGATACAACTCACGAAGCGGGAAAAGAACTAGTGTTCCTTCTATTCTGATGACTTAGTCTTATGCTAGACTAATGAGCCAAACCAGCTCAGCAAGATGTCAGAAAAAGCAGCGGGGCTGATATAAAGAAAGAGGCAGGGCCACATAGCTGGCAGAACAGCCCCTTTCAGCAGAACTGACTGGTTAGATAYGCTCAGCTCATCTTCTCCACCCATGCTGTAAGAACAATGTATTTCAGCTTACTCCAGGTTACTAAAATTAAATATACTTTCTATTCTAAACTGGTCTATTAAGTGAAGTGTTGCTTCAGCTTACGTAAATGACTATAAAAAGCTAACTTTCCTATTTGTTCAGATGACACAAGCAAACTTGCCCTCTTGTTATGTAGTCTACAGGTATTTTCAATCAAGTATTATTAACCAAATATACAAGYTAGGGCTTCCCCAACAAATGAGTTTGATGTTTCTCCTCCTCTTTTGAGAAGTTTCTCCTTCAGGTAGTGGTAAGTGAATGAATGGAATTTGGTTACTGCTTAGAATGATTTCACATCTGTACAAATGAAGAATCCATACCTAGTTTAATAAAAAAGGGCCACATACAAGCACACATTTACGTGCTGTGATGAATCAGCATCTGAACATGTTAACAAGGAATAGCCTGGACTACTTTCCACTTATAAAAATTTGCTAACCTTATTTAATCAAATCAAATACTTCGAATATTTACTTAAGAAGGGGGGTCAGAATACTAAAAATAATCTTTTACACTTGCATACTGTCTGAGCAGACACAGAGCTGGGATACAATATCGTTCTGAAATTTCTTTCCCCTTCTCTGGGTTCAGCAGTTAAGACAGAACTTCCCAAAGGTCAGAAGATGCAGCTTACCTTTTTAGGTCCAATTCTTTATCCTTATGTATGCATTAAAGAAATAGACAAAAACAGCAACTGAAAGATGGTTTAGTATTTGAAATCATATTTGATAGTCATATTCCTGAATGCCTATACATGTAAGAAGTGCAGAAAGAGCTGGTAGGACATAACTGAAGATACCCATCTGAATCATGCTTTTAGTTACACCTATTCATGCAACTAATCACACGTACACAAGAAAAAAAAAAAAAAAAAGTAAAAATCCTTTCCATCCCTGCTCAGAAATGAAGTGTGAATGGGCCAATACTATCAGTACACCCAACGCACACGTTTCAGATTGCCTAGAAAACAGGAAAAGGATGAAGGTAAATCGTTTCTTCAGGTGTATCAGGCACATTGCTGCCACTTACTGCTATTCTACTTCTAGTCTTAATACCTGACGGTGTTCCTGAAACAACTACCAGGAAATTCCATTTTTCATGTAAGTTTGAAAATAGCTTTATCTTCATTTAAATCCCTAACAGTTATTAGGTGGAAAAAATACCAACACCATTAAAAAGTTAACCAGGCAAAGGCTCAGAACAAAAAATGCCACAAGATTTAAAATATTATTTTAAAACTAGTTTAATACATTTTATGGATTTAATTCTTAAAAACTTAGATTGACAATACATGCACATGAACTGCAGGAAGATAAGCTGTGGCATGAAGGCTGCCAGAGCACCACAACATAGCATTCCCTGTAATAATAAAACCAAATAAATTAATTGGCATTAAAATGAAGGCTGATCCTCCAACCATTCCTGATGCCATCACCATTTATGTTATGAAGCTGAATCTAGTTAATGCAATGTTTGAAATCCTGAAACTGGAGATCTGGTAATGCATTTTCTTAGTCCCTGATACCCAATACTTTTTAGGTTTCATGTAAGCAATGGAACTGGTTACCTTTCCGAGATGTCTGTTTCACCCCTGTAGTGAAGCACCTTGCTGCAGAAGTTGAGTAACTGAGGTACAMAGTTCAACTACTTACACCACAGACTTCAGCTTGTGCCAAAATGCCAGGCTACAATCTGTAAAAGTTGAGGACCTGACACAGTGCCTGCCTATTCTGCCGTATGTGCTGCAGGAGCAGTAATTTCTATAAGAGGGGCTGTGAGACACCATGAAGTAACAGCTTAGTTTCTTACACCCACGCTCAGAGACTATGAACCAGAACCCTAAGAAAAAGTCTAAGCTGCCTATGCAACAAAAGCAGGAAACAACGTAAGTGTGATTAGGACTTTTTTTATTGTCTGACATAAGCCGTACAGCTAAACCTAGATTTCAGATAAAAAGAGTCAGCATTACACTCTACAATATCTGCATTAGCAGAAGCTTTTATTTAGAAGACTGAAAAAATTGCCATGCAAATTCCACATCTGGGGAAAGATTCACATGGAGAACTGTGCAGTCGTGGCGGCAAGTGAGTTCCTGTAAAATATACCTTTCTTGCTATTCTGCTTATCAGCTTGTTTCTAAGCAATAAAAAGAAAAAAGAAACAGAAATCAAAAAATAGAAACCCTTAGTTTTCTAGCTAAGCTTTAATGCCAAACTCCTGGGCAAGAAGCGAAGATTTTTATTCATAGGATATTCCAACAAAATATTACATCAAAGAAATGACCAAGACATCCAGAAATCAAGAGGAAACCCTAAGTGGAAACTGGAATGCGGAAGGCAGGCTTCCTGAAACATAAGGAACGGTCTTGCAATAGTCTGACACACAAGTCGCAAGCGACAGGTAACAATGTCTTTACTGAACAGCTTGCTATGGACACCCAATAAATCATATGCATGATAATCTGCAAGGCTGCCTTTGTTCAAAAACAAAGGTTTTGAACATCTACCTAGGCTCCCCCCCTACATTAATTATCTTACAGAAGTTTTCCATGTGGGCAAGCAAAAAAATAGAAGCACTTTCTTTTAAAGGTTTTAAGAAAGATTCTAGAAGTTAACAATTACATCTTTTCTTGATAGTAAATTTAAGAATATGCAAGTAATGGAGAAAACTCAATTTCAAAGAAATGTTGAGTACATTTGCAGAATTGAGTTCCTAAGCAATATTTCAAAAAATATTTATAGAGATATATTTTCATCTTTCCCTAACAGGCTTCCTCATATGTATTTCTATCAACACTTTAGAGTAAAATGTAAGAAATTTAAATATCTGGTCTATTCCTCCTTGCTAAAATCTTGTTGAATGCTTTAAGCAGTTGCCAATCGACAACTATCATGAAACTACAGCCAGAAGACAAGCCAACGTGTCAAACGGACTGATTTTAGATTAGTTTTGGTGTTGATAAAACTAAACAGCATAATGCTGCCTTGACAACATCATTACACTTGTATATTTACAATTTATTATTGATTTTTTTGTAATGAATTCCTTTAATTCCCTTTTTTTTCATATTTAGAACAATTGATCTAATTGCAGCAATAAGCAACGGTCATCTGAAGAGTTTAGAAACTACAGAAAGACTTCATTGAATCATCACACAATTGTCTCACTATATACTTCTACTTTACTTAACAGGAATTACTGCTGACTTCATGGTAATGGTTCTGCAAAAATCAAGAAGGAGCAGAATACATGAACATAAACCATATGATGGCTATTACACAACTATCAGCTATTCCAAAGAGAGGGCCATTGTTTTTAACTAAACACATGTCTCAGTTCCAGAAAGGTCATCTAAAACAGTTGAAGATTTTACACGCAAAATCCATAACCTTATATTTTCTTTCACAACCTTACCTCTTCAAAAGTGTCCTTCTCTGCATGGGTGCATATACTTTTTTGCTCTATTACACACACTTTAAAAATAGTCACCACCATTCAGCTGTAAAGCTATAGCTTTAGTGAATGTCACATATGAATTTCCCCACTAAAAAGAGGCTTGATCTCCAGTGTTCTAGAAATACATTGCTACTTTGAGAGAAACCTACAATAGAGACATTACCTAGCCTAAACACTTGAGTTTTTCTTCAGTGGGTATTTATTTACTTTAAAGAAGATCTTTCTGGTTCATCTTCTCAGCATGAAGCTCCTTTGCACTGCACCAAAGGCATATATGTATGTTTTCTTCTATCGTGTACTAGATAGGAAAAATCTGCCCATATTTAAAGCCTATTTAAAGTCTTCTTCAGCTATAACAACATCATTACATGCAATCAAATCATATATAGCTTAGTTACTGACATTTAACAAATGACACATTCTTGGCTCAGTTCTCTCCTCAGGATATACACCTCAAATATAAAATTATTAAATACTTAGGCATTTATCTATTGATTGCTGTCTTAAAACAAACATCACAGCATCAAGTAAAGGAGAACTCTATGCCACTATCACGTGTCTCATGTGAAACGTGCCTGGGGATGGCAGATTAATTAACTCTCTCGGAATTGAACTAAGATAACAGAAATGCAAGTATTTCTTTGATAATCTTGTGGCAAGATCAGAAGGTGAAGCATCCCTCCCAAATGCTGGCAGCCAGCTCTGGTGTGAAAGGGCACAGATGCTACACTGCTTCCAGAATCAATCAGGTGTGGATACAATTTAGCTGCTTTACTGTGGCAAAGAGGCCACGTTCATAAATCTTGAAGACCAGCAGCAACTCAGTGCAAAGACAAGTGAAGCATGTCAGCTGCAAGCTGCTGGAACTAATATTTATGCCACAGACACCAACTATACTGAGTCTGTGCTGGTTCACCAAGGTTTATTAGCTGTAGCTCAAATCCAAGCTGCTCTACGTTCCAGCTTCCTCCACCATGCTCCAGCTCCCTGTAGCACATAGTATCAAGATATTCCATGATGTGGGGCACCTTGACCTGCAGTCACACCAATTAAAAGGGAGCCGATGGTATAAATGGTTCTTAGTAAGTATGCTTAGCTTTGCTTCAACCTAGAAGTAAAGTCTCAGAAATGTATGGTGTTCAAACCCAGTAAAAAAAAAAAAAAATGACGATGAGAAAGATAGTAGGGAGGAAATAGAAAAATTATTTTGTATTTGAGGAGTACGGGGCAAAAAAAGGAACGTCAGCACAATATACACAAAACTATCCCCATCTAGAGAAAGTCTTTCATAGCTTTTGCAAATTCAGGGGCACAAGGAAATGGAGAATCAAGTTAGAAAGAAAACCTATTGTTTAACTGATCATCAAGTACCAAGGCCACGTAGGAGGAAGAGCACACACAAGACAAGGAGACCCTGTTATCTCGAAGCAGGACGTGGAAAATAAAACCAAAGGACCCCAAACGGCCAACACAACAAAGAGCTTCTCCGCACACCGAAAATTCGCCAAAACTCTTACTCCCGGGCAGGGCCTGGTGCCCACAAACCCCATCCTTCGGCGCACGCAGCAAACTTGCGTCTCTCCTTTGCCTCCCCGTCTCTCCCGCTTACTGACAGGGACGGGCACGCAGGCGGACACCGAGGGGGGTGTGTGCGTGCACAGCCCAGGGGCGGGGGGGAAGTGCAGGAACACGGCGGCGCCCGAGGCCGCGGACACCAGTGCGGGCCTGGGGCAGGGAGACTCCAGCGACTCCCCCGTCACGGCGCCAGCGACGCTCAGCCCCCCAGCACCCCCCGCGGGGGAGGGGGTGCCGGTCCGCGAGCCGCAGCTCGGCGGCCGTTAGCAGCGGCCACCAGGTCGCCAGTGCGGGGAGCGGGAAGAAGAACGGGTCCCCGCCGGGCAGTACCTGCGCCGTCAGTCCCTGCTCCTCGTCGTCCTGCCCGGCCAGCACCCGCCGCAGCTTCTCCATGACGTCGCTCGGGCAGGGCAGGACCGCACCGCACCGGAGGGGACGGGACGCGACCGCAATACCCTGCCGGGCCGCTGGCCCAACCGGAAGTGACGCACCTGCAGGCTTCGCCCCCTGGCGGGCGCGGCGCCGCACCACGCTCAGTTTCCGGCGGGGCGGGGCGCAGAGCGGCGGTTGGTCCCGCGCTTGCGCACTTGGGCGGCGGTTGGGCGGTGCGGCGGTGGCTACCGCGGCCGAGATCGTGACAGCGGGCGACGGCAACGGCCCCTCTGGGGGCCCTTCCCGGCCGCTTCCCCCTGCAGCCCCTGTGGGGTGTCGCCGCCGCGCCGTGTCACGCAGGCGGGGGCGATGTGGGCGCCTATGCCGGCCTCGCTGGAGGCGCTGGGGAGGAAGAAGGGCTTTTTCGGTGGGCCCTGGTTTCATCCCTCGCTGCGGAATTGGCTTATTTCGACGCGCACAGAAACCGTGATTTGCATGAGCTCAGTAGTCCGAATTCGCAGTTAAATAAAGCCTTTTGTGTAGATACAGAGCGGTGACACCACGACAATACACGGCCTTGCTAGGACCGCAGTTGGGGCGTGATGGCGCTGCAGAGGGAAGGGGTCTGGGGCAGGGGCAGGGGCAGGCTCGCCGGCCCCGGGAGGGTCTGCCTCACCCCCAGAGCACGAGTGTCATCTTGAGTGGCAGGGCCTGTGCCAGCTTTTACCTTGGTTGTGCCACGGGAATGGTGCAGGCGGGCGGGCCAAGCGTGTGGTCATCCAGCTACTAGACAGCAGGCGTGCTGCAAACACCGATGCAAGCAGCCCCAGTGCTCCTTGAATTAAGGGCACCTGTTGCGCCCTGCACACCACCTGCGAGCAAGCCAGGTGCTTTTCCAGCTATGGGTGGGTGGGGCAGAGAGAAACGGGATTAGCTGTAAAGGCCTTCTTCAATGAGTAAATGTAACGCATCTATTAATGCGGAGATTTCCAGTACAGCTCTGTGTTGTCTGTTAACCTCTGCCCCTGGGAGAAAGGGTATGGTGGAGGCCATCGCGCTGCCTCTGTGTCTTGGCTGCTTCGCCTGCTTGTTCCCAGCAGCACTCCAACCACCATCCCCTCTGTTCAAGCATGGTCACTCCACATGAGTCTTCCCTGTCCTGCTGTGTTCAGACAGTGACCCCCGTATGTCCTTTGGGGCCATTCCTGCGTCTTGGCATGTGGCTCCGCTGTGTGACTGGCCCTCAGGCGAGCACCACAGCTCTGGCCCGAGTGGTTTGCAGGGGGAACAAGGCTGGTGGCTGGGGGAAAAGGAGCCGGCGGGCGTGCCCTGCCTGCTGTTTGGCTGCAAAGTGACAGCAGGCAGCAATGTGGGGTGGGGCAGGAGAGGATGATGAACGATAAGGGCTGTGTAACCTGCTGCTGTGTGAGTGAAACCTGATAAGAGCCAGGGCAGCAGAGCCCGYGGTGAGGCCCTTCAGGACAGAAACCTTCTCCTCCCTCTCTCCCCTCCATGAGAGGAGAGTTCCCACCCTGTTCCCCTCCCCACGCACACTTCTCTTAGGAAGAGTTTCCCATGTGCCTTGCACATTGGCTTTTGGGTGAAACATTTGGACACAAACCGTACCTTTCCAGCCTGATGACAGGCCATCAGCATCTCAGGAAGCCTTAGGTCAAGGCCAAAATTCTGAATGGGAGAAACACCTGCAGGCATGGCTGTGTGAAAATAGTCAAACAACAACAAAATGTCACCCTCTGAGCCGGCCAGCATGGCCCATACCTTGCAAGGACCTGAGCAGGGAGGAGAGTGTGTGTAAGGGAAAAACATGACTGTGACCCCTCTGAACAGGGGAGGAGAAATGAGAAAAGGGATGGAGGGGGGTGCAAAAATCACCCTCCTGGTACCTGGCATGCCCAGTGGCCCTATGCCCACAGCTGCCAGGAGAAAGGAAGAGGCCCAGCTGGTCATGGCATCCTGTCTGGAGCTTGCTGCCACCTGCTTGGCTTGGATGCCTTGGCTGCTTTGCACTTGACAGGGGCAGGAGGTGGTGAGCTGAGGTCCTTGGTGACCTCCTCCTCCTCCTCTGCAGCTGGCTCAAAGGTGGTAACATGTGAGTGTCATTTGGTGGTGGCTCTCAAGGGAACTGTTTGCCAGCAGGAGCTGCTGTTCCCGTGCCCCTCCCCACTACCCCAGACCAAGAACTGCTTCCTGGAGGATCCTGCCAGTGACTACATTGATGGGGTCCCTCCTCTCTCCTCCTACCTCCCCAAGGCCTCCCTTCTTCATCAGAGGACCCTGTGGAAGAGAAGAAAGCATGCCTGCCTGTCCCAGAGGGAGAAGCCAAGGCAGTCCGTGGCTTACAGCTGCCCTCCCACAGCCCCCAGCTTCCTGAGGACACTGTTTTCTGCAGGGTGGTGGGAGTACTAGGACAGACCCACCCCTGCCTTGACTTCTGCCTGTGAGGAACGAGGGAAGTGAAGCTTTGAAGAATTTGGCCCACCAGGGCCTGGCAGGCTACATTCATACAGCTCGAACCCCAGGCATCTCTATCCTCTATGGCCTGTTGACTTCTGCAGTAGCAGAGTAGCTAGAAGCACAAGGCATTTGGATATGGGGGGCGGGGAGCAGAGCTGGCATTAGCTGGTGGGAGCAGAAAGTAGCTTTGTTGTTTTTGCACTGAATGGAGAAGGAGGGAGAACCTCCTGAGGCTTCAGGCGCCTCTGGAGGTGGTCAGTGAGACCTTTTAAGTACAGCATCCAGCGTACTTTGCATCACGCATCATGGCTGAGTGATGCTAAGAGTTTTGCTTGCATCACTGCTATTTGCTTGGGCAGAGGGATGGCAAAAATTACCCACGGTTTACTTTTACTAGTTCCTCTGTTCCACAGAAATGTTGTGGGCTCATGCTTCCACTGGAAATGGTGGCATGACAACAAACGTGTCAGAGCATGGCAGTCTCTTCCCCACCTCCTCCCAAGCAACACACAACCTGCAGCTGAAATCTTTGGGCTCCCCACTAAAACCAAAACTGTGCAAGCCATTCTGTACCTCCATAGCCTTCCCACAAAGCCCCAACCCAAGTGACTGTTCAGTTGACTGCTCAAGATGCCGTGTTTGATCTTCAAGGTGATGGTGCATGGCCAGGGGAAGCCTCAGGAGCAGGACCCCCTTCCCACTCACCAAAGCAGCTGAGGGAGTGCTATCGTCATGTGCCTTTTCATGCACGTGCAGGGGAGATAGGGAGCAGGAAAGCATGTTACCCTGAATGACCGCTGTGTTGGCTGCTAACTGCTTTCAGTTTCCAGTATGCCCCCAYGACCTGCTGATGGCTTCCAGAGTATTTGTATGTGCAACACCATTGCAGCATCATCAGCCCTAACCCACTGTGTTTGGGGGGGAGAAAGGACTGTGCAGCAGAAGCTCCATGCAGAGGCCGTGGGAGGCTGTGCGTGAGATGTGCAGTTAACCAAGTGCTGGGACCCTCGTCCCTTACATGGGGCAAGCTCTGGGTATGTGCTCTCCGCCTTCACTARCTGCTACATACCACAGTTCCCCAGGGAATGTTTTTTTAAAGACCTAACAGTCTTTGTGGTATTACCAGTGATGTGTGTCACCTCTCTATAGCTTTGAGACCAATGCAGCAAGCCTCACACACCTCTTCTTCCCCAGCTTGCCGCCCCCCCCCATGCATCTATAGAAAGGCAGTACCTTTCTGTTCAAGTTGGATGCTGAAGTGCTAATACCAGGAATTACTGAGGTAGGCTGTGGTGGGGAGCAGGCCAGACAGGTGTTGCTGGTTGTGCCTTCACAAAAGTCTTCTGCAAGGTCCAGGCACGGGGATCTGGCATGATGCCAGAGAGCATGTTCTCCTCTGGACTCGCCCTCATGGCAATCCCAGGACTCGGAGATGTCCAAGCAGGCGTTAGATCCCACCTGATCATCTGTTCAAGACCTTCATAACAGGGGCACATCTCCTGTGCTACCTCCAACGAGCAGTTGTTGGGTTTTCAAAATCACAGCCGCCTTCTTCAAGGCTTTAATTTTCATTTCTTTTATTGAATTTAACTAGATGCAGCCAAAAAATTAAGCCTAAAATTTAGAGCAATTTTCTGGATTGCTACAGTCCAGAGAGAGAGAGTGGCACTTTCAGGGGGCAGTTCTTCTCATCTAAGGCAGTTATTTTAGTAAGGGAGAGATTGCCTTCTGCTCTCTGGTGACTGTAGAGGAAGCACAGATGACTAGGTCAGACCAGACACCTAAGTTTCAGTCTAATGAATTAGGGTGATGAACCTCACCATTACCTCTTTTAATTTAAATATGGGCAGGACCAACCTTTCTATATAATTTCTATTTACTTTTACAAAAATCTATGTATAGTGAGCATGATAGGACTGCTACTTTAAGCAATGGAAAGATAGGAGATTAAGTCCAAAAAGCCCAGAAGTAGCCCCCAGAATTGATGGCATTGAAGTATTGCCACTGATTTGTTAGAAATGCATCTTAATTCCAAAGCATACCTGAGAGTAAAATATAAAAACAAGAAAAAAAAGAGTCTCCCTGTTTTTTTTCCCTCCGCATTTATAGATAGATATAGATAGATACAGACAATTTAAATCTGGGTCTGCCCTTCTGGACTGCATGACTTTATGCAGGAGTGTTTGGCTCTGCCTTGGATTACTGGTGGCTTTCTGCTCGTCCAGGGAATACAGGCATGTAAGCACCTGGCAGAGAGCAAGCTGAAGCTGTGTTTTTGTTTCTGTGTGAACAAGCACATGGTCTTGCCGGTGTAAAGCAGAGAAGAGCAGTGCAAACCCGGSCTGCCTGAGCCCTGAGCGGTGCAGAGGGGCCGGCTTGCATCCTACCGCCTGGGCTGCACTGCCTGGCTGGCTCCCACAGCTGTTTCACATCTGAATGAGGCAAAGGGTTTTGTTTGCTTCCCTGCTATTTTCTTGAGCAGAAGGTTGGCGTAGTCACCCCAAATTTATTTTTCCTAGTTTCTCTGCTCAACAGAAATTCTTAATTCTCTGCACTATCATGAAATACCATGAGAGAGTCATTACCTTGCCGTGAAGAACAGGCAGCTCAGAAGGCCTGTGTTGTTCAATATTTCTGTGCTGATGAATTTTGGCTGGTAAGGCAGTAGGATCAAACAATTGTTCTGCTTTTCTAGAAAGCTCAAATTCTTTTTCTGAACACAAGTCAAAATAGCCGGTACAAAATATCATTTTGCTTTTAGCTGACAAACATATCACATTTGGAGCTAATTTCTGGTTTCATGATGAGGGCGTTATGGATTTGCAAGCCCCAGTTTATTTCTCTATTCCTAAGGTATGGTGTGGTTTGCTTACAAATTTCATTGATTCTTGACCTCAGTATTTTGCCTGTATCCACATCTAAATTTGAAGCTGGCTAGAAAATCTGTTAAGTAATGTTGTCTTCCTGAAAAATGCATTAATTCAGCCAACTTGCTGACTTGATGCAGTCGGTGGCATAGTTTTAACGTACATAGAACAGTGTCTGTACCCTTCAGTCTCGTAGCTCTATCAGCTGTAAACTGTAAATCCTTATTCCGTAAAAATAAAGAGTTCCATGACTGCTCTGGTCACACTTTAGGGCTCTAATGTCCCTCCTCACCTTTGCATTCTTCACCTTTGGAAATGGGATATTTGAATGAATATTGCTGAAAGGTGAAAGCCAGGGGTTACAAGGAATGCTAAGTAAAACTGAGTAAAGGATCTCTTACAGAGACCCACTGGGAGCACAGTAGAAAACAGAAAGCGTAGAGCTGCTTCGGGGACTTGCCTGTTCTACTTGATAAGACCCCACCTCAATCCGGCTGCTTGGTGCAAACATCTCACATCAAACAAAGCAGCAGCTTCTGCAGCCCACTGAAAGGAAGGGAGCTTACCAGTGGGGACGAATGCCCCTCGTGTCTTTTGAAAAGATCCCATGCTCCTGAAAATGCAATTATGAACCTCCTCCAACAAGCCTGCATTGCTGACAGTGACAGGTAGTGGTGATCCAAAAAGAAGGAGCAAGGAAGCAAAAGCTGGAAAATGCATCCCCTTTCTTATGCCTCAGTTCAGGAAACCCATCACTTCTAATTTGTCTGACACTTCCTGCACATCACCCAGAGTCACAGGCCCGTCCAGCAGAGCACACACTCGGTGGCTTCAGTACAGCTTCATGGTAATCGTTTCTGCTGTGACTCAAACCTTTCCGGAGCCAGTCAYCGCTTCTTTAGTGTCAGAAACTGATCTCACTCATAGGTCTCTGATGTGGGGAGCTGAGGCATACAAAAACCAACCGCAGACATACGAGCTGTTTCTCAGAGTGCTTGGCAGGCACCTAGTAGCTAGGTGTGTTTGTGGTTCACAGTAACACCATGAGCTACTGCAAAGCTTTGGAGGGAAAGGTAGTAGCATTTATTGGCTCATCATAGCTAACACAACGAATGCAAGGAAGTAACAAACAGCCTTGTGAGCTCATCTCTTTCTGTGGCATCATACACTCAGATCAGGTATCACAGAGGCTTGGTTAACTGATACACTATTGGGTACCTTGCCAAATCTTTGAACCTTTCAACCCTTTCCTGTTCCTAACAATAATCTGGCTGAGAGCTGATGCTGATGTTTACCAATTTACAGTATAAGAAACACAAAGTATTAGAGAGGTTACCAGTCACACTGCTGGCTTTGTGCTTTGCTCCCAGGTGACCCATAACATCAAGTGTGTACAAAAGTACCTTGTAATTGTTGCTCCACATGGCTTCCCTGTGAACAAACACAATAATTGTCTTAGGATTTTAAGTGATCCCAGGGGCAAGGAGACATGGTCTATCCAAATGTGTGTGAGAGGAATGTTTGAGACAATGTTGCTATTCCCTTGGCATTGCTACAAGTTAAAATCTGGAGATCTTGCTGTGTTTAAGCCATGATCTCAGATCCAGGCAGACTGCAGAGTGACAGGTTAGAGGAGATTAATACCTTGTCCTGCCAGGAGACAGCTTTAAGATTTCACACCACCACATGTCCTCTTCAAAGAATGAGAGAGGCTACTAGTCTTATTTACACCACTCAATACCACTTTGAGAAGGCATCCCTTCAGTTAATACATACCCTAGGACAACAAGCATGACATGAGACTATTCTAACCATCCTATAAATCAACACCAATTAAAGCAAGTTATGGCATGGTTCTCCCCTTGGTAAGTTATGGGTTAAATGCTTTCAAAATTATTAAATACTTTCAAAATTATAAGTGACTTGCTTTGTACCTTTACATATTTCTACATAGTGGACCAAATACAGCCATCACAAGCACTTGAAAGTGCTGCTGTAATTGGCGCTGCTTTCTCTTGCACCAAGGGCTGAATTTGGGCCAGTTATCCCCATACAATAGTTTCACTTAATGACAAAGACATGACCCAGATTTCAGACTAAATGAATAAGCTGAAAATTCCCAGGCTTGTTGCCATAGTTACTTGAAACCTACTGTTAAAAAAGGTGAAAAGGAAGAGAGGGAGGAGGAGGAAAAGTAGGAAAGGAAGAGAGCAATATCATGGTCAGGGTTAGGCCATGTGATAGAGAGAGGCAGTGATCTTGAAGGAGCAGGACCTCAGTGATGACACTGAGCAGGTTATCCAGGAAGCCAGTATTTCTGCCTTCTGGTTGCTATTGGGTTGATTCTATGGTCATTGGTTATTTGTAAGCGGTTACCACAGTGACTAAATGCAATGCGCTGGCAGCTATTAG
Source organism: Phoebastria nigripes (assembly GCA_035582835.1). NCBI lineage: Eukaryota > Metazoa > Chordata > Aves > Procellariiformes > Diomedeidae > Phoebastria > Phoebastria nigripes. The sequence continues at coordinate 273,458 of JAYKAV010002242.1, read as the reverse complement.
ATCAGCAAAAGCAGAAAGGCATTAGGTGGGGAAAGACAGACTTCTCCGCAATTTATTTAATAAAGAAATTGCCTCAGTTTAGAACACCAGACTGCTTGCTTTTCCACTTTACAAAGATAGTGAAACTTGCAGCAATGTCTTATTCAATCAGAATAAACTTTTTAGCCGCTCCATAAGATGACAGCAGAAATACTCCAGCTCTACAGAAGCAGCACTGCTTATTACATTATGTATTACAGACATATTACATTAGGTAGTTAGCACTGTTCTTCCCCAAATGCAGACAGGATCAAAGTATCCTGTGAGACACAGGCTGAAAACCTAAGAGAGCTGGTAACTGTGCTTGTGAATCTTTCATATATTACCATTTTATATTGTTGATAGTCTGTCACGTTAGCTTATGCTGTTTCTTTATAGAAAGAGGCCTTATTCATAAAAGGCTTTGCGCTAAGCCCACTGATGAATATATCACACTAGTAGGTTTTTTAAATTATTATTCTCTAGCTCATCTTTCTATCCCTGCTCTTCTTTACTTCCTTCCCTTTCTTATAACTGGCATGTAAAGCGATAACATGTGTCTGCACCTGTGCCAGTATAATACAGGTTCACGTACACTGGAAAGTACACAGTTGAAGTAAATACATGTAAATGCTCTACGTATTAGACTATAACGCAGTTAGTATCTGCATTCATGGAGAGAGCTCAGGGAAGGCACTGGAGTAGTTGGAAGACTGCTCTGTCCTAATCCAGGATTGCATTTTCTAAACACTTTACTTCTATGTCAAAACCTGTCTTGGCCCTTGGCGAACTCTCCCTTTCTTGCTGCCTTCTCTCAGACTGTAACCTTATTGAGACTTCTGTCCCTTTTCCCCCCCCGCAAAGTCCTCTACATTGCTGTCCTTGCTCAGATGGCACCATTGTGCTTTGTATGGAGAACAAAAGATAACCCACAATGCTATGGAGAACTAGGTTTTCCTAGGAATGTGTTTTCTCTGAGAGCTGGCAGGCTGTATTTGCAGTACCCTGGCTAAAGGAAGTTTTCTGCTGGTTTTAGAGTAGGGAGAACTCACTTCTTCATACAGAAGCCATAGAAGCAAAATAAAAAAAAAAGAATATACCATACATAGCAGCATTAGCTGAAATGATTATATAGCATGAGACAGTTGTGGGAGGTTGAACAAAATTCTCTATAGGTAGCTGTTATTACTCTCATTAAAGAAGCCTTGCAAGTAATTTCTTCTGTTCTGACCCCACTATTACGGTTATTGCTTTTTTTGCCGTTTATTGCTGTGCTACCAAATGACCTCCACATTTGAACCATAAATCAGCAAGGTTCCAGATCAAGGACACTTAATCTTGCAACAGCAGAAGAGATTGTGAGCTATTTTAATGCCACAGTAAGTTATAGTCTAAGTCTCCCCTTGAAGAAGTGGGTCAAGAGATCTCAAGCTCAAACTGGGGGAAGATGGGTAACGACAGACGGACTGAGAGCTTAGCTGGTACTGTCTCCCACTTGAATTCCCTGTGTCACATTCCTTACCAGCAGTCTAGCAGCACTTGCTCAGAAAGGTGAGAAATTCTTTTCTGTCTGAAAACATGAAAGAAGGCAGCAGCTGATACTGCAGCAGCAGCAGCCACTGCAGCAAGACAAGAAAGGCCATGTGGTTCCCAGTCTTACTGTGGTGGAACAGGAGCAGTACATACAGGACAGTGCGCAGGATCAGAGCAGCACAGGTTTCCAGTGGCAGGACATATCCTACAGCTGAAAAGTTATTAGGATTAAAGCAAGCTGTGAAATTAAAACCAAATAGCTATTCCACCATAACAGCATGTAGAGACAAGCCCTAAGATCTTATTAGTCAAATGAAAATACTGAGCTCTAACTTTGCATTACTATTAATCAGTTAAGCTGACACAGCCCCATTCTTTTATCCAATGCTACTGGAGTTAAAAAAAAAAAAAGAACCAACCAAAAAAACCCCAAGCTATTAGCTCCATTAAGGTATTCAGACTCAAGAATACAAAAACCTCCAGAGTCTCTTTAAAATGTTCTATTTTGGGGTACCCCAGACAGCACCATCCCAAAATGGCCATATGCCAATGTGTCTCAGTATTTTGTGCTAGAGGAACCAGGTGCAGATTAACTATACAATTATTTATTGCAATAATTCCTCATTTCTCCTCCTTAAGGTTTGTTTTTCCCCCCCCAATCACCATTATTTAAACAAAGAAATGGTATGTAAATGGCTTGATAAGTAATGCTCAGAAGGACACAGGTCACACAAGCCACGTGGTGGCACTCTGCCTATATAAACTTTTTTGTCACTAGGCAGATTGACAGGCTGTGGAACATCCACCCCAGGCCCAAGTTCCCCTTCCCAGACAGGGCCCTGTCCCTGCAAGTCCCATGAAAGATGCTTTGCTCCACCCCTTCCCCTTTTTGTCGAGGCCTGTATGGACTGCAGGAAGCATCACTGGTTTAAAATCTAGTCAAAGCAAATTAGAGCCCACTTTCCACCTGCAATTCACTCTTGCACTACTCCAGTATGAAAGAACTTGAGCCTTGTCACAGTGAATGGATGGGGGAAGAAAGGAAAGGTAGAAGGAAATACATGAGAAAATATGGTGCAGGCAGCTACCAGGAAAATGAGAGAAGATAAACTCTTGTAAATGGTATTCCCTAGTTAGGGAAGTTAAGACAATCAGCAGCTAATGAACAGTGATCAAAGCACCAGGTGAGGCTAGAGTATTCCATCTATTGCAAGCTTTACCCAAGAGCAGTCCAAAACACTTGTATGCCCATTATGCAATTGGGAACACAGTATCAGCCTAAGATTAAAGCAAGTCTTCTAATTGACCATCTTATAATTGCTAGAAGAAAATATGTAATATTTACTCATCTACATAGTGAGAGCCCTGAATTCAACTCTGCCTATCATGGCAGGAATACTCAGTCAAGTACCCACACCCCCTTTTCCTTGGGAGGGGGGGGAGAAGTGGTAGGTATTAGGATCCAGAGGACACTTGCCTAAACTCAGTACATGCAAAGGATAATACCATTTACTTTTCCCAGCCTGTTTTTGCTTCATGCTGTTACTGTAATGAAGTGACACTCCATACTAAAATTTCACTTCAGGATCTGGTATCACAATATGATAAACAAAACTTTTCAAAATGTTGAAGGGATTTATTGCCATTTGGAACATGTTTATTGTTCAAAAACACTGCACTGAAATAAAATCCATCACATACAGTCTTTGTCATCTATATCTTTACACCAATGTAACTTTTCATGCAGGAAAACCACTCTCCCAATGAATTCAAAAACTACTGAAGGCACCTTGTGTCCTTCAGATCTTAGACTCCAAACAAGTTTTTGCCTGTATAAGGATTACATACATCTAGAACAACTCAAACAGCAGGAAAAAAAATAAAATCCATTTAGAACTTCTTAAAGAACAGTATCAGACTTCATTGCTTTCCTTCATTCAGTGCTATGCTTTTGCTTTTCTGAGCCTTCTTTAAAYAGTGTGCAGCTTAAAAATGTATGTTAATGAAGTCTCTTTACTGAGAGAAGGCATGCAGTAAGGGAAGAGGGAAAGCCAGTCACTTCCAGGCTGCCTATCTACACATTTGTTCTTGTAGATTAGCAAGCCACTGCTTAAGTTAAAAAAAAGAGACAGAATAGGAATGAATGCACCCAAGTTAAATGGCTTTTAAGAATGTTAATACATTGAACAATGATACCATCTACAGTTCTGTTCACTGACCTCTGTTCATGTCGATTTGAAAACGAGGTTTGTCAAACCATCATGGGCCACTTTTGTAGACTATTAGATAAAAAAGTTGGTTTTCAGATATTGCTTGTTATTTGGATGACTAACTCTTTATTAAAAGGGTAGTTAATTAAGAACCTGTAAGGCAGCAAGACTTTAAATGCAATGGTTTACATTGCTGAATAGTACTTTTAAAAAGGCAAGATAAAACATTAGTAGAAGGATTCTCTGTGGGGTCATTCGTAATAGGTGTTTCTGTTTATCCCCATTGTAATTGTCACAGCAACTGCAGATGGCAAGTCTTCCTTGGTTGTAATTCAGGAGGAACACATTCCCTGGCTTATTTCAAGTTGGATATTTAGTTCTTTTTCTCCATCCTGTCAAGAGAAAAACAGCTTTTGTAAGAGTGAATATTGAACTGCAATTGCTATAAAAAATCTGGACTTACAGTAGAACTTTAGGAATGAAGGACACCTGGCCAGTTATTTATGCAAAGACAGGTCCACTTGCAGTTTTGCTCAGTCTCATTTTTTAATTTATAGTTCAGGAGGCTTCATCCTCTCATTGTTCCACATTGATTTCTTGGAGCAGAAGAGAGAAAAGCCATAATCCTGACTCATCAGGATTGCTTGGGGCAGTGTCTACACTACTTGCTACGGAACGAGGGTATGAGACTGCTTGCAGTCTGTTCCCTGGTCACACTCAGTTGGATCTACCCCATATACAGAACAGTCAGCTTAGAGAGATTTTGCTGATATCTTTCAGACATACAACCCCTTCACAGCTTTATGGRTGTTTCCATCTCAGGAATTAGTTACCAAGATGGACACGTATGGACTAATCAACATAATACATGAGACAAACCCCAAAATAGCCAGCAGCTGCTGAAAGCCCTGTCTACATCCATGACCATAAGGGTTTTCAGCCTTTTCTGTGTGCACCCCTCAGAAGCTTCAAAGGAGGTGCAAGGCAACAAGTCATAGTTCAGCCTACTGACAACAAGCTTGTTAATAGGTTTGCAAAAGGTAATGAAGTTAAATAAGTTCAGAAACCATGCAAGGGTTTGCACCGCAGCTAAAAGCCACTAACAGAGTATTCCAAGAGCCATTAGTTTGACTTCCCCTTTTTAAAGTGTGACTTGCCTGTATTTGATCAGTCGTCCTCCTTGAATAAGTTGTGCAACTTCATTAGTCAAGTGGCATGCAAAAAGAAGCCAGTTCCTTGGCTGCACTTTGTAGGCAAATCTCATGAAAGTCAAGGAGTAACAACACAGTGCTGCAAAACATGATAGATACTGTTAGTAGATTATTTTTAATACCAGCATTTTGTTGAGGCTTGATTTTCATACTAGTGGAATGCAATGACAAGTAGAATGCTTCTCACTGCTTTTGAGTTTTCCAATAATCCTACAAATTTGTCCACTTTGAGGATCCAATGCAGGAAAATATGGAACAGTGCTAGTTTTCACTACACAAGAAAATCTATAGAGCTGCAGCTTTCCACAAAAACTCATTTTCCTCATACACTTTCCTGTGATGCAACTGAAGCCTTTTTAATTTATTGCCTAATCTATCTCAGCCAGAGAATAAGAGTTAATACCAATGAGACATGGCCTGTCCTATACAGTTATTCTGACAATTTCTAGGACAGAGTATTTTTAAAAATACTAATTACTTAAATACAGTTTTTACTGGGAACATTCTAAAATGGACTTTAAGAGAAGGAGGTTTCCATCCCCAGGAAACCATGAACATTCAGAAGCATAAAGCTTTGTTATCTGCTTTCCAGGAAGATGAAAAACAATTTTAATCTACTCTCCTGCYGTAAGTGCATGTAAATACAGGAAATTACAACCCAAGAAGTCACTAGTTTTGTTAAGTTCATTTTTAGCTTTCTGACAGGCTTAAAGAAAGAAAAAAGTATCAGGAAATGAATTGTTCAAGAAAACAGCGTTTTTTTAGGTACAGAACCTAGAAGATGGTGTGTATACAAGTTTTTTTTCCCCATCATATATATACTTACAAAAATTTAAAAGTGTCTTAGCTTTGCTGAGCTGGGTAGCTGCCACCAAAGCACTATTCGCAAAACAGTTTCACTATACTAGAGACTACTCAAACTGGTCTTCCATCTCCAGGAAGCTGATTAAGTGACTGAATTACTCTAAGAGAACCTAGTGAGCATGAGGCTATAAATTTCCTTAAACCAAAAAGAAGAGAGAGAAGAATTACTCAGAATTAAGTTACTAACCGAGTTAAGGAAGAGACATAATGCCAAAATTAAGCTAATAAATTAAAGCTATCAGATTTATGATCCTAGAGAAGTATTTGAACAATAAAATACAGAGACAGACATCTAGGCAAAAGCTATACGTGTTCCAGAAAAGGTGGAAAAAAAATATTGCTTATGCATTTAAAAAGAAATTCTCACACTATTCCATTAAGTCATGCTAGCCTCTCACAGGCAACTGCTTTGCAAGGAGTTAACCTCCCTCAGCTGCTTTTTGCACCCTGCAAACCAAGCATTACCATTTCTTCACTTTGTCAGTGTTGATATTTAAGACTCATACTAACCACAAGGCATCATTGTTTTTAACACAAAGAATAAAGTTGTGTAAAGAAATGCATTCCTAACCAGTGCATGCAGTAGTATAAGATACCAAAAGAATTGTACTTTAGGAGKGAGTCTGGTGATCAAAACTGCTAAGACTCAAGACCCGCCCCCCTCCCCCCAAGTTACTGGAAAGCCCTCTGAAAGAGAGCTCTGCAACTTTCCAGTACCTCAATTTTTAAGTGGCCTCTGAAGTTATAGATATTTGATATCTTGTTATATATCTGCTTTGATCACAAGTTTGCAAGCAACTAATAATATATTACTGCTTGAAGGACAGAATCTGTGTTCTGTAGTCAGTTCACTGACAAGAAGTTTGTCTCAGGTCTTACCAAATGTCATTCGGCCACTAATGATTTCTGGAGATTTCTTCATGTCATTAATAGCAGCAACAGGAAGCCCCCAGTTGGCAACTGGCCCCCAGAAGTGCTGTAAAGAGGGAAAAGGAAAATAAAGTTACACAGAAACACAGACCTCCTGCAGTATTCTTATAGTTTTCCTTAGCCACACAAAGCTTCAGAGGACAGGATTAAGGGTAAAATTCCAAGTTAAGACAGGGACTACTTTTGATGTAAGGGAGAAAAACTAAACCCTTCTTTTAGCAGGATCTAGTTAGTCTTCAGGAGGGAAGGGAGAGGAAGCCACTCTGAATCTTCTTGCAGACTGGAGAGGAACTACCGTAAGGCCATTGAGATGCAGTTTTGTGGAATTATACCTCAGCCATCATTAAGCAGTCTGATTGGTATACTCATATAATAACCTCAGATTTACAGCTCACTTCTGTGCAGAGAATTAGCATTCATCTCTTTCAAATAAGGCTCCTCAAAAATGTAATGAAAACACAAGGACTTGCTGAGGTGAAAAACTGGAACTGTTTTCATGTTATGCTGAGAATGAAGAAATGCTCAGCAAGCATCTTCTTCCAAGTGCTCACACCATCTCTTTGAAAGAGCAGGGCCATGCAACCAAACCAAATTGTTACCTAGAGCTTCATCTGCAATTGCTGAAACAACTTAGTGACTACCTAAAGCTCAGTGATTAGACAGATATAAGAATAGAGCAGTTAGCTACAGGTGTGTACACAGATAGAAAAACAGAGACAAGAAGTGGAAAGAATCAAGTTAGAAAAACTGACAAGAGCTCAGTTTGATGGGTACCGTCTAAAAGACTCTAAACTGAGAAAAACAGTGTCATAAGTCCAGTTTCCACTACTGTTACAAGTAACAAGGCTTCAGTAGAATTCTTTCCACAGAAGATGCATGCAGTACTTGCATCAGCTTCTCCTGATGGGAAACTAAGGATACTCAAAAGTAACTTGGCTAGATACAGCAAAAGAGATGCACCTTGCAAGAAAARGCTTTGCAGATACCAACTATACCCATTCTTTTGACACTTCCCCTAACTGTAACACTGCAGATATTACAATGATTTGGAATTGTCAGGGGATATTTAAGTTTCTTGCAATCTTAATTCCAAGATACTCTTGCCAGTCTGGATACTAGCTTGTAACACTACAGTAAGATTAAAAGCCACACTTGCATCCTGCAGATTTGGGTTGCAATACAAGAAACTTAACTAAAAAAAGTATAAAAAGTGAGTTAAGTTGTACACACTGTTTCGATAGTTTAACCACAGTGCAATATGCAAAACAATGTAGTATTTCTGCAGGTGTCTACAGGATGTACATTGGTCCAAACTCAGATTTATAATAAGAGTATTCTGAAGAATGCAATAAATGCATTTGTTTACTATATTCCTACTGATAGGGAAATTGACATCTGTAATGGTTAAAGCCTCTCAAGTACATCAGAGATAACATGGCATAACTGAGAAGAGTTGCATGGCTACATGGTATTTACACTGTACAGCTATGGTTAGATAGTGTAAAGAAATGTACCTATAATACCACTTACACATAAGATATGTCGCAACAGAACAAGAACATTCACAGAAACTGAAGTCAGCAGCGCACAGGATATTGTTTTAGAGGCTTTATTGTCCTTTAGAACTATTTAAATAGCTACATTAAGAGGACCAGAAACAAACATCTAGTCACATAGCCATGATTATGTGCACAGTAAGACAGAAAGACAACTTGTGTCAGCATGACCACACTAAAGCAGACTGCAAAAGGTAACTGGTGAGGCAGTACATGTACTTGGTGAGGTTTTTACAGTCATTTCAGGAGTGTCATTTAAACAATTGTAGTTTCAGAAAAATAAGTCTAAGGCTCTAAACTTGTTGATTTTTTGAATCTATGAAATAGTTACAGCTTTGAGAGTCTTAGTGGTGACTTCTGTTTTGAAAGGTAAATCAAGTCAACTTGGCCTTTTTACTTAATTCAGCTGCCATTAGAATATAAACAAATAATACACTATAGACTATGGACCACTTCAAGCTCAGGCTGCACAAGATGAAGAATCATCAGTTCACAACCCAGCAGTGCTGCAGCAGTAATGTTCCTCTGCTAACCAGGGAGGTAGATTTGGAACTTTCCCACCTGAGATGGTTATCCAGTTTTAAGTGCCTCCAGGCAGGCAGCCCTTTGAAGCTTCTGCACACAAGAATTAAACTACACCTATATAGTTTGTCTTTGGTCCACGTAGAAGAGCAAGTCTTCCATAACATTATGATTCACAGTATAACAGGCATAAAATACCCACTCCCAGTTTCAGGAGTAAACAAAGGCTGAAGGAAAGAAAAATCTGTAGTGAGAGTTATATGGTACCATTTATTGTTTGAAGTAAAGCTAGTTAAAAATAAGCCAGGTAGTTCAGTTGTGTACTAGTTGCTATGCAGAAGAATGGCTCCAAATTGATCTGATCTCCTTAGCAAAGAATATGGGGAAAAAATGAAGCCCCTTTAATTTTGTAGTGATTACTTTAGGAGACATTCTGAAGGAGCTAATGTTTGGTCACCTTAACCTCAGACTTGTGAATAAATATTACTAGCGCATCACTCCTGGAGGTTCACAGTATGCTTTTCAGATGCAGGCAAGGTCATAACAGTGCTGAGGCAAAGACTGCAAGTTACTGAAGTCAGGGAGAAAGTGAAACCAGAAGTCCCCTCCCTTTTCTTACCGTGCTGTTTAAGTGGGCCATCATTGTTTTCCATTCAAAAAGCACATGGAAGAAAGAAAGAAAAAAAATGTTAGTTTCTTTCATCATCAACATAAAGAAGTGTACCACAAACAGAAGATAGGTAGAAGTCAGGAAATTGCCATGGCATTAACCTTGATTAATGTAACAGTATTAAAAATCCCGCTTCCCTCAAGAGCTGTCATTGTGACAAGCGTTTGCTGCTCAAGTACCTTTTTCCTAGCAAGATAAAATCCTATTATGGTCTGTGGAAGACATTCATCCCCTGTAGACTTCACAGCATCCAAGATCCCACCCCAACTAGTTTAAAAGGATGCCAAAAGCAGTCAAGGTTTACCCATGACAAAGCTAAACAGCTACAGTTCCTCTGTGGAGGCTTCAAAGAAGTCACTTGGAGTTCTTTGTATACCCACATAAGTAGGTCAAACCAAACRCTGCCAGAGATCTTACTGTCACTAAGCTCAGGCCAACTGTGGCTGTACCAAACATGAGCTATAACACATTTTCAGTGATCTAACATGCAATTACGCTCCAGTCATGTATGGGGTTCATTTAAGTGATCAGATAGGTACCAATTTATTTTTGTAATAACTTAGTGATCTGTGCATGAAAGCTAGACTACAGCATATTTAAGATGGTTTACCACTATACCTTGTAAAATGCTTCAGAACTTTTAAACATTCTCCTTCTAACAAAGATACTGATAGGACTCAGTTCTGAATTATGACTTACAAGAAACCAGCTACTAACAGAAAGCCTACCGCTGACTGATTGCTGCTCACCTACCACTGCCCCAAGCTGCAAAACACTTCGTAAGTGTCACTTACCTCACACTGATTTCCATCTTCTTGGAGCACTGTTTTACAAATAGCTATGGTAAGGGAACAGTCAGGTCTACTTCGGAAGTCACACTGGATGTGCATTTCAGTGAGTCTTTGTTACAAGCTGCAGGCTAGTTCAAGATGCTTTGTTAGGGTGTCCTTGACTAGCCTAACCACTTGTTTTTTGTTTTCTTATTAACTGAACTGCAGCAATAATTAATTGAAGTTCACAAGACAAGTGCACACTCCAGTTTTTTCATAAAACCTTAACTAAACAAGTTCAAATGTGTCTCTTGGCACAATGTTTTTGTGCCAACAGAAGTCAGCCTTCATTTTTAAAGTGGAAGTTGTTTTCAGGCAAGTGAAAGCCTAAAATAGAATCAAACTGCTGCTGTTTTAACAGAGTAGGCAGCTCTGGCTAAGGTCTTGCAAGGTTGTCCTCACATTCACGTGAGACTGGAACAGTTATTATACTCCTAGAAGAGGGCAGATCAAGGTCATATAGACTCTTCCAGAAGCAGGCATCCAGCCCCAAAGCTCTGCAGCCAATACAGCTGCAACAAATGCACCATATCTAATAGCAAGGATACTGCAGCAAGTGCATGCGTCTATTCCTGAAGTGATACCATTCCAAATTAGTAGTTTCCAAGAACTACATTCAATCCCTTGACAAAGGGAACACTTTGTACTAAAGTTTCCAGAACTGTGGACAAAAATTGTTGGATTTACTCACTCATTAATTCCTGTGTAAGTATCTAGACACCACAAGAGGAACATCAGCTGATCAATACCTTGTATTTCTACTACAATCCATTCCAAAAAGGCTATATTGGGGAAGATTTATTCTTCCAAAATTTTCGCATGTACTTTCCTCATACTGGCAATGAGAATATTAATAGACCAGAGACCATTCTGCAAATATAGATGAACTGTCACTACTTGTTTCCCCCACACTGCCATCCCCTAAGTGGGGAGAGTACTACCCTTCTGCAAGAGGTAGGTTGTTCAGTTCTCAGAGCATACCAGACGATGACAGCAGGCACTGTGTCCTTCAATTTCTAGCACAGACCAGTAGAGGACATTTTTAAGTTCTTATGTCCTTGTATTTAAAGATTTACTAATGAGGAAAACTGAAGATCAGCTAATTCTAGTTACACCACTGATGCTACCTCTTTTAAAGTTCATTTCAATTAAAGAAAGGTCCTAATCAGCTTACATCAACATAAGTGCTCAAGCTTTACAAGGAATGAACTATCTTATTTCAAAGCCATCTACATTAACAGTCAGTACATTTGCATTACTGCTGAGTCATCAGGAAGAGACATTTCAGAAGTGCCCCAAAATATGGCAGTCTCCATGCTTATTTTTCTATTACCAGAAGATTTTGGGACTCCTTGGGATTCATTATGTGACTAAAATACTTTAGGCTTCTACCACAAGAAGATGCCAGAGCTTATCTAGAGTGGCCTATAGGTTTTCTCCCTCAAGAGAAGAGGAAAACTGTTTTACTGGATGTTTTTCAGAAGATATTGTTTTAAATCTTTAGGATAGGAAGTAAGAGGGCTCAGTTGCCTACTATTAGTGGCTTAGATAATACAACTTTAGTGATAGCTGACATTTTTAGGATCTACAGAAAAAAAACATGCAACTTCAAGTTCACAATGTATAGAGCTACCAAGCTTTCATATGCTAATCAGCTAGTTTTAAATTAACATTACTGCTGCATTTTACAAGAAGCAGGAAAAGTCTACCTACAGCTTACATTCTTACTATGCTTACTTTAAAACATTAAGWCATGGTTAGGGTAAATCTATACTTACATGACTTACAGTTATTCAGATCCCTATTAATCAGCACTTGARAGAAGTCAGATGTGAAACTGGCAGAACATTTAATTATTAATGACAGTCTTAAAAGTAACTTATCTTGTTTCTTTGTGCAAGATTCAAAAGCTAACCCATGATGTAATGCCAGATAATCCACAGAGGACATAAATCCACAAGGACATAAGAACTTAAAATGCCAGATACATTACCATGATGTAATTCTAATGCCAGATACATCCACCTGAGAAAAGCAGCATGCATTCATTACACTTGCTTTCATGTTTTCTAGTTATGAACCTGAAACTAAAGCTACTTATTCCAACAGATGTCTGCAAGTTTTGATTGCCCCAAGCCCTAATAATAATGGAACACTCAATTCCACCGCTTTGGGTAACTTCAGTTATTCTATTTAAGGTCAAGCAATTTAAAACACAACACTGGTATCACAAACAATATCTCAATTCATCGTTTCCCACAAACAAGTTTCACATTTATAAAGCCTTGCTTCACTGCAGTGATTAGATGCTGATTTCTAGAACAGATACCATAGTCTTAGAGCTTTGAGGAAACACTTGCTCTATGAGCAAGGCAAGAAGGGAATCTTCTTCAGGATAGACTCCTGCAGTCTGGGGAAGCAAGAGCCTTCAGGAAGGAATGTAAAGAGATACAGCTCTGAAGTATACACACTCCATTTCTCTATATGGAGAAGACAGACTACAGTCTTTTGTTGACTGTTAATCTAAATTTTAAACTCAACATAAAGCCAACAACTTAGACACTTGTCTCCTAGTAAGCAAGAAACAATGCTGAAAGGCCATACCAGATGGAGCAACTGACTTCAGCCCTTCATGACACACCTAGTAACAGAAGTATAAATAAGCAGGTATCTTTGTACATAACAAGGCAGAACCCATCCCACAAAGGTAGAATCCTGTGGAATGCTCTTTTTAGATAACTTATTTCAAGACTAGAATTAGGATGAAATACAGCCGAAAAGGCTTATTTCAGCTACCTTTTCAGTCTTTGGTAAGGAAAGAGATGCTTCCAGCAAGTAACTGTGCTGGTGTTAGGAAGCAGCTGTTATCTCTTCCGTATTTTTCTTTGTTTTTCTAATTAAGAAGCAGACTGCTGTTTTACTGGCCATTTACATGCTTCACACAAATTCTGGTACAATTAAATGTTAACATTAAAATGCATCTATCAAGCTGACACAGTATCTTCAAGACTTTCAAAAGGAATCCACATAGAAGCCTGCTCTGACCTTTCTTCATTTTGCTTCCAGGATGTTCTCTTCCTTCTCATATTTTACTCATCTTTTTGCCCCACTGTTTCTGTGGAACTTGATTTTGCAAATGCCAGACAAACCCTTCTGCTTACGGAGCCTTTATATTACAATCCCTCTTCCATGCAGGCTTACACCATCTCCTGCTACTTTAACCAAGACTAAGCTTCTCAGATAAACAGAYGTCCTCCTACATGCTTGCTCAACATCAAACATCAGTTGCAATAGATGTAGGTAGAACAGCAAGCAACAGCTGTAGTGAAAAGTTACTCAACCACCTTTATTAGAAGAGCCTATTTTTATTTGTTTAGTTTTGTCGAACTGCTTGTCAGCCAAGAAAACTTCAGCCTGCCTACTTGAGACAGTTTCTATACAGCAGTTCAACCAGACTTAAGCAAGTGTGCCGCAATTGTATCTTTAAGGCATTCTTGTGATTTCAGTTCACGGTGCCGTACCTCTTACCACGGCACACAAACAGAAGTTTGACAAAAGGCAGGGAGCTTGTCTGGCAGGCGACCTGAGCCACATTCCCACGAAAGTGGGGCTTTAACAAGCCTCTGAAAAAAAGCACCTATTTAAATCTCTGAGGACGCGTAAATAAGTGGTCTTAAGACTGCATCTGTTACCAAGCCCGCTTCGCCCGCAACCGAGCAAAGCTCTTTCCGCCCTCGTTGCAGGCAGCGGCCAGCGCCCCTGCCCCGGCTCCCGTGCCCGCTGCCACCTCCGCGAGCGCCTGCCTGCCGAGGGGCAGCACTCCGCGCTGGAAGGAGCCGCTGGGTTTCACAGCCGGGAGAAGGTCGGTCACAGAGAAGCGCAGCTGCCGCGGCAGTTTCAAACCGCGTCGCGTCGCGTCAAGGTCAAGCCCGGTCTCCCCGGGGTGGGGCGGGCGGAAGACGGACAGCCCCAACAGCCTCCGCAAGCCGAGGTGACGGCAGGGGCGCATCGGCGCCGCCAGGGCACGGCGGGCCCCGCGCCCTCGCCGCCCCCCCGCGACCACCCCCTTGGCGCCTGCGGGCCGGCTTCGCCCTCGCCCGACGGTTGCCCGCTCCCTGCCGGGCTCCTCGCTCCCTCCTCCTCCTCCCGCCCAACCGCCGGCGAGGGCGAGCCCGGCAAAGGTCAAACGACGCCGCCCGGTCGCCGCCGTCTCAGGCACCCCGAGGCTGCGGGGGTCGGCGAAGGGACGCCGGTCCCTGCCGCCCGCCCGGGCGGCGCCGCGGGAGCCGCCGCCCGAGGCAGAGGCGGGCGCGGCGGCCGGCGACGACCCCCGCCCCGCGCTCACCTCATCAGGTAGTCCCTGAACTCCTTGCTGCGCACGTAGTCCACGGCCTTGCGGCCCAGCGCCCCCGCCATGGCGGCCCTCGGCGGCAGGGAGCGCCCGGCCCGGCCCGCCCCGCGCACAGCCGCCACCGGCGTTGGTGACAACTCCTCCGTACCGGCGCCCGGCGCCCGCTTTACGGCAGCGCCCACGCCACCGCCCCCTCCGTCACCATGGCGCTCTCGGCGCCTATTGGCCGCGGCGGCCCCGCCTCCCTCCTCCCGCGCTCCGAAACCGGGGAGATGGTCGTGGGGAGGGGGAAAAGGCAGGGTGCCGTAAAGCAACGCGGCGGGAGGAGGGGGGAACTTGTCGCAAAGCGCGACGAGGAGGGTCGCCATCGGCTGAGCTGCCGGCATTCCTCCGCAGCCCGCAGGGGAGAGCCGCGCGGCGGCTTTCCGAGCCGCTATTGGCTGCAGGGCGGCGGCTGGTGGCTTCCCATTGGTCGCTGAGCGGCGCATCCCGCCCCCCTCGGTGTCTCGCTCCGCCCCCCCCAGTGGCGCGTGTCAGGGGCGCCGGKGGGGCTGGGCGGGTAGCGGTCGCCGCCGGGCTGCGGGGGGGTGTCTGAGGGGGGTGTCGGGGCGTGCGGGTGGGCGGTTGCAGCACCCTGACGCGCGGTCCCTGTGTGCGTCCGCTCAGACGCCCGTTGTCCCCGGGCCGGGTCGGGCCGCCCCGTGCAGGGCCGGCGCCGGGCAGTGCCGACCCCGGCAGCTGCATCCGTGAGGGCTGGGCGGGAGGGGTCCGGCGGAGGGGGCAGCGCCCTTGCCAGCTGCTGTCACTCGGGCGGCGGGCTTGCCGTGTCTGGACTGCTGTTTGCCTTCGCCCGGAGCCCTTGGGAGGTGAATGGGCGGGTCTCTGCTTCCTCTCCAACAAGCGGCGTTTTCCCCCTCACCACGGTGGCTGAGATGGCCGAAGACACGAAGCTAATGTATCGCAATGATGCATAAGCAGGACAGAAGTAAGAGGGCCCATAATTGCTTCAGTGATTTTTTAAAAGGATAACCCTACAGGGTTTTTAAGGGCCCAATTTAAGGACTTTGAATTTTTGGAGCTGGGAGTGCAGGGTTATGACAGAGCACTGCAACAGTTCAGCCTTTCCCTCTGTACCTGGAATGGTCTAAGATCCCGTCTCTCACCAGCACTTTCTATTTCATACCTGAGCAGAGGTTACTTATTTAGAAGGGAAGATAAACTCTAACCCTGCTAATACCACCCCCATAAAATTTGGGCCATACAAACAAATACCTGTATGTGAATTACTTTTATCTTTGCTCAGTGCACTAGAGATAGTGAAAATGGATGTTTATCTCCTCTGCTTTCCAAAGACTTGCAGCCTCAGTTTTTACAGTCGAGAACTGGGCTGATAGTGCAGCCTGGAGCGTACCTACGCTCTGCAAGAAGTCCTGGAGGCTGTGGCTGCTTCATTTCCTTCTGCTTCCACCCTCTTCCCTGCACGATCTCAGGGGAAAAAAAACCAACCAAACAAAAAAACCAAAAAACTAAGAGCTCTGCACCCTTCTCCCCCTGATTGCTTGCTCGGAGAGCAGCAGGTTTGAGGAAAAGCATCGTGCATACACACCCTCTTCTTTTTCTATATCTGCAGCATTTCATGACACCCCCCTGGCTTTGCTGTGTGGGAGAAAGAGTTTTAATCCCCTTGGTATACTGTGTTACGAAAAGCCAAAATGTAGCCTAACATATTTCTGTGGACTATTTAGACTCCTCATTTAAAAGCAGCAATGTGAATCTAAACGAGGTCTCAAAGAATCATTTATTCTAGTTGATTCGACTTGCACCGACAGAAGGAATGTCTATGGAAATATGTTCAAACAAAATCTCATGTAGTGGGATTCCAGTTTTACCTAAAAATGTAGACTTATTCTCCTTTACTGAAAATTCATCTATTTTTTTCTTAACTCTATGTATGGAGAAAAAAAAAATCTTCTGTTTGCATTGGAAGGCATTGTTCTTTAGTCTCTTTCTGGAGTAAACAAGTTCTTTCAGCCTTTTCTCACAGACTGTGCCTTTTAAATCTTTTAACCTTTTGCTTACTCCATTTTTGTTTACAGCTTTCTTATGGCGTAGCCCCAACAAGGGTCATCATGTCTCAGTCAAAGCCTTACCAGCAGTGCAGTGCCCTTCTCTCTTTTGAGAGTATCCCATTTCGTTTTCAAAGTAGTTAATGGAAAAATCATTAACTAGAAATGTGCCCAGAAGAAACCAGTCCCACATGACAGGCCCTACCAGTTACACAAGAAAAGCAGCTAGCAATGATTTGAAGTTTGCTTTTGATGCAGTTCTGTGTGTATTTACAGTGGTTTTATTTGCATACCATTTTTTAGGTTTCTTATAAGGATATCAAAAGCCATACAAAAGACCCCCTTAATTTATCCCATTCACAGCTTCCCTTTTACCCCCTTAGCCTGTTCAATAGAGAAATTAGATTGGATTTGACATGAGTTGCTCTTGACAAGTCCATGTTAGGCATGCTTTTAAGCATGTTGTTCCTTGAGTGAACGTTAACTGATTGTTTAATAAGTTATTCCAGCAATTTTTTTGGATATCAGAATTAGGCCAATTGACTTATAATTTGCTGGGTTGTTGTTAACCCCTTCTCTTCAGACACGTGCTCTTCTCCAGTGCTGGACTGCCCCATCCTCTCCATGAGCTGGAGGATAATCTTTGATGATCTCAAATTGCTTCTGCTAGGGTGGACCTCAGAGCAAGTTTCATTAGGTCCTGCCACACATTTTTTCTAAAATATATTTCACCTGTTCTTTTCCTGGTCTGAACTATGCTTCTATCAATTTTTCACACTGAATTTTGAGTTGTTATTATCATACTTCGGCCTTTACCTGTTATGGGCTCTTTCTGCATTATTTAATGACTGCAATTTCCTTTGTCTTATTTTAATTTCTAATGCTTTTATCAAACTTCTTTATCTGTCTTTTATGTCCCGTGATAGTTAAAACTGATTTCATGCCTTAACCTTTCTGATTCTGTTATCTGCAGGCTGACACCGCTTCTTTATTTTCATCTATTCATACGTCCTTTTGTCTGTTTACTGTATGTTCCCATTTGATTTTTAGGTCATTAGGTGCTTGTGAATAAGCCAAGCCACGTATGTCTGAGCATGGCTCCTATGTTCCTTCCAGTCAGAACAGGTAATTGTAGCTGGTTTGGTTTTCAGACAGATCCCCTGCAATCTTTTATCCCTTAGATTATCTTCACAAAAGCCCTACCTGCCATTTCCTGGTGTTTCTTCCTGGAATTCCTGTTGCTTTCATTTGTTTCTTGTTAGCCTTGTACTTCTGACCTCTGCGAGGAGATGCCTCTGAGTTTATTAGGCTGCCCAGTTATTCTCCTTTTTTTCCCCTCAGCCTTTGGCCAGGTCACTACTTTTTTAACTCACTTGTTGACTTTTGTTACTGGCCGTCTTTACTTTAAACTCTTCCTCACTAGATTAGCAAGCTAGTGCACTTGAATTCCCTTCCTTGTTTTTAGCAGATAGACTCTAGGGTTGTCCAGCAGTTACTCTACATGGGACACTCTCTAATAACAGAGGCTTTCTGTAGATACCATTTCTGCAGCTCATCATCCCTTGCTGCCAGCACACATCTGCGCTCTCCTGAACTGCTGCCTGCAGCTGGGGGGATGGAGGAGAGCATCCCTGGGTCCTTCAGCATTGGTTCCACAAATCTTCAGTGCTAGCACCCCTAGCGCTGGTGTTTTTGCCCACAAGGACATATACCTAAGGTAGCCAGGGCTGGGTGAGCCTTAGTAATTTTTTGCAGTATCTTGGATTTTGTCTCTGAGGAGGTGAGCTGTTGGATGATGGGTCTGTTTAGCAAAAGAATACTGTGTCTCCCCCAAAAGAGAGTCTCCATATCCCAAATTCCCCATTTCTGTGTCCAGCTGCGGGGGACATATGGCCCTTCCTGTCCTCCTCATCCCAGAACTGTGGCTCAGGAACCAGCACTTCTTGACCTCAACAGATGCAGATCCAGCTGCTGAGTAAAGCAGCCTGCAATTTTTCTCCTTTTAGGGCATCTCTTTCATCCTCTTGACATGCCTTTGCAGGCACGTGCATGGTGGCATGTCCCTGTCAGGGAGAGAGGAATGTACTACCTGTCTGGCAATAAAACCAGTGAAGAAAAATGTGTTATGGACATGGCAGAACAATCTGCTAGTGCTATGCAGTAATTAAGCTTCTGGCATAAGGCACAAAGTCAGTCCTAAGGGATGTATCTGATACAACCGTTAACAAACATCTGCGGGGAAAAATGATGGTGCCTTTTCCCAGCTGTGGAAGGAATTGCAGGAAAACATTATTCGGAGTGTTGCATGACAGACAAGGGAACAACAATTAAACAAGCTGTTCAAGAAATTGTGACTTCAGGACTGATGTAGTTATTATTTCCCTGCTGAGGTAGCTCCAAAGTTGCAGAAAAATATAAGAAAAGATGTATCGCTATGACAGTCATCTTAGACCTTGTAATGAAATACCTGTTCCTTAAAGTGGACACAAATCATCTGGTAGGTAGATGGGAAGATTGACTAGAACCATTGACTATGACATTTAATCAGCCTGCAATATCAAATTGCTAGGCAAGAGCACAGCTTGATGTGACACTTGCATTTATCTTTGCATCTTTGATTACAGATACATTATCCCTAGGTGCTGGCATGATGCTTGAGGAGTTTTATTCCGTGTGGAGCGTACGGCAGTAACTAAGTAGATCGAACACTTGAGAATGCTAACTCGGGAGGCTGCCTCATATAAATAATGAATAATCTCTGTAAAATGCATGGTCAGCCCTGACACGTTTGCAGAGACATCCTAGTAGAAATATGAATTTAGTATTAGTCTAAAGAAAAACTGAAATAAATGCATAATAACTAAATCACTCTAGAAGGACCTATACCTCACTTTAGAAAACATTTTCTGAAATGCAGAAATACTTTTCTCAGTGCTGAAAAATATAGCAGCTGGCAGGTTACAGTTCTCACACTGACTGTGGAGCTGGCACACTATTGCACAAGATCAGCATATATCATTTGCAAGATTAATAGTTTCTATGTAAAACCTGATCAATTAGTACCAATTATTACATTATGGAGCTAGAGGCATTTCATCACCTGCAGCTCTCAGTAGGATCTGGAGTAGGATGAAGCATCAAAATAATTTCCAGCTGAGGACCTGCAAATAAGGCAACAATGTAATATTTATAAAACCACAAGAAAAAGATAGACCCTCCTTTATAAACGGCCAAAGGAACACCATGATACAGGAATTATGATGGACAAAGTCAAGAAGTGAAGAGTAGAATACTTGCAAAATGGATCTGGAAAAGAATTTGGATTGCTGAGACATAAATATTGGCAAATTAGCAACTACTGTGATTAACAATCATCATTGGCAAGCCAAGCAACAGCTGGGCAGCAGGAACTGAAGCAAGAGGTGGTACCTATAACAAAGAAAAAAGAAAGTATTTTGTCAGTGTAAAAGACAAGCATTCCAGGCAATTGTTGCAATTATCACTGCTTTTCCCTGCCTTACATGCAAAAAGACATGTCTGTCATGATTAGATTACGGTTGGACAGGTCTGAACACTTGAAGCTTTTATTAGCATAGTTATTCCTGTTATTCTAAACTATATATGTAGGAATCGTGCAAGCTCTGTCCCTATAACCCCCTATAGACTGTCACAGCCTGTATCGTATGTGTGTAGAAAACAGCTAGTCCTGTGCTGTGAAAAGCATATAATGTCCAAAGTTGTATAGACAAAGGAAAACAGAGTAAAGCACTCTGGCAGAGCCAGGGCTGGATGATTCGTGGTGAGGCTGCACAGGTGCTTTTTCTCCGTGCCTGGGAAGCAGCCTGGATGAGCTGGAGGCCACTGCTCAAGGGTGGGAGCAGCACCCCACTGCTGAGGTGACTGCCAGCTTCAGGCCCTCTTTGAGAGGTGGGAAAAAACCAAAAACAACCCAAAACAACAACAACAAAAAAACCCCACCCCAAAACAATATCTTTCCCTACATAAGCTTACAGTACAGCTATTCTTAAGGGCAAGTTTTCTCCTGGGAATTTTTTTCCTAAAAGCTAAATGGCTGTAGAGGAAGGATGAATTAGCACTTATGTGTGTGGTGCAGCAGAGCCTTGGGGCAGCCAGAGGATGTGGCTTTTCTGTAATGAAGCTGCTCTGAGTTCTCAATTAGTCACACATGATAAAACAGACAGCCAAAATTGCAGCTGAAATTATTTAAGCCAACTTCATGCTGAAATACGTGTAGCTGTGATGGYTATATCTATCTTTGTTTTTACTGTCATGAAGACTGAATGGATTTTAAGGGTTTTAAGATCTTTTTCTGGGCTGAAGCTCATCTCTACAGTTTACTTGTTTCATAATGCTTCAAATGAGATAATTTTAGTTTCTATTTTTAAACTATATTGCTAGGGCTGTTTAGAATAAATCAGTTTTACAACATGGGGAAAAAATCCAGTTAATGGGTTTATTCACAGTTTACTTATACTTCAAGTTGGTAATGTAGTTACAGGTGCTGGGCTACAAGGATATAGTATTACTATTTAAAAATTTACCTTTATAACAGTATTTGTTTTTTAACTTATAAAATTCTCTTAAGTAAAGAAATCATGATAATAAATGGTTATTTTTTAAAAATCATGCCCTGACATCCCTGTGAGAAGAAGCACTGAACTGCTCTTTCTAGTATTGCACCACTGCATTGCTGGTATCCTTGAAGCTATTGTTGATGATTATCTTGTGTTTGGGAAGGAAGGGATGAGGGCTGCTTGTTCAGTCAGGTGCACTCTGTACTTTATATTGCTAAATCGGGTCAGCTGGGGTAAGAGAGCCTCCTCTTGTAACACTGCCTTGCAAAATTCTCCTCCTTCACTCAGTTAGGGTAATCTTCTTTTACAGTTAAATAACATATAATCACTTCACCACTTTAATTATCATCTCCAGAGGAGCAGAGCAGGAGGGCTGGTGGTGCTCACTTGGCAGGCTGCAACTCCTAGCAGGCGTCAAACTGGGCTGCAAAGCAGAGTTGGTTTCTTCATTATGGAAAACCTGCCTTGGCAATGAATCCAACAGGATAAAAAAAAAGTAGAAATAGTTTTCTCTCTTGTTTTTAAAAACTATTTCCTTTTTCTGAGGAAGGAGTACCAATGATGTGCCATGAACATCTCCAGCAAGGTTGTGAGGAAGTTTACTTCTTCCATTACTGCCTTGCCAAGCGTATGCTGAAACACTTGTATTTCATGAGGAGAACTAGTCACGGGTTTTCTCCCAAGCTTTCTGTGTCCTTCTTAAAGTGTTTTATCCAATAGAAACATCCCACAGGTTGTAAGGAGGAGCCTAAAATCCGGGTTCTGACTGATGGCAGAAAGTGAAGGGGTCAAAGCTGAGACACACTGTTAATTAATGACAGTCATTTTAGCTATGTAATCCTTTCCTCAGGACTCATGGGTCTTTACTGAGCTGAATAAATATAAATTTAGTAGAACATGACAAAAATATAGGCTCCTGGTATGTTTCACTACTAATAAATTCACTTACCATATTTAAATATGGTGTTTCCTGCTACCTTGGCTCTCCCCAGCCTAAATAACATATGTGAGGCTGGAGGAAGACCAGGATGGGGGGGGATCATTCCTGGTAGAAAAGTACAGTTCTGTGCTTCTCTCCTCTTCCAGCCCTTCCCGCATTAAAGAACAAGTACCCCAACTACTGCCACTGGAAAACCTTGAACATAAATATTGGTAGGCTTGATTTAGGAAAAAAAGCAGATTAGCACACTTGAGCCAGAAAGTCCTGATTACACCAGGTCTCACTTTGGTCTAATTACAGTATCCTCAGTGGTGTTAAATCCGCTTAAGTTAAGGTCAATTTTTTGCTTGATGGACTGAGATTTCTCCCACTCACTGGAGAACTGTGAGAGCAAGATGGTATCTAGGATGCCCCTGACTTACTAGAGGAAGCCAAAGGTTGTCTTTGATTGAATTGGTGTTGCATATCCAGATAGGGATCCTGAAATCACCTTTGGCCTATTTCTTTAACTAAAAGAAAGGGTGGAAATTTCAGTAGACTACAGTGGATAAACAAACTGTGGGCATACAAGATGAGTAACTTGAAGGTAAACATGCCAAAGTCCTTTCCAAAGCTACTGGGATCAAAGTGAAATAAACAATAGGTCCTGGTGGACTTCTACAAGGCCATTCAGGACTCAACAGGGAGTCATTTAGGTTTATAGAAAGTCTAACAGAAAAAAAGTACAGATTCAAGTGTGTATACTTTTAAAAAAAATAGATGCATTTTACTCATGTACCCAAATGTGCACGTGCAAAAGTGAGATGGGTGGTTGTAGACAACCTCCAAACTCTGTAGCGAGGGTCCTTTTCTTATCAGAAGGATTTGAAATATTGTGTCCCACAGATGTCTGAGGCCATCTTTTGTATGGGTATTGATCTTTCCAATAAACATTAATATTAGGTGGTGATGCTACAGCTTCAGTTCAGAAGGACTATCTTGTTTTTTACAAGACATATCTTGTTTTTTACACTGAGCGCCTTATAAATTAAATACAAGAGCCTACATCCAAAAGCCGTGCAATACCTAGCTACTGATCCTTGGCACCTGGAGTGAACTGCAGCGTCTGCCCTGTACACCCAGCTTCACTGTGTGTGTGAGGAGGGGAGGGTTAGCCCTGCCAAAGCAGAAGCCAAACCTTTCACACTGAGCAGGAAGCTCAACAAAACCTAACCAAGAAGAAATTTGGAGTAGAGGAATGCCCTTATCATGACACCACCCTGTGACTTTGGTGCTTCTTTCTGCTCAGGGTGTCCCTCCCGAAGGCTGTGCAGAAATACGTTTTTACAACCTGCTGAGAGCAGCTCCTTCTTTTCTGTGGAAAGCTCAGGAGGAGGCAGCGTGAGCATCATCTCTGCATCACGTGAAAACCCTGTGGTTCCAGTACTTGCCAAGGGTCCTGCAGACCAGAGCAGGGAACCCCATCAGCCCCTTCCTCAGACTGGTGTTGGTCAGACCCACACATCCCATCTCCTGGGAGCGTGACGCAAGCTTCCAACTGTGTAGGCTTATTTAAGGCTCTTTGGGCTAAAAAGAGGGACTGTCTCTCCGCAGCAGGGCACCCCGGTGCGGGTGGCTATGCAGCACTTGCATACTGAGTGGCTGCTCAGCACAAATCTCTGCCACATCATACCTCAGGGAGGCTGCTCCAGCAATGTTTGTCACAGAGGTGGAACAACCCTCACTAGATGTTTAGGATTTACCAAGAATAGTTCTTATGGGAATTGCTAACATTTACGATCTTGAAGCTGAGGTGGGGAGGGGAGGGAATGGGATAGTGTTTTCCCTGGAGAAGCACCTTCTTCCACTGTCACTATGCATTATTATGAACAGCATTTGCATTTGTTGCTAATAATTTTCTTCCCTTCTTCCTTCCTTTTTTTGTCTTTAATACCCAGGATTCTGTGATTAGAATCTTGCAGCCTCTCTATCTATCTGTTTTGGGGTACATCTTACAGATGTGCAGAAGCTGCATGAAGTCAGTGAGTTCACGAGTCATCACTCAGCTCCAGGCCTTGGAAATTTAAGAATTCAAGGTTTTGTTGTCTAATTTGCAATCTCTTTTAAACAGCTTAATTCTAACTGGAGAGCTTATTCAAGATTAAAGCCTTCTTTATCTCTTTGTACTGGAAGGTTTCACTTATGTTTGACATCTATTTGTTTAAGGCCTTCCTGTGGTTCACAGGATTAGTGCACTACTAATGCTATCGTAACTTATTTTGGTTTTAAGGCAGTGAGTTTTTTACATTTTTGGGGGGAACACCATTTACCCAGTCTTGCTACAGGTTTTAACCATATTGCACCAATGGTGTGAAACAGGGTGTTCTAAATTAACATTATAGATAGTTGGAAACATCACAAAATTTCAGAGGGATATTCTATATTGTCAAAGACAGCAAAGATTCTCCACATGTACCACAGTAAAGTTACAGATTTAAACAGAGAAAGTTGATTATTCCAGTTGTTTGTGGCCTAACAATCTTCAAATTAATCTTTGGAGTTCATCCATCAGTCCTATGGAAACCTGAGCTGTTCACTCAGTGCTGACTACTTGCGGTAGGGCGATATGAATGCATATCATATTTGAGGCCAAAAGAGACCATCGTAGCATTTAAACTGATTTCCAGATTACTGCAGACTATTGAAGTTATCCACTTGCTTCTGTGCTAACCTTTTGTCTGCTAAGGCGCATCTACTGAAAGCCACTGAGATGAACCGCAAACCCCTTTTCTCTTTTGATGGTTTTGTTCCAATGAATAACCAGCCTCACTTTAAAACTATGGCTACCTTATTTCCATTCTGCAGCTGTGTGGATTTTGCACCCAGACGTTTGCCTGGTTTTGTGCTCTGGTCTGGCTCTCTGTGCTTCCAGAATGTGGGAATTTTCTCCCTGTGAAGATTCTTGTAGGCAATAATCAAACTGCCTCTCAACCATCTCCAGGCTGAGCTGAACAGATCAGGGTCTTTAATCATCTCCATGGCAGGCATTTTGTGTTTTTCCCTGCATCCAAACTCTGAACCCTTTAAATATATTGAGTGATATTAGTTGGTGCATTTTAAAAATGGCACTTGAGGCCTGAATGATGGGTTTTGCATGACATTTTCTTACCTTTAACATATACTGCCTAATCTCTTCTTCCAGTTTCCTTTAGAAGCCAGGGATGAAGCTTCCAGTTACGTTGGTGAGGTTTTTCTCGTAATCTTTATAGATCGTTTTTTAAGTGTCGAGTGCTTGTTGATGATACTGACTGAAAGTTTTGAGAAGATTGAAGCACTGGTGTTTAAGCATAGGGTATGGCCAGTGGCAATGGATCTTCTCCAGTTAGGCATCCTAGTTGAAATGAAGCATGATCTGGAAGAAAGCTTCTGTGACTGAGGGAGCCACCCAGCCTGTTTCAGACTTGAGTTTCTAGCTGTTGACTGCATGATGGTGGAGGTATGCCTGACTTGAATTGCTATAAATGATATAAAAACATACCAAGTTTAAAGGTCATGTTAGTGTAAGACCAATGGTTTCTGCATGTGTTGGCGGACATACTAATATATAACTCACCCTGGTTCAAATGCCAGGGCTGTATTTTTCCTCACAGACTATCCAATGGTAGAAGAACATGGGACCACTTGGAGACTTCCTGGAACTGGGGATTGTGCAAGTTGGGTGAATGTGTGTGTTGGATATCTGACATGAGCTTCACAGAAGGTTGCTGTCATTCCTGGGCTTGGGAGAGTAATAACAAATTTGCACCTGAATTGCAGAATAAATAATCCTCACCTTTGCTCAGCTGGATGTGCACTTCTTTGGCTGGGCCAAAAGCATGCATACATCTCAGCTGTGTATTCCACTTTATTCCTATCCATCTAAGCACACATCGAGGAGCACGTTGTTCATTCCTGGACAGAGATTTTACCTGTGTGTATTAGTCCACAGACCCAATACAAAGACCACAGCCCTGTAGTTGGTGTGCAGCTCCACTCGGAGTGTAACACGTGGCAGCAGACTGGTGGTTGAAATGAGACCAGAGGTCCAAATAGCAAAAGATCAGCACTGTCAAGAGTGTTTAAAAGCTGACGGGTCACTCTCGTCACTTCTCTGAAGTGAAATGCGGGTTATTTCTGTTCTCTATGTTTAAGGCTCCATTGTAACAGCTACTATTCCTAAAAGCTAAACTGTTTTAGTACCAACAGGTGAAATAAATTTAGGCCTCTAGCAGAAGTCTTATGTGCTTTAATCCGATAATGTTCTTTTCTTAGTACATTGGTTCTGACTTCGAGGGGACATGGTTACTGACATTGGGGGATGACCTCCACTGTGTCCAACATGGCTGAGGTCACTGCGGAATATAGCAGTTAGTAGGGATGCGTATCTGAAATCCACCACTTGTCCAAGTCAAATGCTRAGGAAAAACACAGCTTCATGCTTCACACTGACTATCCCACTGGAGAAGCAGCTAGCCTGAATGGATAAGTAAAGCCAATAACTGATTATAACAGAGTTTACAATAGAGAGAAGAGCCCAGACTATAATGGGGCAATTAGAAAGTCTGGGTAAATGCACTGGAAATCACTGACTCTTCATTTGCATGTCTTAGCAAGGAGACTATCATTAAAATTGAAGCCTGCTTTCTACAATAGGGAAAGTGTGAGGCTTTGCTACTGTGGCTATTTTTACCAGTGACTACAGAACCTGAAGGACGGGAAGAATCAATTAGGCAGGAGCGTGCCAAGCCAAAACAACGCGCAGCCTCACCACAGACTGACTCACCAGCCTTTTTATAAACTAATTTCCCCAACAAAGAATGGACTTGAGCTCAGGCCAGCTTTGGTTGTTTAGAAAACAGTGAGAGCACCTCAAATAGCTCTCCAGTCCATCTGGATGAATGGACAGAGATCCCCTTCTTCCATCTTGCATCCAGACAGTGGGAGCACAGCATCTTTAGCAGCCAGTGCACTGCAAGGTTATTTGTGGTTAACCTGAATAGCTGGGCATAGCCAAAAATCCTTTTCTTCAGCTCTTCTTCATAGCTTTTAATGCAAAATCTCTGCTTCTTGTGATCTTCAGACGTTAGCCGTTATTGTTACTACCTATTATTTGTGTAGTGCTGTAGTGTCTGGGGCCCTCAGCCAGCAGTTATGCTGCCCTTGAACAAGATGCTATTCAGACATATAACAAGACTTTCTGAGCCTCAGGACAATTTTCGTGGTACACAAGTGGGACACAAAAAGGGGGTGAAGCAGCCAAAGGTGAGCTGGAATGGGATAAAGCAGGAGGAAGACATAAGAAGGAAATAAATGTTGACTGAAGAGCAGGATTACAAGGGGGAGGGGAATTGTTTGCCACTTTTTTTTTTTTTTTTTTAACAAATGCATTATTCTCCATCCAGGGGGCAAAAAGCATGGTTACTTACCAGTAACTGCAGAGATTTAAGATGGTTGCTGATGCAGATTTCCTAAAAGGGACTTGAGCATATTCTGGAAAGCCCTCCTCTTTAGGGAGTAGTATCAGTGTCAGCAAGTGCACCACCACAGGAGAGGTAAAGCCTCCAGACATCTCATTTATTCATTTTCTGGGGTTGGAGGGAAGGACTCACATCTGCCTGTCTAGGGCCTGGCATGCCACAGGGCTTCCTACCCAGGTCCTCTGCAAAGCTATGTATGTCGAACACTGGCTGAAGTTGGCTCATTCCTGATCATGGTCACGTTAAAGGAGGAATCAGAAGAGGGGAGAGAAGAGAAATCTTTCTTTTTTTTCCCCTCTCAGTTTTCCCATTTGGATGTTCTTTTATATGATTAAGGTTCTCCAGAAAAGCCTCCTTTCTTAACCACTGGGCCTATAAAGACAGGTGTACAGGAGTCATTGGCCTGTCTGCCAGGAGAGGCTATAAAAGCCGCAAGATGGACCTGTGGGACAGAAGCTTGGTAAGGGAAAGGAGGAATAATTCATGGTAGGCACTGGGGTGTGGAGGAGGAGGATGGGGAGGGACATAACGCGTGTCCTAGTGATGAAGGACCATGAGGACTCAAGGAGCAGGAAGGGTTGTTTCTTTTAGGGACAGAGAAAAGAAAGGAAGGACAGAAGTGGGAGGAGGACAGGAGCAGCTGGCAGGAGAACAGAGGCATGAGACTACCTATGATCAGAGTAGAAATCCTATGAGTAACGTATTTGAAGTCCAAGTTTGCTTGGTTATGCTTGCTTGGACCTGAATCATGTGCAGTTTCTCCTATCTGGTACCACATGCTGTTCCTGCGGGGATCCTGAGCTGGATTCGTCATCTCTGCAATGCTGCTGGGGCTCATGGAAATCTGCAGATGTGAACGCTGGTGTAATGGTGCGCAGGCTCAGACGCGGTAACGCCAGGCGAGCAGAACCAATCCCTCAAAGTAGGAGAGGCTGATTTTGCTTTTGTGGTCACTAGTAAGTTCAGCAAGCAGAAAAGGCTATGCAGGCTGCTTGCCAGCGACCAGCAGTTTCCAGAAGAACTGTACCTCRGAAGATCTCTGAAGGGCAAGGGAAATCCATGCCAGGCAGCTTGTGTGACAGCACTTATCTGTCTGCCAGTGAAATCCCAAATTTGTCTGGTGGGTGAACTATCTGACCGACGAGGGGTTAAAGGCTTACTTGTTGCTTCCCGAAGCAGAGGTTTGAGTATTCAGGCTGCACAGAGGTAACAGCTCCAGGTATATTTGAAAAGGTAACTGTGTGCTTTTACTGTGACCACCACATGGCATTGAAACATGGCCAGTGCTTGGGGACTGGAAAGGAATTATGCAAAAACGAGCAGGATCCTTTTTTTTCTTTTTTATTTCTTTATAAAGAAAGGAAAGGATGGGCATGCCAAGCCAAAACGGCAGAGTACAGACAAAGGTGAGCACTGAGGCTTCTCCTCGGGGGCCATCCGCAATAAACTCTTGCCCTGGTAGAGTAGAGCTCCCCATCCCTCCTGCCGGGAGGGACCCAGCACGCAGCCAGCCCTTCAGCACAATCACAGCTCTTTGAAATTAGTTTGCACAGTTTCACAATACCGTCAGCCCATGTCACAGCGGGGCAGCAGCAGCTGAGGCCAGCAACAGTAGCAGCAGCAACACTGGATACAGTGCACAGGAAAAAGGGAGCAAAGAGCTTATTTGCAAACAGTTGTATGTAACAATATAGAAAGTCCAAAGATCATCATTCTGCTATAAAAATATTACACTTCATAAAACCATGTACTATTAAAAAAATCTATTCAGAAACGCTGGTAAACATAATAAATATCTGTACACTGGCTGCCCTTTTCATACAGGAAACATAAAAAGCGTGAGCCTCAAAAATCATCATTTGTAAACATGAATATGGAGCCTGTAAACAAAGTGCTAGATCATGGTTCATATTTTGTCAAATTCGTTGAATACTACCCAAGTAAACCCCTTGCACACATCATCACCTAATGGCCAGACTCCACCACTGCGACAGGGAAGAGGACCCTGCTCTGGAGCTGTGCTCCTCGATTCACTGGAGGTGCATACGGATTAACACAAGAGTGAGGAAGGCAAGATTTGGCTCTGAGTAGCAAATCAGAAACAATCTTTTAGTAACTGGTTTTCATTTTCTGCACTTCAAAATGCTTATTTCCAGCCTCTCCTTTCAGAATTCTCCTTTATCAAAGAGGGCATGCATTTTCCTCATTTGCCTTTCAGGCTACAGCGTCTCTGAAAACTATGACCATCATCACATCCATTTAGGAGACATAATGGAGCACAAATTGAATCAGTAACTATGAATACCTAAGCAAGAAGTAGTGGTTGTACAGTTCAACGTTGAATATCATGGTTTACACAACACAGGCTGATGCAAAGGGCCAAATCCTTAATTTTAGACTCAAAACTTTGGCGTTGCAAAACATTTACATGTGCAAGCCTGTACTGACATGCATGATCAGATGCCTGGTTAGCTGGCTGAYTTGCATGTGCTGTAACCCACCTGCACATGGAAATGCAAGGTCTAGGCTCACAAAACTTGTGAACAGATTTAGGCTAAAATTTGGCTGTAAGTACTAATGTGACTGCATTTGCTCTGTAACATTCTTGTTCTGCACAGGCTTCTACCCACCCTTCACCTGAATACTGAGAATTTATTTCTGTACACAGCGAGATTCTTACTTTTAACTTCACTTTATCTTCTGAGTTTAAACGCTCAAATTTTTGCTAACTTTCAGAATATGAGAAGATGTGCAACTGTTGCTTGTGCCTGTTGTGGGCAGACATGGAGGGGGGAGTGTGGGACTGTTCACGCAGGAGCTGAGGTACCAGAAGCAGCTTAGCTGCAACATCTTGGGGCAATACAGGTTTTTAGGAGCAGGGTCAACTAGGGGGTAAGAATCCACACTTCTATAGGATTATGATGTATACTTCAAAAGAGAAAAAGGAAACAAGCTTGCACATTTTCCTTTTTTTATGAACTATATTAAAGCATCTTATTAATATTATTTTAGGCCTTTTTATTTTAATGTAAAGAATATCTGAGGTTGTTGGCCCAGTTGTGCTGCTTCCCTGTCTTTTAGGATTCAGACATGTGACACTGGAGGTCGCTTGGCTCTTGTTTAAAGGTGCTGTCTGCAGATGTTCAACAAGAGAACTTTGCTTCTAAATATTTGCTTTGGCATTTTTGCTACACATGTCTTAAGATACAGCTTCAAAACACCTGAATGAAGATAAATTTCTGGTGAGAGCTAAGATACCTCCTTTTCTGCTGTAGTAATCTGCTTTACCTTCCATGTTTGTCTTCCTTACTCCTACTAGGGATCTAGAAAGCTGTAGCACTCTACAAAATCAGGCATTTCCTCTGTAGAAATGGGTGAATTAAAAACAAACCCCAGGATTTTTCCTGTCCTCTTTATAAAGTCAATGGTGGCAAAAATACACAGTCAACCTTATTTCCCCACGGCATGTCACCTGTAACCTTACACCTTCTGGTTACTGGGAGTTTATATGAACTTGTGGTGAATTTTCAGAAGCCTGGACTTGTCCTCCCCCACTGTGCGCACAGCTTGGCATTGGAAACCTGCTGCTGTACAAACACCCCATCATTTCTCGCCCTGGCTCTGAGTCACACCTGCACTCAGCTCAGCATAACTCAGAAACAGAGGGAAAGAGGCGACACCGAAGTTGTAGCCACACCAATGTGTTGACAGCGCTGCTGGCAAACAAGATGCTGTTGCCTTCCTGCTGTCCCCAGCCACTCGTTCTGACGCACAAACATTTGCTTTGCCCAGTGGTGACCTGGATAAGGGAGGTGCGAAAGGACAGATGAGCAGCTGAGGTCAAGAGAAAGTGACTGCCTGCCTTTTTTAGCATCAGCACTCACATATGCTGGCATAAGCTCTGTGGACCAGCAGCATAAGAAACCCTTGTGGCACTCATGGCTTAGGGGATGATCCAAGCCCTGGCATAATTCATATCATAGGCACGCAGCAATTGCTGTACTTGACCAAGGTCCGAATGTATTCGGATGTACCAGAGCTGAGTACAAGTTGTTAGAGACAGCACTGTACTACGCAGGCAAAACCAGCCTGTCCCTTAAAGATCTGCATACTGATTTCTAACAGTTACCCTGTAAGCCAACAGATTTATTGTTGCTTTCAAACTCAGTCAAAACCTATTCAGCCATAAGTCTGGTTGAGAAGAGTCCCAGTATTACATCCAGGGTTAGGTGGAGCACAGAGACACACAACCTGTGCTTTGTAAGAGCATGACACGCAACATTGTGTCACGACGTCACGTCACACAAGATGTCCTTCTCCCACCTCTCTCTGCTTGGGTTATCCCCAGTATCCAGGGGCAGTCTCGGGGGGCTGCTGAAGGTGATCTGAAATCTGTTGTCAGGTGGCCATTTTTTTCAGATGTAGAGATTGATTAGAAGTGTCTGTGAGGGTCACTTGTGGTTTACTGAAAAAGTCAGGCTTTATAAATGCTATCTGTTGTTAAAACTTGCTTGAAAAAATTAAACAGACTTTAAACAAGTAAAAATTAATGGGGGACAGGGGTCAGCTCTTCCTCTGAGCAGCATCTCCCACACCTTTGCCGTATACACAAGCTGTGGTGCTGTGTAGGAACTGGGGCAACTCTTCCCGTTGCATCAGAACCATTTGGCTTCTTCAAAGCCCTGGAGCTGCAGAGGTGGGGTCCAGCTCTGCGAAGTGTGGGAGATGCCTCCTCCTTGGTGGGCAGACTCCTCTCCACTGAGCTGAACAACAGCTTTTGAAGTGACTCTCCAGATGAGCTGACTATGTCTGTGACAGATACACGTTAGTGTGCCTTGGACGGTCATTGCTTTGCACACCTTGATGGTTCAGAAATGCAACTACACTATTTGAAATAGCCTAAGACACTAGGTCACTTTAATAACCTAATAATAGCCTTCAAGATGGTATGATCTAATTCAAAGTGATTTTTAGACTTTCAGGAGTTAAACRTAACATTTAGTAAAAATATCTAGAGAAAGAGAAAGAAAGAGAGAGGCTAAGCCTTTTTCAGTTAAGTTTTCTCCTAGAAAGAATAAATGCTTATTGCTGAACTACACTGTAGCAAGGAGTCTGGAAAGAGATGCTGGTATAAAAGCAGCTGAGGCAGTAATTAGGCCATGGCCATGCATCTTTGCCTGGATCCAGCTTGGCTGGGGGAAGCGGTGGGTGCTATCAGTCTGAAATAAGGAGTGCCAACGGCGTGTTCCTCCCGCTCTGCCAGGAGCGACTGTCCCTTGGATTTGCTGATGGAGGCTCTTGTAGTTCAGTCTAAGTGAGCTGGATCAGCAAGACTGACAGTGGAAATGGTTTCATTGGGTTCATCTTGACTGAAACAGGGCAGAAAACCCTCAGAAGAGCATCTCCCATGGCAAGCCTGGGGAGGGGGGGCTGATCTGCTGTGGGGGTCTGCAGGGATGCACAGCTGGGAGAGAGGGGAGGCTGGACGGGACAGCTTCTTCCATGGATGGGCACAGCTGACTATGCACACCCAGAGTAATCACTACCGTTTTCAATGACAGATTTTCAAGAACGCTGCAGACAAAACTCTTCTGTGTATCACCTCAAGCACTGACTACACTTCTATTCTCATTTGGACAAGCTGGGACAGCACGTTTTTTGTGTATGTATTTACATATACATACACATGGATACATCTGGATGCACTGGCAACAAAATCTTAATAAGCAAACCCCATTATATGTAATTTATAGGCTTATAAAGTAATTAATAAGCATCAACATGTATCATTCTGTATGTGGCCCAAACCTTGTATGGTTAATAGGGTGATAGCTGGTGGGTTAGAAAGAGCTAAATCAGGAAGAGGTTCAAACCATTAAACTTTGGGAAGAACAGCATCCTTTAAACTTGGCCTACAATAATATTCAGATGAAAAAARTGCTCAAAGAATTAAGACTGAGTATATCAAGAGGGGATTAGACTGTTTCCAATGGCTGTGAAGAGAAAGCAAACTGAAGCAATGAAAGATGACCAGAAAATCTCAGGGGGGGACAAAAACTGTACATAATATTTACAACACTCTTTCTGCCCATATACAATACAATTACACTGACCATTAAAAAAACGTTTTGTTGAAACAGCACAAATCAGCTGGGACCCCAGAAAATCCAGCCCTCCCTCCAGGTTGCCCTTCACATCCTTATGCCCATCTTGCCTTTTTCAGAAAAAAGGCCTGGCCAGAGTGTTTCTGCATTAGCCAGGATATCCCCTGCCTGTGGACTCACCTCGCAGTGTGCTGCTAGCAGAGATACATGGGACTTAACTTCTAACAAGAGCAAAAGTGTAAAGGCAGCAAAAAGCTGATACTGAGCACAGCTTAGCTGGAGGAGAGAATGAGGGCTGCTGTGTATATAACCATAGACACACACCTGTGCGTGTTTGCACACACCAGTCCAAGCCAATTCAGCCACTGTGTGAAGTTTCAYAGCACTGTTTATTCTAGAAAAGAGAAAGGCTTCAAGGAGAGCTGCTTTGCAGCAGTCCTCTGTGCACAGCACATAAACCTGAACATTAAATATCGGTTTAAATTATTAAGAATAAATTTAAATTTAAAAATAGACTAATGCAAACAAAGTTCAGTCAACATTGGAACAGAGATAGTTTTAGGAAGCATATTGCTATAGCAAATGCAACTCCTTGTTCCCTTGGACACTCTGAGGCAATGATCTGGTAATTCCAGTTCAGCACCGAGATGCACATACTACCCAGCAAGGAAAAGTTACCATCTCTAGCATATGAAGCTCCATGTTCACATTTTTCTTTTTTTCCCATCACAACAGAAAAAAAGCCAACACAGCGCATTAGCTTTTCGCACAAAGCATCTGAGGTGACAAAATTTACTTGGAAAACAAAAATTAACAAAAGCAGTATAAAGAAGAATCCTGGTCAGCTTGTGACCACAATAAGCCAAGATGGGTAAGAAAAAGAATAAAAAAATAGTTCACATCCAGCACCACAATCCTTCCTTACTTTCTTTGAAATCAGGGAATGAGAAAAAAGGTCCATTTTGCTGAGACCGTTTCAACAAAGTTTTCTTTCCCTGAACCTGGAAAATCCAGGTATTAGGGTACAGAACTTTTGTTTTATACGTATATAAATACACATGTACATATTTATATAAATATAAAAGCAGAGCATCCTCCCGTTTCTCCTCATAATTTATTATTATTAAAGCTTGTAACAGAGTTAGCCGGACTCTTCAGAAGTGGGTACTCTCCGCACACACACGTGGCACAGGGAGTTTAGCTCTGCTAGAGCAGAACAGCCAGGCAGGGACATGAAACGTTGGGTGACGGAGGCAGATTCGGGTGAGCAGCCAGAGAAGGGCAGGGAGCAATGACTGGAAATGGCCTCACTTGCTCCAGCGTGGCACTCTGGCCTGCCAGAGCCGGTCTCCGTGAGCAGACTTGGTGACAGTGTGGGAGGACGGCTGCACCGACCCACCCAGCCCCTCGGCAGCCCAGCCGCCTGCCCACCCTCTTCTGTACCAGCCGCTGAAGAGGGACCATCCCTCGCTTTTAAAGGGGGTCCCTGTTTGCCCCCCAGGCATGTGCACGCTAATTCCCTTTGGCAGTACTCCCCACCACGCTGCCATGGGTCTTTTTGCCTACTGTCCTCAAAGTCACCCGCGCTGCTCCCTGCCTCTGCTCGGTTCCCCCTCACCTAGTCCTCCCAGACCTCCTGCTTGCTAGTGGAGACCAGACACCTTGTTCTCCCCTGATCCACAGGCTCCTACTCACACTGTTTTACGTGAATGCTTTCCCACAGCCTTGTAAGACCCAATAATTTCCTCAGAGGACTGAGTTTCTCAGAGGTTTTCTGCTCTTGGAGACCGAGTAAGTCAGGGCTGGTGGCACGTGCTCCTCGAGTGGTGCTGGCTTCGTTCCAGAAAGGGCAGGGGCAAAGTGCAAAAGATTTCTTGAAATCAGAAGGTATTTCCACCACTGACAGCTCACTCTCCTTCAGCTTGTATAGCACTTATTTCAAGTAAGGTATTATTCATCTGTCTCTGCAGCCTTCACTCTTCCTGGGGTGAGTGGAGATCAGTAGATGTCTACTGGTGACCAGCTGAGCCACTTCATCATGACGCATCCTGGAACAGCTGAAAACATTCAAACCCGACTGCGTTCTTCATAGCAGAAAGTGCTTTTCTTGAGAAACAAAATGAAAACAGTGTTCCCATGGAACATCTTAAGGACTCAAAAATAGTATTTCCTAGTAGGGGAAGTATGGAGCACACCTACTTTATTTGGCTTATCTCAGTAAGGAAACAGAGCTACTGGCAAAATTGGCACATCTTTGTGAAGTTGTTAAACTCGGGACCCTGGCTGGAATGTAAAAGAAATGATGGAGCAAAGGAGAACTTTGCCTTACGCTGGGCTTCTGCTAGTTCTGGCGATTTCATGTGCAGGTTGTCCAAAAAAGTTCTGCTAGCCAAGTAAAGATGAATCTCTCAAATAATAAACTGTGGGTTTTCAGAGAGGCCTTTTGGGGGTACTGCTACAACCTGGTAGAGGTAAGTCTTTTCATGCCCCTCCGCTGAGCCAGATTGGAGGACAATACAGGCTCCAGCCTTGGTGCCTGAGGTGCTCGGTTTAAAGCAAAGTAGGTGGCTGCCATTGCACCCTGTAAAATAGAGAAAGAGAAAATGCTGGGCTGAAATTCACTTCTTTGATGCTTTTCACCTCCCTCTCCCTATTCAGTCTCCTGAAAGAATGGATGTGCATGGACAATTTCCATGAAATGATAACAACATTTAGCCTGGCAGACAGCTGGGGTGTCTCTGATTCAAAGTGGTGGCAGTACATGCACAGAGTCCCACCAGGTCATTACAATGCAGCTTGAAGTTAAAAATATCGAGCAGGTGACAGGTCAAAAAACTTTGCTGTTAATATGGTGCTATATTAAATTTGGCCTCTGTGGCAAATAATCTTCCCAATTCCTCTATCAGTTTCCAGAATATTTACACAAATGACAGCTCATTCTGCAAGGAAGGAAGAGGCAGGGGGGTAGGATGTACCTTCACCAGGTGAACATCCTGTCTGCTGAGTTGGTTTTGAGACAGATACTCCCTGTTCACTATCCATGGATGTCTTAGGACTTGGACTGCTGTGAGGCGCTGATGAGGGTCTACATGAAGCATCTTTGACACAATGTCCTGGGTTTAAGAGGAAGAAAACAGTAAAAGGGAAAAAGTAATTAATAGCAGTGCAGGTTTTACTAAGATCTTCCCAGTGGTAGATTCATCACCAGCATGTCCAATGGAGAGAGGGATGCACTTTAGATATGCTTTATATTTTTTAAGTGTAAAGTCTGATCTTCAAAATTTTCACGTGTAATATTCAACTCTCAATTGATAATCCAATCAAAAGGTAATGTGGAGGGTATTCAGCTTATTGAGTGAGTGTTAATTACTGGTGACCTCATAGGGGTGATAAACTCCACCTAGAGAGGTTGCCATCTGGAGGCATCTCCTCACTGACTCCAAAGCATGCTTACAAGAGAAGCTTAGAATAGAAATCTAACATTCAGGTGGCTAAAATTCAATGAGATCAGTTCTACCATGTCTGAACGTTTTAATTTCAAAACTGGACATCTAATAAAAAATTCATTGTGAGGCTCATAGGTGTTGGTAGCAAGATGAATATGTTACTAGGATTGCTTGCAGTTTTGTGGTGGGATATATCAATGTTATTCCATTGGATACTATCAGTTGCTAAAACTGAGATCTCTTGCAGGAATCTCTAAATCTTGTCAAAGTTTCTGATTAATGCCAGGCAACTGGAAGCTTGCCAGCTTTCCTGCCCATCTACCTGTCTCATAGACCAGTGCACAGCTTCATGCCCAAAAGTCTCAGCACCAGATGAATTTTATCTCCTGGGGTTTCCATGCTTTGCGATAGATGGGCAGCCTAAACTGTGAACTGTACCGGAGTTAAAAATGCTAGTTTGTAAACTGCCTGCTCCTGGTTAACTTTGAGGAGCAAAAAGGTGATTCACATATAGACCATGAATGTGTGGCATTGACTACCCAACACTTCTTTTAAAAGTTCAATTGCACCAAAAAAGAGTTCTGTGCTATTTAAATCTCAAAAGCATTCGCAATTGATGGTGCTATATTATGCTTTAGTTTAGTGAAATAAAGTACCAAAATTCCTGASACACTATTTCATGCGGAGTGATAGAAACATAAAGAAGCAAGCTTTTATTTCACAAGGCACTGAGAAATAACCCTTCTGACTATCTCTCTCTTAAGTTTGTTACAATTGCAGACTGCAAGCCCGTTTCAGAGAACAAGAAAAAAATCTGAGAAAGTGTTCACTGACCTTTGCAGTATCAGATACTGAATCCCAGTTTCCTCCTGTAAGTGCATATTTGCCGCTGC
Source organism: Phoebastria nigripes (assembly GCA_035582835.1). NCBI lineage: Eukaryota > Metazoa > Chordata > Aves > Procellariiformes > Diomedeidae > Phoebastria > Phoebastria nigripes. The sequence goes on along the minus strand of JAYKAV010002242.1, from coordinate 235,224 downwards.
CAATCCTGGCCAGAATCTCCTCTGGGGTGTCGTCTGGTCCATTTGCAAAAGGAGTAAACCTATTTAAAAAAAAACAGAAAAAAGGTAGAGTGTAATTTGCAAGTATATGATTTCTAGGATCTACTGGTAACTGCCACCGATTACAACAGGAATTTGGTTCCAGAATGGACCACAGACATCGCTGCTTCATTTTCACTCAAACTATACTGTCCAGTGGTTCCTCATATTAAGTTGTTCTGCAGAGGGAAAGACTGATTCCTTAATTGTTTTTTTAAATTTTTGTTCTGTTCACATTTTTTAGGAACGAAATATTCTTTTTTAAAAATAGACAGGTTTTTACCTCTTTAATTGTTTTAACTCTGCTTTATTGCCAATAGAAGTACCTTGATAATGGTAAGAAAGGATAAAAATAATAAAGGAGAAAAATTAGGATCTGAAACAGAAAAAAGGAAAAGAAAGAAGAACCCTTTATAATCTATTTTGCAGTTCTTTGTTAACCATAATGTGCGAGTCTGTCGGGCAAAACAAATGATCTGCAATAGGTTATTTAAAATCTTCCTGATCTAGCCAGTAAGAAATTACTAGTAACATGCACCCAGGTTTAGTGTCACATGCAGAGGGCACACTTTTTGTCTTCACCAAGTGACAAGGGATAAGATTTTTGCAGCTGACTAAAATCTACCAGGCCAAATTTTACTCTGCAGTCTTGAACAGCTGTGTAGGTTTAGAAGAAGGGRGTATCTGGGATTTTTATACTTTTCCTTCCATCTGTCTTTTCCCTTCTGAAAACTTGCCAGTTTGGTTTTTAGATTGTTAAACAGTTGGTTTGGCCACAGCTTCCTGTCCCACCTGGTTTCTAATARCACATTCAATTCCTCATGCTGTTATTTTCTAATTTTCAAAAACATGTCAGATTTCACAGAAGTTCAGCCCAAAGAGATACATAATATGATTGCAATCGATAACTATCAAGAGGGATGCACTAAGAGTAAAGGACTGGCTAAAACTCCCAAGTCTGTCCCTACCTGCATTAACAGGATCCCAGGCTCGTGCTCTAGTCCTGGCTGTCTGAGCCCTCTCTGCTCATAGTGATGATGGGAGAATAAAATCCTGGCTGCAAATAATAGTCAGTTCCTACTAACTCTCCTCTGGTGAGGAAGAACAAGACCATCCCTAAATGCAGTGGTGGCACCTAAAAAGTCAGCACTTCTCAACTGTTTGCATTACTCTTATTTTCTCTTGTAAGTGCAGAAAAAAGTGAGATAAAAGTTAATAGAACCTGTTGGCAAATTTAATATCCACTAACTTGTGCAATTCGTATTTCAGATTCAAATATATTTGGAWTTTTTTTTTTCCACATTTAAAAAAGGAGCATTTTGAATATAATCAGCTAAACAAATGTGACTGTGGGTAATGTATAGATTTTAGTTTACTGATTCTGGTTGTGTATCACTGCAAATCTATGGCATTAGCCAAATAGAAACAGGTTTTTGGAGATCCCAGTAGACTGGGAGACTGCCCCAGAAAGTCACAATATATTTCAGCTAATGGTGAACACATTTGTACTCAGGAACAAAATAGATGGGATAGAAACTCCTGGCACCTTTTCTGTAATCCACAAGGCAAGAGACATGAATAACAGAAAGGTAGGGTCCAACTCTTTGTTTTCTGTACAAATCTAGGAATGAATCCAAGCTTCTTGCCACAGCTGAATGATCATGAAGCAGATTAAAGAGCTGTGAGAGGTCACTGAAAAGTTTCAAGCTGCACATAGGTACAATAAATGTGCACATACCATACCCTGCAGCCTGGAAGAGAAAGGAAATTCAGGAGCCTGGTAACTCCAGATTGGGTTTGCACACCGTGTTTCCCATTCACCCCAGTGCATCTTATTCCTATCCTTCACTGCATATTTCAATCTGTCTCTTCCTCTGTGTCCTCTTGTGTCAATATTTAACTTTAGCCGACACATTGGTAGGTTTTTTTTTTGCCAAGTGCCTCCCAAAAGTTCCTGCTGCCTGTTGCTGTTCTTGCTGGTCTGTTAATTTACATTCTGTCCTTTCTGCAGCATATTTTTCAAATAGCATCTGAAAACTATGTTTGGGGTTTTTTTTTTTTTTTTTTGCCTTTAAAGGTGCTCAGATACCTCGATAACAACAACGGTAGAAGAAGAACAAAGCTGAAGAGAATACATGTATTAATAGAAATGAATGAACATCCTCTTATGGATAAGGTGAACATGATATGGCTCTTCATACTCCTACACTCCTCTCCTAGTGTAAAACTTTCACACTGCTTAAGTGGTGAGTGAGACTTTCAGGAGTCTAGGTCTCAGTGAACACTTACGGGCACAGACCGTTAAAAACCTAAACAACTTGTGAAGTGTCAAAGATATTTATGCATTCTGGGAAAACTTATTCTAATTCTAGGTCTTGGCATCTATTTTCTTGCCTCATACAACTGAGCACATTTCTCAAAGGAGGCCAGACAGTTTGGTGTCTCTATCTGTGACTCCTTTCTGGCTTAATCAGTGCTGAAGTGCTGAGCCCACTGGAGACTGCTGCTCTAGGACAGCTTCTTCACTCACCCTGCCAACATGGTATACAGCAGGATCCCCAAGCTCCAGACGTCACAGGCTGCGTCGTAACCTTGGCGTTTAAGGACCTATGTGAAGGAAAGAGAGAGACGAAAACAGGTTAATCTGCATTCCTGAATTTTTAGCTGCTGGTCTTCAAAAAGCACCGATTAGTGGTTGTATCTGCTGACATTTCCAGGGCTTAACCGCATATCTGGCTTGAACAGGTGGCTGCCTCAGGAGCAAAATGTTCAGTAGTGGTGTGGAGCAAGGTGAAGCCCAGGCTGGAGTGAGCTGGTTAGTGTTCAAGCCCCACACAGCACAGCTGTTACCTCCACAGTGACAAAGGTGAGTGCAGTTCGTTGGAGGCTCTGGGAGCCTCTCTGACCATCTAACACACAGGAAAGCAGAACAACATTTCAGTGTTTTAAAATGTTTCTTAAAAAAAGCTCGTTAATACTTTGAAACGTATGCTCCTAACATAAAGGTCACCAAGAACACTGTGGAGGCAACAAGCGTAGGGCTGAGTGACAGTGATAAGCACGTCTGAGCTCAGGTTGGATTTGATAGAACAAATGGGTGCACACTAATGCATATCTAATGTCAGACTAATAAAGAAGCATGACAACTGCAAAGAGAGGTAAAAAGCTTATTCTTATCTTACTTCTGTATTAAGAAAAGTGGCCACATTTAGGCTGGACTTAACAGATAATAGGCTAAAGCTTGATCCCTTTTCCCTATGGGGAAAACAAGACCCACGGTACTCAGCAGAGATCTGACCAGTAGGTTCAATGTTGGTACAGGATGGCAAGTTATAACAGTAAGGGTAAAATCTGGATTTCATTTATGATAATGCATACCAGAAGAAATGCCTATTTGAGTAAGTGCAGGTCCAAGTGAAAGTGAAGTCACCAACTGAGGCAGCATTGCTGAGATTAGGGGAAAAACTTTGTTTCTGTTTAGCTCAGAAAAGCTCAAGGACCACCTCCAGATCTCCCACTTGCTCATAAAAGCAAACTACCCTTCCGTTTATTCAGTTCTGACACACAAGGAGAGTTTTGTCCCCTTCTGATGGATCAGTAGATACATTAATTTTTTGCAAAGCACATGAAAAAGCAATGTACAAATTCAGCAAGTCTTTCTCTGACTTGCAGCCTTATTACCCAGGAGTGATTTCAGCTATCCGAAGTCTACCACAGAAAAGACCAAGCACTGCTAGGAAAAAACAGTTCCAGAAAATGTTGCCGTGACAGATTTTACAAACAATGAGTGGTAAAGCAACCATCTGCCAGGTATGCTGCTGAGTGAACGTTTGCTACCTGGAAAAAAAATCGGAGAAAAAGCCACATTTCCTCCTGTTGACAAAGCTGGTAAAATCCAGCTTCTGCCTCTCTCTCCTGCACATCATATATACGCTCTCTGGCTGTTTTAATTATTTCTATTTCTTTAGTTCCTGCATTCATTCCCCCTCTGTCAATGTTAGTTTTTATGGGAAAAACTTCTTTGCTATTTGACAAACTCCGTTGCTTCTTGCTTCACCTGTGAGACTGAATACCCAACATTTATCTTTTGGTGTGGCCATTCTCGTTGCTTCTTAAACAGTTACATTTTCATTGCCATCGCTGTCTTTCTCCAATAACCAAGGACGATCTAGTCCAAGGCAAATGACATAAAAATGGGGCAGTGATGATGTTTAGTGGAGCAGCGTTTTAAGCAAATGGTTACACAACCCTGAAATGATGGGCAGGCGTCGCTGTGTGCAGTTCGCAAGAATGCTGCTAGATAACAGGGGCATTCACTCTGTGCCAGTGTCTAGGGAAAGCTTTGCTGGGAATCACTTTTTATTGACAGCAACTTTACCCCATGGATAACAACAGGATCTAGTGAGAGTTATCAGTTAGTGTCGCTGCTACTAGAAAATATCTCCAGCAGGTCTGTGCAACTGTGGTTAATGTGAGAACACTGAGCTGGCAGGAGCAACTGTTGGAAAGTTTGGCCAAAAAGATTAGTGTTTGATCTAGCGGGCAGATATTATCAAACAGGAGGAGGCATCTGTCTTAGAAACAAATCTCTCAGGGAAAGAGCTTTGCAAAAGATGCACTGGTGTCCTACTCTAATGGGTGCTGAAGAATTTACCACCCATGAAGGGGTCTAGGTCACCCTAAAAGAGAATTTGGCGGGATCTGAAATACACGCATGAGCTGGTTCTTAGCTCCACACGTGGCAGGGCGTTGTGGTGATAAACTTCCTCTGGGTTCATCCAGTTCTGATAATGGCTCAGATGTTTATCCTAACCTCTTTTATTTCTATAGGCTTTGATTTATCGGATTAACAACGTTACAAATATAGGCTTTCTCAGTTGTGACACAAGCAGGGATGAGTATGGGTATGGAAGCTAATAAACAATCTCATCATTTCAAATGCCAAATCAGTAGTTCTTCGTGGATTTTGGAGGAAAGCCGCAGAATAAAATCTTTTACTTTATCCGAAAGGACCCTGCCGCATCAGCAGGGAAACAGCAGGCTGTGTTTTCCCTCCCGACCCAGCCTCGCTCTTCGCTCCCTGCACACAGCAGGACTCGCACTAGGTGGCAGCGTGCGTCTTCCTCTCGGACAGCCTTCACCTTTGCTCATGTTCTCATCTAAACCCCAAATTAAATGTTTCCAAAATAAAGGAAGATTCAAGCGGGCAAACATGTCCTCCTTCCTCGGCCACTCTCCTCTCCTGTCATCAGCTCAGCTGACTTTCTGCCGCTTTGTTTAGTTTCACGGGCGTACGGCAGACGTCGCAGCGGGGCTCAGACGGGGAACGTCAAAGTCAAGTCTAGGCTGGAGGGCAGCATTATATCACAGGCAAAATGTAAAAGCACTTAAGGCTTTACATAAGCTCTCTGCCAGTTCTGGTAATGTTTCAATTAATCTCCAACGTCCCCTGCATTAGCAGGACCTGTCTTACTCATCACAAACGTCTGGGAGCGTGATTTCTGCTTTCGGTTCAAATCAGAAGAGTCTGGTCTGAAACTGCATTGGGCCGGCAATGTTTGTGATTACAGATGCTATACAAAATAGCTCATCACGAAAAATAGCTACACCTATTTTAAGCGCATTGTATCTTGGAGAAAATCTCAGTGCTTTAAATCTTGCAAACATGATTATTTTTTTYGTTTAAAAATTGAACTGCTGTGCAGCCACAGAACTTTTTTTACTTATTTTGATAAATTTTMAACAGCTCATTCCAGTTTCTAAAATGAAAACTCAACCAAACAGCAATAAAATAACAAACCAATCTGTCTTGGCAATGGAAGAGTTTTTGCTGAAAAAAATCTGCTTTGAATTTATACTGCCCCGGCAATGGTCTCAATTTAACAAATTCTCCTTCTGATGCTGGAAGGCTGTGATTCCTGTATCTTTTGATACCACGAAAGGACCATGTACAGAAAGACCATCCCATTTTTCACGTCCCAGTTACGTACCATGCAGATGAACATTGGATGGAGGAGAGCTATGGAGAGGAAAAGACTGCCGAATGATACCAACCAAGAGAAAGTGGTATTTGACAGTAGAGGACAGATGAAGTATTGAAAGGCAATAGTTCTGTATTTTTCGTATAAGGACCATAACAAGCAGAGGCAGACACACATCTGAAGTTGTGTATTGCAAATACTAAAATTGCTGATAAGCATTACTACAAGAAATGGACAATTACCCAGGAAATTAACCTCTTGCTCCTTCATTGGAAGGAAGCAGCTATGAATGTCTCAAGGGTCAAACACAGCAAACGGCCCAAGCCATTCAAACAGCTGTGGGACCCAAACCCACTCCCGCGGGGCTGTGTGAAAGGAACAGCACTCGCCAGCGATGCAGAGCCACCTCTCCCCACGCTTGGGGCATGCTGTTTGGTCTGCCTCCATCTGCCTGACTGTAAAAACGTGAAAGCAGCCCTGTCCTACATCCCCCATAACAGGGGGGGGACTGGTACTAGGAAAGCCCAAGAGAGAGATGTTTCTTTAGCTCAATGAAGTCAACGATAAAGCTCCCACTGACTTCAGTGTGGTAAGGATTTCATGCATGGATTTTTCTTTTGAGTCTTATTCCTGATACCAAGATTTCCCTTTTAAGCCTTATCCTGTTCTGACACAGTGCACTAGAGGGGAAGCAGTCTGAGCAGAAGCAGCTACAGAAAAAAAGCTGTTTATCCCAGTAATGAGCCAAATCATCGTGTACATCAGTCTGAGACAGACACCGGCTTCTGTCAAGAGAAAAACATCTGGCCTGACAAGACCAGGGGTAGGAAAGTTATGGTAACAGAGGCTGTGCAAGTGCCGGTAGCCTGGTTTCTGCCTTGCTCCTCTTGTAAAGGCAGCGAGGAAAAGGGAGAGAGGAAGGACTGCTTCCCAGGACACCCTCATTACTCACAGCTTTGAAATGCGATCCTACCTCAGGGGCGACGAAGTTGGCCGTGTAGCAGGGAGTCATGAGCAGCCCGTTCTCCGCTCTCAGTTGCTTGGCAAACCCAAAGTCACAGATCCTGATGGAGTCTGGGTTTCCTGACTCATCCATGTAGAGGATATTACTTGGCTTGAGGTCTCGGTGCACCACCTTAACAAGAAAGCAGTGAGTAACAAGTGAGGAGAAGAGGTCAGGGAGCATCCAGGCTTGGCTGCCATTTCTGGTCTGCTGGTTGAGGTAGGTCAAGAGCTCATGCCGAAAATATTTAAGTTTTGGAGAAAAGTTGCTTAAAAGCCTTGGGCAAATGAAGGGAAAAAAAAGGTTAAAGTCTGTTAAAATCAGAAAGAACATGTTTGACAGCCTCTGCTGGTGTATTAAGATGGAGGCTGCTGCTCTAAAGGGGACACCTTTCCTGAGGGCGGTCAGAGGGGGTTGCTGTACAAACACGTCAGTGTCAGAGTCTCCTGGAACCTGATGGCCCTAAATATTCAGCTGAAAGGCAAAGAAGAAATCCCGTCATAGGAGGTAAGTGTGTAAGGGTCTTCTTGTGACTGTCCATGTGAGTGGCTCACACTTGAAGGGAGGGATTATTTTTTTTCCTCATTTCAAAATGTATTCACAAAAATCCCTTCTGTAGGCACGCAACTTCAAGTGGCTGTGTGTTTTACCAGACATGCTGCATTTCAGTGGTGGGAAAACAGCCTTTGTTACGGCAAGACTGAAAAACTATCATGAAAACATAAAAGCCCAAGCACAAAATGCACTTGTTTTAACCATGAAACAGAAAAAGCAGCAAATATTTGACTAGTCAATCCAAACTGCTTGCCCCTGAAAAGCAGAAAAGGAGAGATTTTCAAACTGTCGTATATAGAGAGCTTAGATTTTAAAAGCCAGCTCTTTAACAGCATGTCAGAAGCCTTTCCCATCAGCTGCTCAAACTGCCACTTCATTTGGAAAGCTGAGCATTTGATTTTCTACCTATCTGCTGATTCAGCCTATTTGAAATTCTGTTAAAAGATCAGGTACTGCAATAATGACTGTGATAAAAAGTAAACAAGTAATATCTCAACGAGATACATGAACTTGAAAATCAGTTGTCCTGGTTCCGGCTGGGACAGAGTTAACTTTCTTCCCAGTAGCTGGGGGGTGTGTGCTGTGTTTTGGGTTTGGTATAATAGGAGCGTTGATGGCCCRTTGATGTTTTGGGTGGTGCTGGGTGGTGCTTGCACCGGGCACTTTTCGGCCTCCCATGCCCTGCCAGGTGCATGGGAAGCTGGCGAGGGGAGCATAGCCGGGGTGGTTGACCCAGCTGGCCAATGGGGTATTCCATACCATGCGACGTCATGCTCAGTATAAAAACTAAGGGTGTGTGGGGGCCCTGGGTCCCGGGGGACGGGCTCTCGTTCGGTTCGGCGGGTGGTGAGCAATTGCATTGTGCATCGCCTGCTTTGTATATTGTTGTTGTTGTTATCACTGTTACTATTACTGTTCTACTTTGTTTTATTTCAATGATTAAACTGTTTTTATCTCAACCCGCGAGTTTTCCTACTCGTGCCCTCCCGATTCTCTCCCCCATCCCACCGGAGCGGGGGGGGCGGTGAGCGAGCRGCTGCGTGGTGTTTAGGTGCTGCCAGGGTTAAACCACGACATCAGTGTAGTTTGGGAATGAAAATACCACTTCAACATACTGCAGTTCAGTTGGGAAATGGCTAAAAAGCCTATGACCCTATTTCACAAAGCAAATATAATTATAAATACGGAGAAAGATTTTTTTTGGGGAAAAAAACGTATTTATATTTCAGAGAAACAAAATCACAGCTATTTGCTTTTTCTAAAAGTCAGATTTTAAGAAGGTTGATGAGGATAGCCAAAAAAGCAATGCTTACGCCCTGAGAGTGCAAGTAGTCCACAGTCCTGGTGATGGTGCACAGCACAGCGCTGGCCTCCCGCTCTGAGAAACACTTCTGCCGAAGAATGCGGTCCAGGAGCTCGCCTCCCCGCATTAGCTCCATCACCAGGTACACATATTTCCCATCATCATAGACCTGGAAGAGTAATAGAACAAATACATGTTTTGGACCCATTAACTTGGTAAAGGATGGTCCTTTAGTCACAGTGTTGGCTTGCTTGTGTGAGATGTTGCAAGAAGAAAACGTCAGCTAATGTGTGGGAGATGTGCTTATTACGCTTAACAACAGAAAAGGCAACTTTATAAAATGACTTAATCATCACTTTTTTCTCATGTCTGTAGCAACTTGCTGATTTGTCCACGCAGAAACATAGCCTTCCTGATCTGCTATCATGTCAGCAGAGCAGACCAAGCTGCTAAAAGCAGCACCACTTCACACAGCCTGAAACGTCTGCTGGCTCTCACCCAAGCCTCCTTCTCAGTAGTGTTCTCTCTTTCCACTTCTACAGGGTAACATTTGCCATTTCAAATATCAATATTTTCCTTTGACTCATGATCAGCTAAATGAACTGCATTATACTGTTGGCCAAGACCTGCTTCCAATATTATATAGTTTATATTTGCAATTCTGGTGAATACATTGTTGACATCAGCTGCAAGATGTATTTACCTTCAACGTCAATTGCAAGGGGTAAAAGACTTTTTTTTTTTCCTAAATTGGAAGACAGCCATTTTCATGTCATAATCCTTTATCTGGACTGCAATAATAGGCGGTGATATAATCATCAATGCTAAATGTTTTTGGAAAGGAGTATAAAACCTTTTTTGCACAGATTTTAAGATACTCTTTAACACTTAGGAATTAGGTGAGACTTTCCTGAGGGCATGTGATTAGAAATTTTTTATATACTTCTCTAAGGTCTGAACCATAACGTACTGGCCACTGACATCAGCAGAATTTTGTTCTGTAAACTCTTAATCTGACACGGTGTGGACAATCCTAGGTGAGACTGCAGGCAGCGCAAGTAAAACATCTCTGACTAAAGGTCATTACTGCACATAAGCATAGTGAAGGCTGTTCTTCATAAGAAATGCTGAAGAAAGATAGCTTCATGTCTTCTCAGGCTGCTTGAGAAGAAGGTAAATACTCCCTGGCATTAAAACACTATCGGGGGAAACCCTAGTGACTTTGTGAGCTCTCCTCTTCCCAACAAAGCAGATACCACAGGCTGCATGGGAGCGGCTGCTGCTCGTGAAGGAGCATTCCCTGCCCAGCAGCACCACTGTATGTGCTCAGCAACTTGCTCCGAAACACCCAACTAGGGAGATCTCACTTCTGAAAAGCGCTGCAAAACCAAACACATTTTGTTGTTCTCCAGCACCGGGCCCCTTTGGTTTTATTTACAGTTGGTTAGACAGTAATTGGAGAATGTATAACCTGACCAGTCTTTCCAACTGCTATCCCGTAATTTGTTAAGTCACGTTTTTTCCCCTGATCTCAACGGGTCTGGTTTTAGCTCTGACCTTCAACTGAAGAATTTTCCAGACATTTTCTAGTAGGTGAGCCTGACCATAAGGTGAAAATCATTTAATGCTGAAGTGCTCAAAGACTACTCACATCTTTAAGAGTAATGATATTTGGATGCTGTCCGTATCGCAAGAGGATCTCAATTTCTTCAGAGGGGTCTCTCTTGCTTTTATCAATTATCTGGAATAAATGAAGCACAGTGTAGTAAGATACCGGCTAGCAGCACTAAGCACAAAACAAGCAATTTCTACAGCTTAAACAAATTAATGTTTAAAATTCTTCTATTAATCATTATTCTAGGAAAGGACAGCTCAAACCCTGTGCAAATGAGTGCCATGCTGACTACATGCCAAAGCCAGATGGAGCAATAATTAGTTTAGATTCTGAAGGCGTAGGCCCTCTTTTTGATGCCTATAGTTTTGTTTGCCCGTAAACAATGGCAGTTACAAGAACTGTCATTTAGAAATCAAACTACCTGGAGAGTTTTAAAATAGTAATAGTTTTAAAATGACCTCTTTGACATTAAAAATGGATACATTCATAATATTGGCATATGCTTGTTCATCTGCTGATAAATTAATAGAAATTACTTATCAGGTGGGTTTGTCAGAAATGAAAATGTATAGACATTTACTGTCAGGGGAGGTCTGAGTTGAAGCTATTGGTAATCACTTGGCTCTTTGGGCCATGCTGCTGTAATGAACAAGAGAGTGGCCAGAGATTGCATTTGGCCATGTAACCAAACTCTGCCCATTCCTAAGCTAGAAAGAAATCTGCTCTATATATCACTTTCCTGTATTCAGCATCTTTTGCCTTATGAGAGAGTATAGCGAGACATGAAAACTTCTTACTTTTATAGCAGCAGGCCTCAGAAAAACATGACACCTGCTGCTTAGAGAGCATCACTGCATGGAAAGCCTGCTGTTAGGACGGCACCGACTTCTCATCAATGCTCCTATTACCTATATTTGGGATGTCAATCAAAGAGCTTCGATCATTTGCCCAGTTGAGAGCACTGATTAATGTTTCTCACTTCGTGGATTTAAATGATAAATATGAAACAAAAAAATAAGTATAAAATAATCCAAGGGAGATCTCTGTATTTTGGAATCTCAAATGCAACTGCACAGGGAATGGTGAAAGACTCATTCTACTAGAAACTCATTAGGAGTACAGTATTTTGGCACAATTTCTTATTGCTAGAAAACAGCAGCAGTCCTTTTGAATAACAGGTGTACCGAAGAGGAATGGGTGGCATTTTCAGAAAAGCATAATTCTGTTATTGGCTTGGATTTCAAGGCTTCCAACCTCAAACGTGGTTAGTTCTCTCTAAGAACTAGGCACAGAACACAGATTTAAAACAATGGTGTTTGCAGGGAAACAACTTTTTAAAAATCTGTTTTGTTAATGATGATAAATGCCTGGCTGCTTTTGCATGCATTTTTTATAGCTTAATTATGGTGACACACATTTAAATACATGTCTAGAATTTTATGCATCAGTTATAATAGTGCATACTTGAGTATATATCAGAGGTTTCATAGTCGTCATGACTGGCATGCATTTGCAATGATAATGATGGTCAGTAGTTGTCCGTGGTTGAGGTATGCATTTGAAGCCATATCAGTGATTTGATTCTGAATTAATAGCAGTGTGACAAGTGAAAGTGCAACAGGGAGCTGATGCAGGTAGATGGCTGTTGTCCACATTTGAATAAATGAAGGAAAAACCTCAAAACCAGGTGAGTGGAAAAAATTCTACTAGTAATTTCTCCTTAGAATAATGTTGTTCTCCCAGTTTAGTTGAGACATTCTCAAAAAGCCAATAAAACCCTGATTGAATGACTCCTCATAAATACAACCACGGTGACTGAATGTGTCCCACTCAACCAATAACTCTAACATATAAAAAGATCCTCAGGGCCATTTCCTTGGCTAAACTAATATAGCTCTTGTCAAGTTAATGGAGTTATACACATGTGCACCTGTTAGGATCTGCCTGCCTTGTACAAACCAGCAGAATTTACTGCAGCAAGTATTACTGCCACTGTTTGAAGTACTGCTATCGCTATGGTACTGTAGCAAGCAATATATTCCAGATTCCTTTTCTGTTGTATTTTCCTGTGAAAGGAAATATCCAGAGCTGTGGAAAATTTTAAGCAACTATTAATAATGCAGGACTATAAATGTATATATATGGCCTAAAAAAAATCCAAACCAAAAATAGACTCAGCTATTGACACAAAACTCAAAATAACATAACCTGAAGCAGTCTGCTACTGATTTAGTAGCAACAGCAGTAGATGATATGTAATGCTTCTAATTCACGATATGCTATATAAATCTGAATTGCAAGACAGTCCCATTAAATATGCATGCTTTTTACTTTCATGTGTGCACAAGCTGCGATACAGTGATTAAATGGACAAGCTGCCCAAACCACACAACAAATCATTGTCAGAGCTGAGAAGGGACCTGCCAAATTCCTCTCCATCCCTGGGCAGTCCAGTTGGACAGACCAGAACAATTTTTTTCCTCCACAGCGAGAGATTGTCACCCTGACAGTGCCTCTCTTCAGCGTGCCTGTGACTTACATTTGGCCCACGACTGATAAAGCAGCAAACGAGGTGGCTGCTGCAACTTTAGCAGAAATCTCTCTTCAGTTCAGACCGGCTGCAGTTCACACAGTTTTTTTATTCACATGCGGCAATGGCCGCGGCAGCTCCTTAGATATGCCCCGTAGCTCCACTGTGATACCCGATTCTCCTGGTCTTCCTCTTCAGAAAGTGTTTCGGTGTATTGTTAAACCCACGCCAGACTTTCCAAAGAGGGAAGCTGCCATGTCAGGGTGGTTCGGCGGTGGTTGCTGCCTCCTTTTGTACCCAGAGGTGTCTGCATCACAACATGAGGTGCTGCATCCCCAGAACATCTGCAAATCTTGCCCCAACTTAGTGCCAAAATGAGCTGCGATAAAATGCAGGCCCAGTGCTCCTTATGGAACACAGGGGCTAAGGGAGACGTGTCGTGGGCTTCTGGTGATATTTGTAAGTAGTTCTCAGATTCTCAAAAAGTATCAGATTAAATGAATTAAATTATGTAAGTGAAAAGGCAGTGGTTTCACTAGACAGGTGTAATACAAGCACTTTTGTGCAGCTGTACTTTCCGATTTTCACTACCGGTGTTGCTGCATATAACATAGAGGAAAAGCATGCTCCAGGCACCTTGTGCAGATGCAGCAGGAGAGAGGCAGGACGGAGGCAGCCCTGGCACGGCCCCCTCTGCACGCTCTCCCCACGCTCGCCAGCCAGCCGCAGGGCTGCTTGGCCTCCCGGCAAAAGCACGTGGCTTCTGCCCATACTTGTGCAGTAACCACTTTCTTCTCCAGACAGGAACACCCGGGCTGCTGGGCACAGAGTCCAAAATCACCTGGTGTGAACACCTCGTCCACAATSTACATGCTTATCTACACACACATCCCCCTTCCTGGAGTGGGTCAATGCCAAGATATATGAAGTAGCCTCGACCGTAATTTGAAAAGTGTTCACTAAGTCAGACTTAGCGGTTGCCAGAGAAGGTGAGGGAGGCATTACAAAGTCTAACTGTGGTYGTACTTTGCCTCCTGGAAACAAACCAAGGTGCTCTTCTTGCTAGTCCTTTCCAGGGGGGACCTGGAGAGCATCTGCTGGCTCCTCGGGGATGTGCTCCCACTGCGCTGAGCTCTGGTGCCCCCCTGGGCTCTCCGAGGGTGGGGACACGGATGTTCTTTCCAGTGGGCTTTGATCAGCGGTGAACCACTACCAGAGCAGACACCCATACCAGGCACTTGGCTTTCCATTTCTGCATTACTGTTTCTTCCTCCTGCTCCTGCTTTGGAGTTTAATTATCTCTAATTTTTAAAGATCAGCTCTATTATCAGTCCACTTCTGCATATGGAGAGGTTTTAGCTTTGTCCACTGACTTTAACCAGTGCTGATTGTGTAGACCAGACAACAGCATACGTGGCACTTCACACCCAACCAATGTAGCAGTTAGGTACAGTCCTCAAACTAATTTTAATACAACATCTCTCAGAGCTGTGCTTTCAGGCTGCCCAGAGAGACCCCACAAGCACAGCCCATTGTTGGCTACCCTGCTCTAATGAAGACCAAAGGCTCTGGATTGTTTCCTACCTGTATACTGGAAGCTGCAATGCTAGAAAGAAAAAAAAGCATTTAATGTTACAGATATGGATACAGGAACTGCCGTACTCTCATCAGACTTCCTACACGAGACCACACATGGCCACAGCATGTGACACAGTGTCTGCTCTTGTTCAGAATTATTATTATTATTAATCGGTTAATTTTTTTGCTATCTAGTACCTTTCAAGCTCTACTGTTGGATGCTGGCAAGCTAAATACGTCTGTCTGAATTTTAGATAGGCAATGACACTCTTAAACCCCGATTAAAAGCTGAGCAAAACTATGTAACTTCTAAATATTTCTTGTGGTAACAAAGAGCATTTGCCACCCTGGTCACTCTGTTTCCTCTGAGACATTGTGTTTTGCATGAAGACAGACTCTTCTCTATTCCTCTCTGTGACAGCCCATGAACCTCCTGCAGCTATTCCTGTGCAAGGAATGATGTCTTTTCTTTAGGAAATTCATTCTGATTTGAACTCAACCGAAACTTATACATAAACACCCTCTGTTTCTGAATTAAGGGAAGATTTTCTCTGCTACTAGTCCTGAGGTTTTGAGTAATATGTAATGATGCTACTTTCCTATTTCTCTCCATAGATGTGTGGTGAAGAAAACCAACTCAGAAAGCCATCATAATGTAGAAATAACTTAACTGAAAATGTAACAAAAGCTCTATTGTACTTTGGCAGAGAAAAGCTATGAAGCACAGGGGTTTTCTATTGTCCTTCAGAAAAATAAGAAACTGAGCCATGCAACAAATAGACTTTTCTCTATGTATTGGACACCCAGGGATTGCTTAGAAACTCATCTGTATTAAACAGTGGATGAAACAATTCCAGAGTAAAATGGGCTCAGCACATGCAATAGTGTCCTTTGTTCTAATAGCGGACTTGTTTGTTCTTTGACTATCATATCCTTTGTGTATTTCACTGACTAGCTGAAAGAAAAGGTGCATTTTCTTCAGCGGAATTTAGGGTAAGAACCTCATGATATTTTAAAATGAGTTGAGCACCATCAAAGGACAATACTGAACTCTTTCTCTAAAATGGAAGAAAGGATCAGGAGAGAACATTTTCAAAATCCTAATTAACACGTCTGGCCAGTTTTTACAAGTCCTTCTACAAGTCTTTCGCATGGAAAAAAATCACCCAATTCTCCCTTACTAATGGGTTTTCAATGTCTTCAGCCTTGCCAGCGTGGACTGATGAGTATAAAAGAGAGTATCAACACAGTTCTGTGTGGGTAAAGCCTTGCTGAAATTGGTAGAGCAACTATATAGATAGTATATATTTATATTTGCTTGTTGCAGTTTTGTGAAGGTATTTGCGTGCCTCCAATTGTGCAGATAAATTTCTTCTTCTGGATCTAGTTATGCCATCAGCAGACATTACAGTCCTCAGCTGTTTGATACCACCCACCAGTTGGGACTTTGAGCCTTCACAGTCCTGCCAAAGAAACGGTATGTGTGAGCACTCCCTAATCCACTTTGGGCAGAATTAGCCCTGTTAATACAAATTGCCTTTTCAAACAGCTGAAATTAACCTGGGTGACCTTGTGCGAGGAGGACGGCTGTGTTTCTCACATGGAGTCCTCCATCACTACAGTTGTGAGACTGGAAAAAGGCAAGAGGTAGGAGGTGACAATTTAACTGCCTTTGCTGTCTGGAAAATGAACAGCCTAAAAGAAAGGGTGAGAGAAAAGCAACAGAGTGAGAAGGAAGACAGTAAAGACACATGAGATGCACTGATGAGAAGAGCAGTGATACGGGTCTGAGGAGAAAGGATGGGGCTCTGGCCAGGCTAAGCTGGAGCTAGCAGCGAGGAAACCACTGTCTGTTGTTGGGTCTTCCTGTGCTGGGGAGAAAGGACTCTGCATCTTTAATGAACAAACAAGACTGCATTAAAACATTTGCTTGGCTCTGACTTGATTTTTCCCCTTAAGTGAAACAGGATGCAAAAGCTCTGTCTAATCACATCAATTGAAATGGGCAAAGGTAGCCACCCCCCTTCTTGGGAAAGCTAAATGTACCTAATACCGGCACTGTGGTTTAACCCTTAACACTGTGGTGTGTGCCACTACCATGGACTGCAGCAAAAATTCTCCATTTTATTTCAGTGGATTTATTCCACAACAAGAACCACAAACATTGGGAAGCATTAAAGGTACACCCTGCAGCACAGGCATGGATAAAAAGTAGGTTGTGGGGCTTTGACTGAGGAGCTTTAGTGGGTCATGCTGCAGGGGCATAAGGCATAGCTCTTTTTGCCCTCAGTCCCAAATGGGACCAGTGTCTGCCTCGTCTTCAACTGCCCCAAGTGACCTTTCCTGGCAGCTGAAACAGAGATACAAGAGCGTGAACTGGGGCAGCTGAGCCACTGGTACAGTCCTGATCTGCTGCTCTGGCTACAGCAACAGAAAGTCCAGCAGAAGTTCAGGGCAGACACCTGGGCATTGCAACACCTAAAATACCTAAAACAGCCACAGTTGAGGCTCCCAGTGTGTTTAGGCAGCAGGACTACGTAAAGCTCCTTTTGACCAGCACCAGGGAACTCATGATGGCTTTGTGGAAAAAGGATGGAGGAGGAAGAGAGCTTTAGACACTTTTTAAAGCTGCTTTATTTTCTGTTACATACTTGGAAGTTTTTTCTAAAGCTTGCTTGGAGTGTAAGCATGGGTTAATCACATTTAAGAAGAGATTCCTGTAATACAGTGTGATGTGATACTCCCTGTAGAAATCCTTTCCTTTTCTGGGAGGGGAGGGATGAGCAAAGGGAGAATTAATTTTGTGTCCCTTTGCACATTATGTCTACACCATATCTATGATATATTTGAAAATTCAGGGCACCACTGGTGGAACTGACTATAGGTGGGATTTGCATCTCTTCTGAAGAAAGGAGGTGCAACAGCATGTAGAGTTTTTAACCTGACAGTTTCATCTACAATATTAATTCCAATGAAAGTGTCACAGAGATGGAGTTCTGCAGTTCTGTGCTGCTGGAAAATGTACAGGTTTCCATTTCAGTAATATTTCCTTCTAAAAATAAGCCCTATTCATGCCAAGCATCTGTTTTAATTTGGTTCCTTTTTTGATGTCAAATTACTCAAGCTGGATGAAAATCACTGCAGAAAGGCTAACATTATTTAAAAGGACATGGTATAATTTTACATTTAAGATGTCTCCAAGGAGAACT
Source organism: Phoebastria nigripes (assembly GCA_035582835.1). Taxonomy (NCBI): domain Eukaryota; kingdom Metazoa; phylum Chordata; class Aves; order Procellariiformes; family Diomedeidae; genus Phoebastria; species Phoebastria nigripes. The sequence continues at coordinate 217,393 of JAYKAV010002242.1, read as the reverse complement.
ATTCCAAGCCTAATAGTTTCTGAGGGACTATTTGCTGTGCTATTAGTTTTGATTAGCTCCAGAAATTCATTCCCCCCATCCATGCTTAAATCTTTCAGTAAAATACACTATAATAAGAGAAACAGGCCTAATTAGCAATACTTTTCTGAAATAAGCACTGGCCATCAGATCAAGCTGTGCGGGTGAGACATTAAACTTTCTGCACACAGATCATTCCCTTCGCTGCCACTGCTGGCTGACTTAGAACTTCTAAGCTGTCAACTGGAACGGTAGTACTTATTAATTAGCATTTATACAGTAGCATGCATTTTCTAAGCAATGCAGAAACATTAACAGATTTGTTCCAATAGCACCTGGGAAACAGCAAAGCTCATTTTAGAGAGAAGTCTGCAGTTTTGGAGGCAGAATAGCTCGGTGGGAAAGGCTCTGCACTGTGTTTTAGTCTGCTCTGCTCAGTCCTAGCACACGGCCTTGGATCAGACGGATGAGTTTTCAGTCCGTAAAATGACTGCCGTGCTACTCCCACCTTCTTTGACAAAAAGCTTCAGGGATGGAAACCAGTATATCATATTCAGATCTTATAAAAGGGGAAAATTATTACATCAATATGGAAGAAAAATACAAGAAACACGGTTTAAATGGCCCCAAAAGAGAAACAGAGCCACAAAAGACCAAATTCTGTCCAAAATACTTAGGTATTTGGCAAGCAAGCTAGAGAAGAGAAACATGATATTACTAAGCTGTAGGAAAACTGCTGCCTGATCCTAGGTCTCAGAAAAGATCTACTTAGCAGTAAGAAATACCATCATCTCACATTCTTCAGAGGCTCAGCCATGCCAAGGAGAGAGGCACTGTGAGCTTTGTGACCGAACGGGAAGGAGGCTGCAGGAATCCCTGCCAGAGGCGATGTACAACCACGGCACATCTAAGATTTGCTCTGAAGCTGACTTTAAGAGGTAGTCTGCACACATTTCTGTATTTCTATCTGCCGCCTCTGTTTATTTTGTTAAGACTTAAGCAACGCCTTGATCCCATTTACCCAAGAAGTCACCAGCCAGCAATGGCTCTCGCTGCTACAAACAAGCTTGCTGCTTGTAGAAGTGCTCAAGGCACTCCTGGCTCTCTGCCCTGCCTTCTTCTCCCAAGTCCTTCAAGGGGAGCCCAGCACTCTGTATTGGCCCATCCTTTCTGAAGCTGTAGCTGCAGGGTCCTGCCTATTTGAGCAGTGCCTCCTTGGAGAACTGACTTATTTCTATGGGGAGAGTATGTGGCAGAAATCTGAACACACTCAAATCAAAACAATAGAAAAGTGAGACACATTGAAGTTTTGCAGGTATTTGACTAACCCCAAATCCTAAAAAATGAGGACAGCATATAAAATATGCTACGTTGCCTCCTGCTGTGGTGAGTGAAATTGTACGCAGTGACCCTGGTCCAGCGTGGAAGTCAGGCCCTTTGATAAAGTTGTTTGAAACRGGAAAACCAAGAAAGCCTTCAAAAATACTCTCACAGATCAGACATAAGATCCTCATAGACAACTTTCTCCACCACTCCTTTGCTACTTTATCCATCTTATCGTAAATAATTTTCTCTTTCCATCATATCTAGAGGACACCTGTCCATGCTGTTTGCAATCACTCTTACCATATCCACCATGGATCCCAGTTGTAGTCTAGGGCTTTTCAAGCTGGTTTCTTTGCAGAGCGCCCTGGAAAACAGCCCTCCCTATGCAAATCCAAAGAAGCACAGAGATTTGTGCCTAAATCTGCTCTGAAGCCTGTATCTCCTACATGGCACCCTATAGCCTGCTGAATCTGGTGCCAGACTACCAGCTTAAGTATCCTTCAGACAGTGAAAAACATCTTTTACTGAAGTGTCTGGACAACTGGATTTCCTGAATCCCAGCTTTATAAACCAAATTTCATGGGAGAACATRGTAAGTGTTCTCTGTAGTTTATCAATGAAGATGGGGTCTTATACCTCTGACCCTCCATTTTGTAAGGCTACATTTCCACTAATATGACAGATCCAACTTCTTTGCATGTGAGGGGGAGGAGGTCTCGGTCATCTCCTTGAAGAGTCTGTTTTACCAACTGCTCTCACCATCAGACTTTTTTTCCTGAAACTCCCTTTTTTAGCTTCAAGACATTCTGTCTTGTCTTGCTGTCTTTAGCAGCCAAATGGTTGTCATCCATCATTTATATCACCTTAGAGATATTTATAGATTTTGATCACATCCCACTGGACTCTTGTCTGTCTTACATCATATATATTTGTAGCTCTCTTGATAGCGCTTGCCTTGTAATTCTTGCATATTTTCTGCTATAGATTTTCTCTAATTTGTTTATATTCTATCTTAAACCATGGATACCAAAATAGCACATGGTCCCACAGGATTTAGTAGTCCTACCCAGGTACTACAGGCAAAACTCACTTACTTATATGCAACCATGTTAGTAAGACAGAAATCTATATATTTGTTTTTCAATTTTATTAATAAAACTTTACACTAGCAACACATTTATGCAACGCTTGTCTGATGCAGGTATTCAAATCTCCGTATTTCCTTCCTACGAATTAGTTGAGTATATTGAACAGCTTCATTACATATCATTCAGGGAATGAAAGCAAATAGGAATGAAAATTTTGGGGGAGACTGCAGTCAGAGATATTTTCTCAATAAAATATTGGAAAGTATCTTTCAGAATCATCAGTATGATCTTGCAGAAGCAAGAGATATGCTCTTCATAGATAATTTGATAAGCCATCTCAGGGAAGAACAAGGACAGTTAGAGGCTTATGGAATCACAGTTATCACTCCCATTTGCCTTCAGTTGGGTAACAGGTTTTTTAATGAGGTCTTTTTAGATCACATTATATTCTTCCTGATGCCATTTTCCCCCTGAGTGTGAGGTATGATAGAGCCATACTCTCATTCATACAAACCTTACTGTGACAGCCACCCAGAAAAGTCAGGAGGAGTTTGCATGACTAGGGATCGAACGAGAACTGAGACAGGACCTCAGCACCTGATCCGTACCCATTCAGCCCATCCTCTCCCTTGCAGAGTCCTGTTACTGCTCTGCTCCAGCAGCAGCTAACTTCTGCTAAATTTCAAAGCTAAATTTAAAGGGGATGCATTTACCAGTGGCTCTGACCTGGAGATCTCTGCACACACCCTGGGGCCTGATCCCTGTACCATGCTCTGGCGCAGGCAGAGGGAGAAAAGGTTGGACGAGCAGTGGACAGGTACCTGCTCGTGTTGACAAGCTGGCAGGCTCAGGGCCAAGAAATCTGAGGTTATCCAGCAAACTTTCCATTGACTTGCCTATTAAAATACTGATATATTTATCCATGTTCCACCAGACACTAGATACCTCCCAGACAGACAAAAATAGACACAAACCCTCCCCTGAAAGTTTCACAGTCTGTTTCACTTTAGAGGAAAGTCACTTTAGTGACTTTCTRTGGTTAAGGAGAAACAAATCTAAGCAAATCTCTCTAGATCTACAGACACCTTAACTGTCAAGGAGATTTGGTGACCTTTGGACTGATTTTTTTTTTTTCTTCTTTTTTTTCCTTTTCCTGTTTCAATAAATAAAGCTACATGTGTTTGGGATTCCTATTTTCTTTAAAGAATTGCAAAAGAGTGCACCATGCTGCAGTCAATCTTAGAAGGCTACCTTTTTTTTATTATTCACGCTTTCTGCATTCAGCACTAAACGCCTGACATAACCATAATGTAAGTTATGGAGAAAAAGTTGTAGAGCCAACTAAATACCACTGTGTAACCTCCTGCCTTCAGATTAGCATGATATTGTATCTACTCACACCAACCACCTAAAAACAACCAAACCAAGACCATGAACATCAATGGAAGAGGAAAATGAAGTTTAAAGAGATTATGAAACAACTCTGGAATTCATACAGTTTTTGGTGACTACGTCACTCGCTGTTATTAGCAAATAAATAGAGGTATATAGCAAGTCTGATTACACAGGCCTGCTAAAAACAGCTCTCACAAGTTACTGACTTCTATTTATTGATAGCATGTTGACATCACTTCTCCGCTGGTATTGCATTTTTATAGCTAATTAAAATGCACCTTCTCCCCAGTCTGCACATACCAAAACATGCTGAGATAGATGTACTTTCAGTGCTTCGTAATTATCAGAATTATATATGAACTGTAGGACTTACTAGGACTCTAGCATAAACTAACCTGTATCCCAGAGGCAGGCATAGACTGCAAAATTTGGCTTTGCTCACAGCTGTGGAACATTTGGAGCCAAATAGTTTCAGAGATAGGAAAAAGTCATGAAATTCACATGTCTTTTGAGATCCAAATTCCACTGTAATATTGGCATCTGCAAAATTGGACTTGTCATTTGGGACCATCTCTGCTGTATGTTTTTCTTCTTCAAGGGAGGGAGAAATGTATACTCTGTCCTTTTACCCAGTTGTTTGCCCTGGCTCTAACAGCRTGGAAGGACTAAAAATCCATAAAACTTAACCAGTTAGATATTCTTTTGATCTGGAGAAGAAAACAGTTGGCATCAAGCTGTTGAAGCTGGCACCTATGCCACCCACCTCTGCAACGTTTGGGGTAGCTACCATATTGGGGGTAGAATAGGCCATAGCAGCAGCAGTTTCTACTTGGCTATTATCCACCAGTAATCTCTCCTGATGGTAAGGAGTCAATCTAAATAGAGAAATCTTCAGAAAAAGGGGGATGCAATCAGGTCCTTTGCAAACTTACTTAATCTGGCATCAGTAAGAAGCACATCTGAAAATCCAGCTTGAAAGCTTCACTACAAGTAGGGATCCAAGCTTGAAACCAGMGCAATGGTTTTAAGTAAAGAAAAACTTTTGGAATACGCTAATTGCATCAAATCTCTGGCAGGTTTTGAAAAATTTGATTCACCAAGAACTCTGAACTGTAGCATTTCCTTTGTTTTCCAAACAAGAGCTCTTAATCTGGTTAGGCTTCCATTGCAGGCTTTCTTCCATTCACAGAAATCCYTTCCATCTGCTCTAGCATCATTCTTTTACATAATTGACTTATTTTCTCTAGATACTGATGTGACTGAAATAGTTTGATCTGATTTTCCTTTGTTTCTGACCTCACTGTTACATTTACACCCACATGAAGCTTGTAACTGTGATCGCCAATGCCAGTTCCCTTTGCTATTAAAAATCATTATGCCTGCTGTAGTCAGGATGATCAATATTCTGGCAGAAGAATCTGAAACACGTTAGAGGTCCGTCAGAGGAGAAACACTCCTTTTTTCCCATCTCTCTTCTTTCTACCAGTCTTATAAAGCATTCAGAAGAATGAACAATATACTTGTATTTCATAACTTTGTACTTTTTTTCACTTGGGAATGAGATGGAAAGAAAGTCTAAGAGTAAAATTTTAAAAGTACCTCAGAGTATGTCCATGCAGTAGAATATGATACAAAGACTTGCTAAACCAACACCTACCTGCACTGACCCAGGTAGGTGGCTACTAGTTTCAGGGTAGACTCAGTTTGCAGGAAATCTGGCTGTCTACAAGGTTTTCTGCTGCATGGTATTGAAATGCTCTCAGAAGTGGAGATAAAAGTCTGAATTCTTAAATATTGCATTTAGGAGCCTGAGGGCATGTCTAAAATAGATTTAGAGTTTATTATTAGCATTTCATTTTTACAGATGACATGGAAGAAGAGGGAATAGGTTGCAAGAAAATTCTCTTCTTCTGCAGGTTCAGTGATTGGATTTACAAAGGCAGTTAGACGCCTACAGGTGCAGAGAGGTGTCTAGGGGGACTTCCAAAAGCACCTCAGTGAGTGACGTGCCTAGTCTCACTGAACTCTGAAATGAGTGAAATTCCAGATCTGTTCAAGTGCTTTTATAACACCAGCAAAGAACTTCTTTGCACTGCTAGACATCTAATTATCTCTGTAAGATACCCCCCCAATTAGTTGCAGATGGCCAGCAAAAGAAAAAGGGATGAAACATTTTGCATTTTAATAAATATATTCTGCTTCTGGGCTAGGTTTTGGTTTTCTGAGTGGATTTTCTGGTTGTAGCTCTGAGTCAAGTTACTCTGGCTTGGTACTCTGCTGTCTCAATATGGCACTACACAGCAATAGTAAATAAGGCCTGTGAGCGACAGTCTCCATGGAGGGATTATTTACCCAGTGACATGATGTGTGTCTTCCCACGGTGATGCCACCACATCATTTCCTTAACTCCTTCACTATCACCAGCTTCCCCTGGGGAGATGGGATGATGCTCTCTGACGTGTCGGCAGTTCATCTTAAAGAGGGAGCTTTTAATGAGGTGGTGCCAGGCAAATGGGGCTGCTGCCTATCATACAAACTACCACCGCAGATATTTTTTCCTGTGAATGGTATGTATCAGGGAGCACTGAGAAAATTATACTTACTGAAAGAAATGAAAGGAGTCTAATTACAGTGATTTTTATAGAGAGAGTTAAAGGATGCATGTCAAAAGGGATTGATATATAATTATATCAGTTGCAACTCCTGTGCTATCTAATTACTTGAAATGGATGGCACTGTGCAATCTTTATGAAAGTGAGCTACTTTGATAACAAAATGATATAATCTTAATATGAAATAAAAATAAAATTGAAAGGAAAGTAAAATGAATATATTGGTAGGAATAATAATCAAAGAGGCAGCACTCAATGTGCTGGAAAAACAGTACAAACAGAAACCCACCAACCGTCTCCAACCCCAAATCTGTGCTACACATTTGACTCACACTGTGTCAGAAACTGAGATGCTGCACATGGTGCCTAAACTGGTAGTCAAAATCAAGACATATCGGCATGACAAGAAAAGAGTCGTAAGAAGTGGAGGAAGAAAGGAATAAAAAGAGGAAAGATTAATAAAAATGGGAAAGAGCATAAACCTAGCAACCAAAGTGTTAAACTCTTCTGGAGTTTTGAGTGCCTCCACGTGTTGAGTTTGCTCTGGATCCTTAGAGGTACTCCAAACCCCCAGCTGCTGAGTAGGTGCTGGACCTTCTTAGATTCAGGCACTCAGACATCTCTGAGGACCGAGGTCTTTCTATTTTGGTTTCATGCTGGCTGTATTACACTGATAAAACTGTCAGCAGTACTTGATATAAATAAAATATTAAAGTTATTACTTTAATTTAACATAAATTTTGTTCATCACAGATGTAATTTAATTACACAGAACCCATACCTACTATAACATAATGCCATCTGTTGACAAATGACCTGGACACTGGAAAAATCTAATTTTTCTATTCATTAGAAATGAAAATCCTAGCATGTTCATGCGCAAGCCCACGGACCTGCTGGTAGGTCCATGCTCCTAATTATGATGTAGCCTAGAAAAATCAACCGTTATTTGAACAGTGACACCAACAGATTGTCAGTTATTAGTGGTTTCCAGATTTTTGTGGCCACCACAGGGAGACACCAAAACTTTCATGGACTTTCATGGATACTGCATTATCATCAGTCTTGTAATGGAAAATAATACTGAATAAAAGGTTTAATATTATTCTGTTGACTGCCTGCAGCTCATTTATCTCATGGACTGCAGTTTGGATCACTTCTTTAAGCTTGCATCATCTCATTTGATAGCAAAGACACAATCTCATTTATAAGCTAAGTTTACATATCTTTTCTAAAATTTTAAAATAAGAAAAGTAGAGTGGCAATTGGCTAGAATCCCTCGTTTACTGCAAGTTTGGTAAATACATTTCTCTATGTACTGATTCCAAGACTTTTTGTCTTATGCTCATTTAAGCAATCTGTTCCCATGAGATCATACAGAATGAAAGGATCTGACTTAACTGTCTGTGTCTTTTCATATTCATTATACTAATTCCTCATTTAATCCAGTCTTGTCTTTTTTTGGTACAAGAACAAAAACATGAAATATTTTTCTATCATAGGGGTGTTTTAATTGCTACACCTTTTTCTTAAAGAAAATTGAATGTTTGGAACCCTTCCTCTGAGCCGTAACCTCACAACCACTTGCCACATACATTGGTCTGTTCTGCCTTCTGTAATAGCTGCATACTGTTTATTCAATAGCATTTAATAGAGATTGTGACTTAGTCCTCTGAGCATGACCTTCCAAAGTAGTTCTACTGAAGTTCTTCCCTATCAGAAAAGGTTCCCTCATACCTGCATCCTAGCAGCTTCCTGGCCTCTGCGGCTGCAGTGACTCTGTCTTATGTAGTGTTGCTTGACCAAGTCTGAAGTTCACTGACTTGTCTTTAATATCCAACTAAATTCTACTGAATTAATATTTAAATCTCTGCTGAAGATTGCCTTTTGCTCCTTTGTGTAGCATGTTGGTGTTGAATGTCAGGGAGACAAAAGGAAATCTGAGTTTTTGAAGGTGATCATGGTTTTCACTGAAAAATCTGTCTAATTACAATAAAAACCATCAGAACTAAATAACTTGAGAAAGAAGAATAAAATGCTATTTCAACTTTGCAATCATTTTGTATGTTATTGTGTTTATTTATGATGATTCAATATAGGATCTTATCTAGTTTGCAAGGAGCATGGCTGAAAGGATTGCCAGGATTTCCATGCAAGACTGTAAAGGTTTTTTCCGTCCAGGAATTTTACTTGATGAGATTAAGGCGTGAGAAATAATATAAGGCTTATCATGAAACCTGTCATCTTCCAAAAGGAAAAAAAAAACAAGCAACACCCACCAACAAGAAGTAAGCCAACAAAATATCCACTGACCGCACTGCTGCCCAGGCTGGCAGAGCAGTCTCAACCACATTTCTGGCATCTACCAGAAGGCTTTCTTACCTTCACTGCAAACTCTGTTTCTGTAGCTTTATGAACACATCTCTTGCACACTGAATAGGAGCCAATTCCTATGTCCTCCTTGATCTCATATCCATCTGTAAAGTGAATGTTGTTCCCATGTAACTGCTATAGGGAAAGACAAAAGAAACAAGGTAATCAGGACATGGGTATGTAAAAGCAAGGACTAGCCTTGTCTTAATAAAGGAAGTGCTTGATCTCTTCTCCTTCACAGAGCTCTCTCGTCCTGAGCACTTTTTCTAAGTCCAGTTAAAAAAATCTGAAGCTCTTTACTTAAATAAGTGTGTCCCCTCCCTTTTTACCTTTTTCCAGTCTGTAAGATGGAGTTGTCCATGTAGAAGTAATGGCAAAAAAGCAGTGATTTTCTAAACTATTTATGGAATGCAGACAATCACCTCCTATTAGAAATTCACAGGAAACTGTGGGCCCAAATCCCCTGACAAACCCACATATCTTGACAATATAAACTTATTTCTAATTACTGAGGGGCCAGATAACTTATAAACTACTRATAGCTTCACAGCCTTCAAAACAGATACCCCACATATGGGGTGTGCCTCCAGACCACTGGAGGTCTTGTCCAGGATACGTTTAATTATGGTTTCTGTGTGAGAGAAAAGTTACTATTTTAAGCCAACCTAATTTAAGAAAATATATTACTAGTGAAAAKAGTAGGAAAATACTTTAAAATTTCTATTTTTATTTATTGAAAGGTATAGAATGAACTATGGCATCATTAGTTCATATGCCTTTTAGAAAATGTCTGGGCAGGTGGATTGGTTAGATGGTGAAAGCCAAATCTGAGGCCTTGCCGCAAATTCCTTCCCAGGACTCAAGAAATGACCAGCAGCTCTAAAAATCCTCTGGGATCCTCTGTCTAAAAATGCAAAGTCCACACAGAACCTTCTAAATTATAAGACATGCGTGTGTTAACATTCAATACATTTTTACAAAGCAAACCACAGGAATATATATATATATAAAAAATTTCTGGGATGTAATTGCTTGGGTAACGTCTCACTGTTGCATAAGAGAATCTTTAACAATATGACATATTCCACTGTAAATTATTAAAATAGGGATGAAAACTATGAAAACCTGAAAACAGGCAGGGGCTCTCCCCTTGAGGCATGTATACTTCTGGCTGTGGGTAGGAGAGGAACTTCTTCCTTGTGGGAAAATTTGCTGCATCTTTGAGCAGCCCAGTTCTTTCTCCCGATTCGCTGTTCCTCTGATGTATTGAGCAATTAATTAATTWAATTAATTAATTAATTAAAATGTATTTGTAGCCATTTATTTCTGGTTCAAATTACAATAACTGGAGAGCATGTTGTAGGGAAATGGCAGCAAAGAACCAAGTGTCCGGCAAGTGTCCTTCCCCCGTCAAGCCGCTCTGGGTTATGTGAGTACACCCAGGCGCTTGTGCAATAACAACAGGAACATGGTGGCCTCTTACACCCAGGAGCTTGGGCTCTGTGTCTGTGGGAGCCTTCAGCAGTAGTTCATTAAGCCCCTTTACCAACACAGACTGTATCATGTAATCCAAGACAAAACTGTTGAGAATGACATGCATTCACTGAAGAAACAACACTTCATTACCTGCCCTGTATGCACAACTGGAATAGTGTTTCAGGTATTCAGAAGTACTTTCATTTCAGTTGTGATAAGGTGCAATTCCTACTTCCTTTGTAAAGGCTGTGGAGAACGTGAACTTAAAGATGAAAGCCTTTGGGAAAAAATTCTCATTTTCCACCTCCTACATGCTGCATGTAAACACCTCCTACCTACACTGGGTAGCTGTGAAATACCAGTGAGAACGCTGAGGCAGTTTAAATACACTATGCGCATATGTATCTGCCCATCAAGTGTGAAGTGCAACATCAGCATCAGTACCTGCACAATTGGATGGACGGTGATTTTGTGCACATCTTGCTGTAGAGGCTCCTGCACCAAGTTAGAGGCAACGAAGCTGAACCCTCTGAAAAGATGATGAGCATTGGCACTTGGAGGAACACCTGGGGAATCTGTAGGAGAAGGAAGAAAATGGCCTCATGAGCTGCACAAAAGATCAGAAAGTAATAGCACAGCACCTGCAATAGACAGAGTCACCCCTGCCAGTCAACAGCAGATCATGCTAAACTGGCAGACACATGTGAATATAATCCACCTCCATATCAAGGCTTTGGTGTGCCTTCTCCATCCCGTTCCTCTGGATCTGAACGGTGCAGGGGTATTGTTTGCAAGGATCTCTCCTCTTGGATACAGACGTTTTTTTCACAGTGCATGTTCATTCTTAGGCAAAGCACTGCCTGTGCCAGGAGTCTGCACAGAAAGAGAAGGCACAGGACGGCGAGGCTAGGAGAAAGACAGATGGCTCAAGGCAGGGCACCCCTTTGGCTTAGCACAGGTTCTCCAGGGAGCAGAAAAAAGCTACATCTGCTATATCTGTCCTTTGCAGCACACCTTGACTACAGAAATTACAAAGGCTAAAGTGCTTTCTGGGTAATGTGGTATGTTGTGTGGGTCAGGCGAACGTAGAGAAGACAGGACCTGAAGCAAGTGTGCAAGTGCGATGCTCCAGTAGTGGTGGTTTGTGGCCTCATAAGGATCTTTCTGGAGCAGCTTTAGGAGCTGTGACTTACTTCAGGGAAGATGCTGGTTGACTTGTCCTCAGGTGAACAAAATGACTAGAGTGTTTTAACTAACCTTCATGGACTTTTTCTCCCCACTCCTTCCCCTGACATAGCAAATCCAGGGGAGGAATGGCTGGAGATCAAAGAGCCCTGACTTATTCTACCTTTGGAATGAAATAACTAGAGAGCAGTTCCTGGTACCTATGCCGCTGCTCAGTGAGAGAAACAGCCTGCCAAACCAAGAAGAGAAGAGTTGCACGTCACTTAAAATTCTGAAAAGCTTTGAAGAGATCTTTCTCCCCAGTGTATGTTTTGTCCCAGGTATTYTCATTAGCAAGAAAGAGTCGCATTGCAAACCATTCCTTGGTAGCTGGGTAGCTGGCTGGGTATTATAAAACCTACAGTACTAAAATTTGCTCACCTTTTATTTGTTCTTTTTTGGGGGTTGTTTTTTTCCTTCCCTCCCCTTCACATTTCCTCCAGTGCAACATGTGATTTACCATGGCAAAGTTACAGAGCTAAACTTCCTTTAGAAAGCTATCTCCTTGTAGGAAGTGTGTAAATACCCAGTTTCACTAGGGTAAAGAAAATACATCCCCACTGGACCTTATATCTGACTAACCTGCCTACACCATCAGCACCACCCATTAGTGTGAAGGGCAATGGCGTGGAAGACTGAGTATTGCTTGAGGTCCTGAAAATATGTGAGAATGTATTTCCTTGTGTGGACATTCCCTGTATAAATCTACTGGCCAAATGAACAGAGGATCTGAAGCCAGAATATGGTAAAAACAAATTATCTGCTTGGAAATAAACAAAACTGAGACTGCAGATAATTCTATATCTCATTACAAAGCCGTCTCAGCTTTGACAGGAGTCAGAAATAAGCACAGCAAGTCAGACCTCACTGCAAAGTACGTGGAGAAGCTTGTCTTTTGGTAAAATGATGTGGGCTATTTGTTTATCTCAGTGTACTGATGGGCACTCTCCTTGCAAATACATGGATGAATCACACCAGACCTCTTGCATCACTGGGTACTTCTTACAATGGCATATATACAACAGTGATTTTCCAAGAGGGATTAAGAGGAAAGAACGTTTGTTTTAAAAAAAGAATGACAATAATTCAAATCTGAACACTCCTGAACCTCAGAAAAGCTGTGATCCGGCTCTAAAACCTAAGTGCTAGGTCATCTCTATTTAAAAATAACTGTTCCTTCATAATTCACTACCAATCTCTTTATCAAACACTGTAGAAGAACTACTGATTATTTGGTGTTCAATATTAAATATTCATCACCACCAACTGATATGCCCAGCAGATGAATTAAATGTTAAAACACCTGGTTTAGTGTTAAGTGCAAAATTATGTTTAAATCATGTTAATTAACTGATAGCTATGAGACCTAAATCATTTTCCTAGTCTTGATAAATCCAGAATCATTTCATATGTCTGAATTAGACCCACTTGCAAACACCAATCTTGTATAATGGTTATCTTTCTCCCAATGAAAGTCATAATGCTTTGTCCCACTAGAGCATCTAACTTTACAGGATTTTCAAAAGCTTCATAAATCTTAAATAATTTACTTCAGTATGCTTCACTGGGGTTAGCAAACAGAGGAGGAAATTTAGATACTTTCAGTGCAATTTTACATATTTTTTCTCAGCAGTAAAGCCAGCCTAAGACATCCCTGCCGGTTACAGCATGCTGCCCCATCACTTACACTGGTACAAACATTTGTGGACTGAAATCTAAGTTGGATCACCAGAATGATCTTGGTTTGATCCTTGTTCAAATCACCATTTATAACCTGGATTGCTTCAGTCTCCGGCTCCCTGTGAGGAGCTGAGTCAGCACAAATGAGATGTGGGTCCACAGCAGTGGACTTAGGAAACAAGTGGCCAGCAAAAGCAACTCCAACTCAGACGAATCCCTGAGAAAAAGTGATGTGAAACTATACCCATAGAGATGAACTGTCAATGTCAGAAACCACATCTTTGGCACTCTCAGAGCTGAGGTTAGGAATACACAGAAAGCTGTTTCAACCTCCAGGCTAAAGAAACTTTCTGACATACAGCAAATCACCGGACTGGCAAGTTACTGGATCCCAAACTTTGACATAAACCTGTTTCCAGGCAGGAGAACTCATTCATAAAGACTGAGTGTAAAATGACTGTATGTATCTGTGCCCCCTCCTTGGTAATATCTTTCTGACAGCTTCATTAAACACAATGACTGCATTATCATCGTGACACAGGAATTATTACACTGCTTTCTGTCTGGGTACGTTCTCAGTAACAGGGTAAGTTTGTATGGGGCCTATGTCATGACAGAAAAAACACAAAATAAAAAAGGTTCTTGTTTGATTCCACCAGCAATATGAGCCAGTATTAAAAACTCCTGTGATGCTCTCCCCTTCTGGTTGACCCAACCAGTCAACGGTCAGGGGCTGCAAAATATGCTGCCAGTCTGCAAGGGCTTTTCTATCACTCTGGAAGTGTAAAGGGATTCACACTTCCAATTACACCTATTTTGAAATGACAGGGTTTGATTCTCAGGCCACTTTCCATAATAGCACAAAGCAGAATTGAGGCAGGCCGTCTCCCCACCCCAGCCACCACCCCAAGACAAATCTTCCAAGTCAGTGTCTTGCATGAGATATCAAATTGAATTAGGCAACAGTAGTAACATGTAGGGTGTAAAATATAACCCTGGGCATCAGCACATGCATGAAGTACAAGGGTTTTCATGCCAGTACAACCAATGAAGTGTGAACTTCCAAAGCAATCCAAACTCTCAATGCTTCTCTGAGACTTTCCAGGGCAGCACCAGCCTGCACTTCTCTCAAGATCAGACTAACTTGCAGTCTCCAATATTTCAGAGAAATTAGTTCCTCTGAAATCTGAATTAAAGCTAAAATCAAAGGTCTAAAATGTCTGGTATCCAAAGATCATTTGTTTCCATGCAGTGGGATAGGAATATCAGACTAACATATACCGGAGACAGGTGGATGTTCCAGCTGGACCCAAATAAACCAGAGTGTGATATTTTTATAGCTTGTGAAAGTCAGCACATCCTTGCCAAAAAAAATAGGAACCAAGACTGATAAAAGATTTTGAGTAGATACCACTATTTCATACCCCATGAAGGGAGGTTTGAGCCAGGCTTTGAATAGAGGTTTGGGCTAGTTTTAAGAAAAAGGCTGAAGGTCATGATGAGCCTGAATGAAAACTACAGGAAATCTCAGCTCTGATTCATGTGCTATAATGCAGGGTTTTTTGTAATGAAAGCTCAGATCTTTTACTCTCACTGCAACAGTTGTGGGGCAATTTGAGGGTTGAAGCTTGACACCTTATACTTGGTTATTACAACAATACTATGTGATATTTACAGCGCTTACCATCTTCAAAGTGTTTTACAAATAACAGCTAATTAAATTTTTACATTTTAGAACATATAAATAGGTACTTCTTTACACAGGAATATCAGAGGCAGAAATGTAATGTAGCTTATCCGTGTCTAGCAAGAGGCAACATTATAACTTGGATTACCACTCTGAGGTTACTGATATTCATGCTTTCAACTAAAAGAGTGGAAAGATGGTGTTTTGTGCAACAATCACCTTCATATATATAGTCCACAAAGTGTGATATTCCTGTTAGGAAATAGAAATTATAGGAAAAACATTCTCACTGCAAGGATTTTCTAAATATTGTGGGCCAAATTTCCTGTTGGCATAACTCCACTGATCTGAGAGCTTGATGATTCTTCATTACTGTTAAGCATGTATTAACTCCCAACAGTCCATAGTCTATGGGATTTCATAATTAAAGAAAACATCTGTGGAATATATAATTATATACTAACTTGCAGGGATGCAAAGTTCTTTGAAGCTGAGGTAATTTAAAATAGTTAAATTCAGCTAATGTAAGCAACGATAAAAGTAATAAAATAGCAAATCAGTAGTTACTTTTCCTATTAAAAATGTGAAATCTGTCCTTCCTGAAGACAAATTAATTTGAAGTTGGTGAAATGCTTATGAGCTTCTTTTCTTGGAAATGCAAAACAGTCTTTGCTTCCTGCTGGATATTGCAAAACCCAGCAATCCCATAGATGATCAGACTTTTAGACCCCATTGGAATGGGGAGGGGCAGGAAGAATGAATTTACTCACTGAAAAGATGCATTACCCATGTGCCACCTTACTAACCTGTGGGGGTCCGAGATGTGAACTCTGGATCGAAATGAAAGGTGTCTTCTGGCCGTCCCACTGCGGGCTTGAAAGGTGGTTTGATTTCTTTCCTGTATAGTTTCTACAAGGAGAAGAACAGATCACAATCAACAACAATCTGTACACCTTCAGCATCTGCAGATAGGCTCCCCGGCTTTGTTTAGGGTGTCCTCTCTCAGCTCTGTGCCATCCTTGCAGGACTGACAAAAAAGGATGACGTATCCGTAGCTCTGGCTCCTGCTTGACTAGTCGGCTTAAAACCTGTGCCTTGGATGGTCCCTGCACTTTTTAGTTATCGGAATCCAGAATATAAACACAGATGTTTCTGGTAAAAATTTAGCCCGTAGACTGGCACAATATTCCAGCTGAGGCATCTGGAAATTCACTGGTCTTAAGGGCAGGACTGGAACATGCAATGGTAACACCAGGAAACTGTGCATGGGTGACTTCAGCGGCGCAGCAATGGCAATGAGCACAAAGAACCGCTAGGAAGCGGTGGCTGTTTTAGCATTTATTATTTGTCAAGAACTAGCAATATGTTTGACACTCTGCCAGACTGAGCTGAGCAACAGGCCTGGCTGCCTGGTGCTCACAACCTAAACAACAGACTTGTTCTTTTGGCATATCTGGTAAAAGGGAAGGAGCTCACAGCTGAGGATTAGACGAAATCCCCATCAAAAGATGTCAGGAAGAAAGCACTACGGATGGGTGGGGAATCATGTTGAAGGCCTAAACGTGGCTTGAGCAGAGGAGCAAAACCAAGGAAAAACATAAGGAAGAGGGGAAGGTATATAACAGGTAAGGACTGCTAGGTGTGTGAGTTTGTGCTGGCGAGTGAGGGGGCACGTAGGGGATCACATAAGTAACAGTCACCACAAATGCATGCTAATACACTGCCTTTATTACCGGGGACTTCATGGCCCCTTTTCTCATGCTTAGCGATCTTTAAGAAATCGCTTCACTGTGCTCCTTTGCAAGCACTCATACACACACATGCACACACACTCTGGGAGATGAACAAACTGAGATGCAGCATGTCTGGATCTACAGAGGTTAATGTAAAGAGTCCTATTGATTTCAGTGATCTTTGCATCATCTCTGCTTGAGCTGGCCAAAACCAAACATCATGCTGATGGCGGCATGGGGGAATAGAGCTCCAGTTTGACTCCCTGCCCCATGTTTCAGTCCCTAGACTGCATTCCCTTTCTAGCAATTCTTTTGTTCTCAGGTTTCAAAGGGCTGAGGCACAGCCCTTGCCACAGACAGCGCCCAATAATTAACTTGTCTGAACATAAATATAACGTTTCATTCAAACTTTCAAGTCATGATAAGAGCTGGAGAGTTCAATTTTATGACTGTAATATGTATTTTCAGGTTAGCTCTTAAAACAACTTCATAATGAGATGATTTTTCAAAATATTTAATGGAGATTAATACATGCTTGTCCAGTTCTTTGCATGCAGGAAGATTCTTTTTAACTGTGGGTTTTGTGGTGAATTAACTTCTGTAATATAAAGCATGTGGTCAAACCTTATATATATATATACACACACATCAACATAATTTGAACTTGATTTTGCATAGATAAGTAAAGGTTCTTGAGGCAGGACATTCTGTAGCATAGTATTAGCATTAGCATAAAGCATATGTTTGTGGTCAAATTATGATTCCTTGGAAAAGTGGAATGGTGAGGCTGGAAATGACTCTGCAATAATTAATGGCCATTTCACCATAAAAAGTTCCTGCTTGCGTAAAACTGCTCCATATCTTCTGAGAGAAAGAGAGATGAATAATTGCTGTGGGCCACAATGGAAAGCCAGTCTTCCAAATAATTAAAAGCCAATTGCAACCTTAAGCAGGAAGTGTCACTCATCAACTGAAAAGTATCAACCTAGTAATTAACATATATCTTTTTCTGTCTGCACAGAACTTTAAAAGAGAACTCAGCACCTATGAAGGTTCTTCTGTTGCTAGGATTTCACCTTGAGAAAGGTATTTGCTTCCAGCTTCCCTTTATTTGTCTTAATTCACAACTGCAGTCCTTCTACTGCAGAAAGCAATATGGTCACACGCACATGCTTCCTCCTTGAATTAAATGCACCCCTCATCCTGTGAGGTCCAAAAATTGGAACACGTTTTGGAGTCATACATCATTTGGGAACTGCACTCTCTTTTGATTATTGTAACCATATTCTCCCTGGCCTCTTAATTCCTCCCCCCATCTGTAGTTTCTTAAGTGCTGTTGGAGCTACATTTGTATTTTGAATCCCTAACCCACATCCTCCACTACTAGGGAGGGATTTAAGATTCATCATGAGTCACACGCCACCTAAAGATGTGTAATCACAAATCCGCTTGCTGGGAAGGGATGGAAACAAAGAAGTTGCTTGTGCGAGTGAAAGGCACGTCCTCTGAGCGCAACCCGGATGACTCCCTTTTCCATTTCCTTTTCCACTTGTGATAAAAATTATTTCTGGTGTTCCTGACTAGACAACTAGGAACAGCAAAAGGTAAACTGCCTAAAACATTTTTTTTCCCAAGCTCTTGAATCGGGTAGCTAAATGAAATCTTTGAGGAACAAGAACAAGCAGCGCAGTGTCATCTGTGGGCTTTCCCATCCCACACTGGCTCCAGTTCTCTGAGTGAGCCACTACAACCAAAGCCAATTCACTGAAGCAAGCTAAACCACAGGGCAGCCCAACACAGTTAAACATGAAGGCTTGCTGCAGGCAGAACGCTTCTTCCTTTAAAAACCCGCATCCTGTAGATTGCAAAACACAACGTGACACAAGCTGATCTAAGAAAACTGTAAGAATCACAGCCGTTGTTTTCTATACACACAGAGAACAAATCTCTTGGAGGATTTGAGATCTTCCTGGATTTTCCAAGAATATTTCTAATTTTAGGTGAAATGTATTAACCTATTATCTCTTACTGTGGTCCCAAATTTATTTGGGGCTGATGGATCACCTTGATCTCTTCCAACAGAAACCAACCAGAGTGGCAAATGACATAGCAAGTTAAGTTTCAAATCCTGTCTTTGACCATTTCTATCAGGTTGTCACATAACTTCTGGTCAAGTTTAAACAGTTATCTTCATCCCAAGTTATGGTAATCCTGGCTCTGTATGCAGAAGTCACTGGGAGTTCCACCACCTATTTTAATGGGAACAGGGTCCCAGTTTTCCCAGTTTAAATCTCAGTTTTCATATCCAAATTATTATTTTGGGGCATCTTATTAGGCATTCAAAAGAGACTTTGGATATGTTAGTGCTAACTGGAGCATTTAAATTTCAGGTTGGGTGCTTAAGATCATTATATGTGTGTTATTTTGCACGGGTATGAGAAGCTGAAGATTTTTTTTTTCTTCCATATTGCTTCCACATCCGTAAAGGAGAAATGTATTCCTTAGCCCTTAATGTTTTACTGAGAATGTAATTTCTCTCTCTTTCCCAGTAAAGAATAACCCCCCACATCCCATCCCCATTTTTTTAAACTGGCTGCAGCATTGACTTATCACAGAAAAATGTGACTGACAGGTATCAGGAATTACTCTGCATCACGCACAGCTGTCGGATCCAGAGGCTGTGCGGAGGGAGTGCGTAATCCTCAGAATGAGGGCAATGAACTCCAAGGTGTGAAAGTACTGATTTAGATATTCACACCTGGATACATATCCAGGCTTCTGTCTACTTATCAACCCCTCACATCCTTCTGAGACTTTGATAATCAGTAACTTCAGGTTAAAAAGTACCTATGAATTAACTAGAACACCGTTCTATAGCAGTTTGAGAAACTATGAGGTTCTATCAACTTCCTTTCTGATTTGGGACAAAAACCTCTTTTGAAATAACTGATTTTCCCCCAGGTCCCAATGAGCTTTTCTTAATGTATGTTGCCAGATCCCTGATATGACCTTCATCTGAACACCTCCTCAGCTGGGACTCAAGTTATACACCAGGGAGACTAGTAACAAAATGCAGCGACATGCATCTGTCTCTTGTTATTTATAAGCAGTTAATTTTTCATCATCTTTAAAAAAATGCACTCCTAAAAAAAGCCAGAGATGTAAATGCCCTGTACATGTGCCTGGCAAATATCAAGAAAAAGAAAATGGTTTAATTTAATTAAAAAATATTTAGTCATTTCCTCAACTGAGTTTCTTTGATGAAGAATTGAATTATTCCTTAGACACCTTCTAGAAATAGAAAGAGGCTACCCTCCAGAGTGATGCACGTGTAGTGTGAGAATAAACTCCCTTGATACATATACCTGTCATGGAAAATCCAATAAGCAGACAAAAGGATGAACCACCTTCTAAAATGTTTGTCCTCTCCTAGATTAATGGCTCAACGTTATCGCCTGCAAATGATAGAAAAGCTAGCAGAATTCAGACCTTGGGATCAATTGTTGCTGTTGGTAAAATCTGCAATTAAATAATTCACATTTTCAGTTTAGTTTGATCTCTGATTAATATTGAAGGAAATAGAACTTGAGTCCACTTTCTTCCCACTCCTTCCCTCAGCTGTATTTGACAGTTCATTTTCTAGCATGTCATTTGCTCTAGTTCCAGTTTAGCCTGTCATCTAAACAAAAGCTACTGTTTATAGCCCACTCCTCTGACTGCAGTCTGCAAAAAGGGATTTCATTTTTCATTTTCAGTGAAAAGCCAGAAATTCTTTATGCATGACCTGGAAAGAAGAAACAGTAATAAAAAAATCAGAAACCAGACTCTGCTTTCTCAGAGCCAATGACTGAAATTATCTGAGGTCAACTCAGCTTGGGTCTGCTTGTCTTAGGGAGAAAAGGGGGTGCAATGGTAGTAAGCAGGTAAAACTCAGAAAGAGCTCGACATCTAATCTCCTTCCTGTGAATCCCAGCCTTGATCATGAAAGACAGTCCATTCATTTAACAAAGGATCTATTGAATTTGCGCCACAGTGCCTACTAAATGCCTTAGAGCAGTAAGACTGATATTTGCAGAAACCATCTATTTTTCACCCTGGGAAGTGGGAATTTAGGGTTTTGTTACTGGGTGACAATAGCTGTAAAAACGAGATTCTTGCAGAGATTAGCTCATGCCACAATTTAAGTTTGTGCATAAAAACTCTGTATCAGATTGTCCACAGTTCATTTAGTGCTACTTATACACCAAAAGTTAAACTTAGGGTGGCTGGAGATTTGTAGTGAAGAACGGCACCCTGGAACATGGGAATGATGTAAAGCAGCTGTGGGAAAGGATGGGAGGAGGACAGTCGTTCTCTGGCCACACTCGCGTTCTCGAGGATTGCACCTATTGCAGTGGTCATACGCTATCAGCACTGCTGTGCTTGGCATGAGCATCTGCAACATCATAACAGGGGGCTTTTTTACACTGTGTATGTTGTTTCCACTGTGTTCGCTGCCTTCATCTGAACCAGACACTGTCTGGTTGTGTCTGTTTGAAGACAGTGAAAGATGGGAAACAAGTGGGAAATGACTGCTCCAACAGGTAAACACTTCAGTGATAGAGACAATAACCAAGCCCCAATCCAAACCCCAAAGGAACAGCTCTGACAGTACKCTGACATGAAGATCCAATTTATACATTTCTGTCTGCGATTCTAATGACTTCATCACTGCGATATCTCGACTTGACACGCAACTTGGAAGGAAGCAGCTAACTCATTTCTGCTCATAATCTCTTTTAAACTGAGATGAAGCAACTTGGTGGTTTGTTCTCGATTATCATGTCACTCTTGTGGGAAAAATCTTGCTTAAAAAAAGGCCTGTTTCGCACTGGGTTTCTAGAAGACACTAACRCATTCTGACCCTTCATGATAAGGGGGTTCTTGATGGGGGATCATTTTCCTACAGTCGCTGAAAGTTTCTATGCTGTCAGTTGCAGCAGTCCTGTCTATCATAGCTACCAAGGTAGTGCAGAAGCTCTCCAAGAGAGCTTGCCTCTTGCTCTCTGAGGTCTTTATATTACCAAGGTATAAAATAAATCAACATTCGTGCCCTACCTCTACAATGTTGTTGGCTGACTGCCTGCAAATTGATGTGAGAGATTCTGTATACATGATGGAAGAACAAAATGAGGGCATCAGGGACTCTTTTTCCTGCAACAATACAGAGATCAGCACTAAACATCTGTGCCTGATCCATTTCTGTTCTCTGACCCTGCTCTGTTTCTGTCCACGGAGAACACGTTAACAGTTGGTTGGATGATCATCGTAAGGCAAAGTCCTGGCTTCAGCTCAGGGCCAGGCTGGCTCACACCGCTCTGAAATGCATACAATACTGCTGCTGTAACTAGATAAGCCTCCCAAGATCTCCATGAGTGATAGTAAAATTAGGATTAAAGGAGAAAATACATTACAAAGATGATAGCTGATCTGTGTAATAATGATCCATCTGTCTCCAAGAGAGTACAATAAGCACTGATTATGTTGGATTTAAATGGGTCTTTACAGCTACATTTTACAGCAAAGTTAGAGGGCTAGATAAGACATCAAAGGGCAATTAAATCCACCTTCCTCTCTAGCTTCAAGTCATGTTCAAGCATACCTAGCCTCTCCATGGTAGATATTTCCCTAACCTGTCCATAAGAACTTTTTCAAATGATGGAGGACTGTACAATTTCCTTAGGACAGGCATGAAATTGTTCCCTAAAGAACCGAGCTTGAAACAATCACCAATCATCATCAGAGAAGGTGGCCTTGAGGAGACTCACAGTCCAGAACTGACTTTGCTGGAAACCTTTCCAAGATGCAGAGCCTCATTTCTCTGTGATGAGTTACTGAGCTGCTCCACTAGCAAACATAGAAGAAGGGGAAACCCTCTCACTGCTCCAGTGCTCCTTATTACATTAAGTCGTATGCACCTGACCTGTATTTTGATTGCAAAGCTGAGGACTGCGGAGATATCAGAGGAATACAGAAAATAATAATAAAGAACCCAACTCTTCAGGATTCTCTATTTTTTCTTTTCACTTAATGTTTTCATAAATGTAAAGTCTTTACAGAATCTCATGATTAGTAAGAAGCAGAAGAGGAAAGAGAATCTAGACTGCAGAATATATGTAATGGGACTAAAAGTCAGCTGGRCCATAAAGGAAAATCTCAAACTCCACTTTCATTGATCATCTCTTAACATGCTTATGAGTCATGCCACCTCTTCAACATGCAATTCAAATTAGATTCACGAGTTTTTCCAAAATAAATGATTCTGTGGGCCTTTCAAAGGCCACCTGGGCACCACAAAATGTGCTTTCACAGAGGAATTAGCTTTACTGTAAAGCCCTGGGCAGCAGTTTGAGAATGGCTCTGTCACATACATCCATGCTGTTTTACTAGAATTTATAGTGAGAACTGCACCAATGTGACCTGTTACACTAGCATTCATGAGTGAATTCAGATCAAATATTAAAGAGACATAACAATACCACAACACAGGTCAGATAAAATTAAACTAGAAAATTCTAGAGGTTGTGGCAAACAAGAGTTCTGATGCACTTGCAGATGTCCAGATCAAGAATGAAAAGTGTTTGCCTCCAGGTTTGTCTAAAAATAAGTCGATTTGAACAATATGATGCTGAAAATGTGAGAAGGTTTAACCTCTTGCAAATCTAAATTGAATAAAAGAATCTAATCTCTACTGCCAGCTTTATGAGCTGTAGCTGATCGCAATAAAATAAATCCTTGTTTGCCATTCTGTGAATCATGTCCGACGTCTTATTTGGATCATGTTACATTTGATCAAATGTTTGCTGTTCCAATTTTGAGTGCTGATTTTAAATTAATGACTCACCTCAGTAAAACATCAACCACTTGTAAGAGGAGTTGCTGTTTCCTGTTCTGGTTGGTGGACTTGTATACTCAATGATTTAAAATCACTCTTCTGAAAATCCGTCTAAGTCGTGCTTTTCTGTAGCCCCCATTGCAATATAGTGGAAGGGCCAGATCCTGTCCTATGGTCACTTAGGCCAAAAGTGACAAGAAGGGGTCAACAAAGCTATCCTGTTGGAAGATTTATGATTTCCCCGACATAAAGTAGCACAACCTGCTGTACAGCCTGCTATACCAGCTCTACCAATACGCAGCCAGTCCCAGTAGCACCATGTGGTGTTTGGGAAAAGGGTGCGCCTCGAGTCTGCGAGCTCCTTGGAGCTRCTGTCGGCAGATATGTATAAGAGCAGACCTGGGGCTGCTCCGAATAATTCCAAGAGAGAAAAGGATTCCTGGAGGTCCCTGATATCGGAAAGAATAAAACTAGCATTTAGTCCAGCTTGCCCGACCCAGTGAGAAGGGACAAGTATTTCAATATGGAACATAAAAGCAGAAAGACGGAGGGACCTAGAGCATCAGATTGCTTCCCTCTGGAGTATCTCTTTCAAGCCCAGTCCTTTGGCTCTGGTTTCCTTCGCGATTGAAATATTACAGGAATTCTTTCATTTAAAGCTGCTCATTTTCACTCCAGTCCAGCTCCCACAATCAATGCATCATGTTTATTAGAGCTGAATGTGGAATTTATTCTGCAGAACACTACAAATAGCCTCAGGTAGTAAGCCAGACCATCAGACAAAACAGAGACAAGCAGTTGGAAAAAACTGGCAATGCTGAAAGCATCTTTCTATTTCTTTCATTTGTGGGTATGTGAACAAATGTATATGTGTATGCAAGAGACATAGGCACCCACTTAAAACGCTCTAGTTCCTGGGTTCTCTATGTTAGAGTTCACTTCATCTTTTTTCTAAGCATGGCAGTTTGTCTTCAAAAATCTAGTTAAGAATAATAATTTAAAAAAATAAATAAAATGCTGCTCCACTTACATTCCAGTCTATAGTAACAAAGAAAGGGTGACGTTTAATTTCTTCCACTCCATCGAATCCAGCACCTGACAAGAGAATGAAAGAATCAGAATAAAGTCATGCTTAGAAGAGTGCTGCATGACATCTCTTCTCCAGCCTTCCTCCCCATCCCCTCTTTTCTTCTGACAAAGCCAGAGTCACCATCTAAACATTTCTTCTAGTCAAGAAACCCTGAGCAGTTTTACTTTTCTCTAATTGAGGCTGGTGCCAAGGCTGAATAGCTGCTCTCTTCAGGCTTCAGACGAGACGTGGGATTTCAGCCGCAGCAGAGCGCACGCACCAGCGAGGCCAGGAGAGGCCCCAAGATGTCCTAAAACTATGGCAAGGCTCCTGCTGCTCCCTGCCACCAGCGGCAGCTCTTCTATCTGCACCGACTTTCAAATCTTGTCTAATTACCCATTCTCCACAGATGGGGAAAGCTGCACTACAAATAAGTTCAGGCTCAAAATACCAAAAGGCTCCAAATGATTTGAGGTAAGCCAGGGTTTTACGTTCCCCCTTTTCAAATACCGTCTTCAAATTTGCGTGAGTACCAAAATCATTACTCTCTGTGGTATGTTTCCTTCACTGATAATATTGTTAAATTTTTTTTACATTACTCCATAGGAAATTTAGGGAAACTCTTCTGAGATCTGGTAATGAATCTAATTCTTTCATTACTTTTGCCTTTTGTCCTCACTGAAGATTGCCTTTTTTATTCCTTTAGTTGAATTTATTTGCTTCAGTGCCATCGCAAAAACCAACAGGTGCCCAGTAATAATTAAACAACTGTCAGAGATGATTTAGCATGCCATTTTGGGGGTTGATTTGACTTTATTAATAGTACCTTTCATTTTTCAGTAGGAGAAATAACAACTGGAAGCAAAGGCTTTGCATTGCAATTTCAGAATCAGTTCCTGAAAGGTACCCAGCACTTCTTTACAAGGATGCTGAGCATCCTTGATTCCCAAAAGGACTTGGGATTCATAAGCACCTTGCAAAAGGCACTCAGCGCCTCAGAGGACTCAGCTTTTTATATGCAGTATTTGTACTTTCTGAAGATCAAAATTACAAGCAGCTTTAGAAAGGTCTTGTCAACTCAAGCTTTTGTAAAATGTGACATCTGCTCTCCTTGTGTACAAGACATTACTGATGTTTGCCAAAATGCACTGATCAGGAATGGCTTCCTACTGCCTGCTTAACGTTCGCTGATGAATAGATACAAAAAGCAAACACTTTGTGAACATAACATGCAGGATTGTCTGTCAGGCCTGCTGGATAATAACGCAAGAGGAATGTTCTTCTGACTACTTCCCCATCCCGTTAATCTTACAGTATAGACAAATATAAGTGACGCACATGAGGGTAAACCACCCTAGCCCGCCATACAAAATTATGTGCTCGGAGGTGATCATCCCCCCCTCAGGAGTGAGGTCTTTGGGTTGTGATGGACAGTTCTAGGGAAACACAACATGAAATCAAATCTTAGAAAAAGAAAAAAGGACAAAAGGGAGAACATCATTACATTGTCACTGTATAAGTCTGTTGTACACCTGCAGCCTGAGTACGGAA
The DNA here is from genome assembly GCA_035582835.1 of Phoebastria nigripes. Taxonomy (NCBI): domain Eukaryota; kingdom Metazoa; phylum Chordata; class Aves; order Procellariiformes; family Diomedeidae; genus Phoebastria; species Phoebastria nigripes. The sequence goes on along the minus strand of JAYKAV010002242.1, from coordinate 191,287 downwards.
TGTAGTTGACACCCTCACCTATGAAACGGTGTATTTATTAAAAGTAGGAAAAATCAAAGAAGGGCAACAAGGAATGGTATGGAATGACTGACTTTTCAACCTGGAAACACATGACTGAGGGGGTATATGATAGAGATCTAAAAAGTAATGATTATTTGGAATGAGGGGATAGGGATTAACTCTTCCACATCTTTTCCAGTACAAGAATATAGGTCATTAAATGATGCTAGCAGGAATCAGGTTCAGAACAATCTGGAGATGTTTCCTCAGGCAAAAGATAGTCATGTGACATGGAATTCCTTGGAAAAGATGACGTGGATACAAAATATTTATATGGGTTCAGTGGGAGACCAGAAAAGTATGTTGGAATGAAATCTGTTGAAGATTACTTCATCGACAAGCCACAAGAGGTTCAGGAAACCCCTGGCTTGAGCTTAAAGCAGGTGTAGAGTGGGAGAGAATTTGGGTGAAGTATCACATATGCTTACCCTATTTTTACTTTTCCCTAGGCAGTTGTTTATGGCCCCTGGGTACTGAACAAGAAAATACTAAGACTTAGATAGAGATAAGACTTGCTCTGTCTTCCTCAGCATGTTTTTTCAATGCACAGTCTAAAGTCTGCACTAGATACCCTTGGCAGATTCATTCTGATTTTAGCAATGCCAGCAGAAACATGAAACCAACACAGTTATTCTGAAGAGAATTACATTAAGCAACTCTTCAGAAAAGAAATATCTGTGAAAAATGTCTTGTGTTCAGTGGTGGTGGCTGGAAGCTTTGTAATGTGCAGTAGTTGCTCTTTACTACATAAGGATGAAACCCAAATGCCAAACTGATTTTGAAGGGCTGGGATAAAAGCTACAGACATTGTAAGCTACTGGTAGCCTTCCCTAGAGTGAGGATAACTGCTGATGCATTCAGTCTTCTCTGCTCTGTCCCTTCCCCACTGTTTCCGTTTTCCCTCTTTTGTAGGCTTATGGATACATCACTGTGTGATGGGAATCACCTGCCTTTTTCAGATGATCCATTTGAAAGCCACACTTTTTGCTACTGTTGGTGTTCTTTTTTCCACAAAACCACAGAAATCAGAACCAAGGAAAAAGCCCACCCATAGCTACTTCTACCAGCGGAGGACTGCAGCGTGCAGTAAGGAATGCAGCATGCAGTTGACACAGGCATTTGTTTGAAAAATCGGCATTTGCCACTTGGGGCCACCTCAGAGCTCTGGCACAGAGAGAATATGTTGTTAGGAGTGCCAGGGCTTGACTCCATCTCTGGTTAGTTTAATGTATTAAAGAGATTTAGGACAGTAATAGCCTAATTTTGCAAAGAGTGAAGGACTTCCAATTCCCAGCAGCCGATTTTACACCACGGAGAAGGTTCAGCACTTCCTGCAGTTTTTATCCCCTGATCTTCCCTGCCATGAGACCTGCTGGTGTAGCCCACGGCTCCCTCTTGGGCTGCGTGCTGTGGCTGCAGGCAGTGGAGTGTGGCCTGGTCCTCTCCTCAACTGGGGACAGCTCTGGGAGCCCGGAGGGACAACTCTGAGCCTGCTGCAGAAGTCCATGGGAGAGGTTAGGCACTGGTGCTTATGGTGGAATCTCTCTGGATTTGCTCAGCACGTTTCAGCCATTCATCTACTACCTGCAAATCTACAGTGGTACTGGAAAGAGATGTGCTTTCATGGAGAAAAGAGAAGCACAGGAGTAACTGGAAAGTCCTGCTTCATGGGCATGGACATTTCTTGGCATAGAGATAGGTATTTAGCAGACTGCTGAAGTGCAACACATGATGGCACACCACATGACCGCAAACCTTTCACCTTCCTCTAGGTTTCTGGTTGTTTTTTTAACTTCACTTTAACTTCAATTTAGTAATCAAACCTATCTGTAAAGAATAATCAGCACAACCAAACCTACTGCCTGCAAATATTCCTACATGCCATCCAGTCCCATGAGGGTCTGAGAAAATAAATAATGCTTTCAGATCAAATTGCCAGTTTAAACACATTATAGAGTGCAAGGATTTATATAAAAGCAGCCTCATGTTAATAAGCGAGAACTTGATTATCTAAGATTGTTTTATGCCTGTAATAAAAGTGTCTGTGAGCAGTAACAGTAGAATGTTTTATTTGTAATTGTATTTGATTGTTGAATCATTATGAACAATGTGAGTCTTGAAACATATTAAGGGGAAAAAGGGAGACCTATGAAATTAGAAAGTTGATTATTTGGATATTCAAAATGAGCAGAAACTGTTTGCAGATTTTTAGTTTCAGATAATAAAATTTTAGTGTCTCCACAGCTTCAGAATCTTTTTAGTGGGCTAGATTTTTTGAAATGCATTCCTAAGGTTTACAAGGCAGAGGTACAGTCACTCTGACAAATGTGAAACTTGTTTTTTAAAACTCATCATCTTATAAAACTGAAAAACAAAGTTTTCTATGTGCCAAAGCAGAATGTATCTTCTCTGAGAACATGGGATTAAGGAAACAATAACTATTTCTTTGGCTTTTACTCTGAATCTACGGGTCCATGCTTTTACTCTATACTTTCTTGGCCAAGCTCCTCAATTATAAGGACTCTGGAACCTTTATACTGCTCAGCTATGTAGGGAGTTCCTGAAATGCTCTTTACATTCATTTACCTACCTGAGTAGATGCAGGCCTTAGGGCAAGTAAGAATTCGTCCCTTGCCTAAGTTCCTGGCAATGTAATGAACTAACACCTTCATTGTACAATTTCCTTTCCGAGATGCTTACTCGTTGTTTGCCTGGATATTCCAGTTAGTTTCTTTTAAGAATTTAAAATTATGCTCATCCATAATCTGAAATTTGTTGTACTTATTCAGAGCAATAGTACCAAAGCAGTGCTATGCAGATTATTTGTACAGCAGAGTGTATAGGCTCAAAAAAGAACAGTCAGCACCCATAACAAGGGATGCCAAAGGAAGGAAGACTTTCCATTCTTTAAAAATTTGTTCTAAAGCATTAATACTGGCACCAGACTTAAAAATAGAATCAGGTAAACAGGATTACTAAATTCCTTCTCTGCCTTGTCTGAGTATCTCCCTTCAACTCTAATATTTTTTTCCATTAATAATCCAAATCTTCAAAACAAAGTTTCAAAGCAAAATTTTAGAATACATCATCAATCTTTACTTCTATTTGTTAAGATATCAAAATCAAATGGCAAAAAGCAAGATGGTAGTCAGAATAAAATTATTTTCGAAGCTCAGCATCTTTCATCTTGCCAACATTAAAAACACTTTGGAACTAAATACAAACGCTTTCCAGATTTGCAAACTTCTGAAACAATGGCTGAAAACAAGTATTTGATCCATAATATGGTTCATTTATTTTAGCACGCTTCATTAATTTTCCAAAGATTTTTTCAAAACAGGATGTCTAAGCCTACTTTTCTTTTAACTTCAGCCTATTATTCCTTTCCCAGAAAAAGCTAAAATCCACAAAGTTGAAGCAGTCCTTTTATCTACTGACTTCTGTTCAGTATTTAGGCCAACCATTTAAGTATTCCTTCCTTCATTACCAACAAGTCTGTTTTCATTGTCCTTTGTGCTGATTCTCAATCAGTTAAAACAGAGAAAGCCTTCAGAAGCTTTCCACCGCTATCCCTGAAATGTTAAGATCTATTTTTCTCTTACTCTTTTAGATTTTGTTTCCTTGGATGTTTGTGTTATAGATAATCCCTTCCTTTCTTCCAGCCTTCCCAGTATTTCAATAAACCTCAGGTTTAAAACCTTGACCCTTAGCAATTCCTCATCATTAAAAGGGAGACGATATGGGGGCTAGAACTGTCATGGCTAAAACCAAGCAACTTTGCTTATTTTAGTGAGTAGCTTTTGATTTAAGGATCAGTATCCAGAAACTCCCACTGACTTCACTGGAGCCCTATTTTGGATGGATAGCAGCTTGTGGGAAGCCACAAAATGAGCAGAACAGAACAAAACCAAGAGATGGAGACAGGGAGGAAACAGCAGAGAGGAACAGAGGGGTGGAGTGGGGAAAAGTTTATATTTGCTGCAGCATCTTATTTTTCTGAACGTAGATTAAACCTAGAAATCCCAAGACTCTAATTTTCTCTAATGTCAAGCAAATTGCTCGAGAGCAATTGAAACCTGCTGAGAAAATGTGTTTTTGCACTATCATCTCTACAGCATATCAGACTACAAGAGTTACCATTTAGGTGAAGAGGTAAAACCTATGGGAGGGCATTCCCTCCACGGGCCATGCAGGCGTCCCCCCGGGAGGAGAGGGGCCACAGCAGCGTGCTGAGGGACTGGCTCCCCATTCACACCCAGCCCTGCAGGAGGTTGGGTTGTCCCCTGGTCCTTGTGTGGAGCAAGGGTTCTCGGCTCCTGCTCTCCCCAGCGGTCGCAGCGAGAGGCAGCCTGCTCCATACTGTCCTTGTCCGCAGGAGCCAGCTCTCTCAGAAAACAGCTGAGCCACCACGTCTGACCTCTGCGTGACGCGGGGGCTCTGGCTGAGTTGCTGCAGCCAGGCAGAAAACATCCATTCACCTAAAACGTGACAGTCTGATGGCGCTCAGTATAAAACAGAGGGCTGGAGTAGCCCACACAAGCTGCCCCACCTGAAGCAAGGGACAGAGCTACCACAGCATGAAAAGGTCAAGCAGAAGCTCAAAGGCACAGAGCAGAGCGTCCATCTTCCACACGTGTGCGTGCACACCTACGTGTGCCTATTAGAAACTGCAGGAGCCATCGCTCAGGCAGATGGTGATGGAAGTGGGCTGTCAAGCGTTTCGCGCTCTGCCGCCTGTCTGGCCACTAATGCTGTGACTGCTATGCAGAGGACCAAAAGCACTGTGCAGCAGACCTTCAGCAGCACCACCTCCAGCATTTGAGAAGTGAGCGTGGGTACTGCAAGAAGGAAAGAAAGGAACCTCTGCACCTCTTGCTCTTTCAACTTCTCAGAACAAGCCATTTGGTAATTTAGCTTTTCGCTTCTAACTTTACGTCTCCAATCTGAAATATTCTTACAAGCGTAAACAGTTGCAAGACAGAACAGCAAATTGCTTTTCACAAGTCTCATTATTTAACCAGTCTATGCCATTCTCTAAAAGACAAGTCATTTATTAGCTCCCAAAACTCCCATGGATGGCAAAGACAGTCAATCACATATTTAAATATGACCCATCAGCTCTCTTCTTGTGATACAGTTTACAGAATTGAAGGATTAAATTCCTGCTCCTAAGGTCAATTCCTGCTCCTAAGGTCAATTCCTTCTCCTAGGGTTACAAAAAACCCAACAGAGGTACAAAGGAAAGGTTTGTCCCTTTCCTTTAGAAGCAAATTCTTCCCTTGTTCACCCAAAATGCAGAATATGAGAGCTGTGGGGAAAAAAGAAACCTCCAAAATTTTTCACAGAACTAGGTATGATTTTTAAATGAAAAACAATATAGTGCTATTATCTTCATATCATTCACTTGATATGACTGTTCTTATTTTTCCATGGAAAAACCGAAGACCAAATCTGCAATGAAAATTGTGCACCAGGCATTGCCCATGACCTCGCCAAATGCAATGAATTTCTTAATAAAACTCCCAACCAAAGGTACAGAGGGCATAAGAAACATGGTCCAATATATCCTTCTAGTTTATCACAATTTAAATAGGATTATTAACAAAGAGTGAAAACACATTAGTAAGAAAGGAGATAATACATTTGGGGTAATAAAGAAGAAAGCCTACTGTGAAAATGTTCCCAGCAAACAGAACAAGACAGCATCGAAATATATTTGAGAACAGGAGAGAGAAATTCTTCTCCCTTTTGCTCCCCACCTCAGATTTGCAGCTAAATTATACAGAATTAAAAAGATACCTGTTTCTCAGTTCCCATATGCAGTAGTTATCTTAAACCCTTCATAAATGCTGGCGGTTTACTCTCCGTCTTCACCGAAAAAATAAAATACAAGCTAATATCATGTTTCCGATTCCAATGGTTTGCCTGTGCTCTTTGCAAATTTCTCTAGTAACGCTCGAGGTTCACTACGCTCTGGGAAGGAATGCAAAATGCCACATAATGAAGAGGATAACTATCAGGGAAGATGCACCAAGAGAAACGATCACCACCTGACAAGGCAGAGTGCACATAACAAATGCCCCGATCAAATGCGCGCGCGTACCTAATCTGTTGGAGGGGTTCCTTTTGAAGAGGGCTCGCAGCAGGCTCTGGGCTTCTATGCTCAAGAACTGAGGCATTCCCAGCTTGGCTCTGAAAGAACACAACACTTGAAAAGAAAATAGATTTTTCAAAAATTTTCTCCATCCCACTGTGGTTTAAAAAGTGGAATTGTAGTAGTCAGGATGGGCAGACACATTGAATTTGGTGACCAAAGGCTACCTAAGCATAATGCAATACAGAGTGAGGACCTGACCTTGAAGTTAAAGAAGGTTTTACCACTGGCTTCACTAGAGGTAGAGTAGATCTAATGAATCTCATTACACCTTTTGCAACCTAAATAGGTCATTTTCCTACAGAAATTTTTTCACTTTTTTAGCTTGCTGGAATAAATTTGGGAATCAAGAGGAATTTAAACAAACAAACAAATACTTCATGAAAATAATTATACTAAACCACATATTGATTAAAGAGAATACAACTTTTCTCTTGGCGATTCACTGCTACAGTGAAAAGATGTAATATCGAGCAAAGATAAGCTTCAAGTACTTATGGCTGCACTTAACATTAAATGAACGGGAAATCTGCAAAGGAAAAGATTTGAAACTTGGCAACAACAAAACATAAGCTGTCCTGCAGAAATTTGGATGTTCCTACTTTTGTGTGGATAATGACATTCTTTATTACAGAAAGTAAGATACATTTCTTTTGCAAGGCCCTCTCAGTAATTCACTTTCTACTATTCATTCTGAGGGCAATTTCAGAGCCACATGCAGGCATCAGCTGTGCATGCCTTACCGAATTCATGCCCTACATAGCTTTGAAAAATGCATTATGCACATTATTATTCTCTACCCTTCATATACTTAGGAACTACAGGCTGCCCGTAGGGTACAGTTAACTCGTAGTTAGAGGAACGAAAGCAGTTTTGGTACTCACTTGAGAATGAGTGCCATTGTCTCCTTTCTGTCTTTTCCCTGAAAGGGTAACGATCCTGTCAGCATCTCAAACTGTGGAGTAACAACAAAATGGTAAATCAAATGAGCATTGAGACAGTCTGCATAGCCGATAGACACCACACCCACCTTCTATTTACAACACAACTGAAAACTTGAGGAAAAGAAATGGTCCAACAATGGTACTTCAGAAAAAAATGGCACAGCAAGTCTGGATTATGCAGAACATGAAGGACCAACATGACTGTTTCGTTCAAGAGTCTTGTTACAAACTGTTTACACTGATACTTGGGGTCACGTTTTGGTATGTTTGGGAAGAAGTGTCATATATGCTGTTTCCTCCAGCACCTGTTTTATGGCCAATGCTGGAGATGAGATATTTGGCTGGAGGGACCCTTAGTCTGAATGGGTCTGGCTGTTCTTAGGTGTTTGACATGGACTGTGGTGCAAGGAAAATGGGTTCAACATGCCGCTCCCCATCTTTTTAGCTTGAGTTGAACCACCTTTTCAATTGTATATTTGCACCACTTAGAGATGCCACTGCTATACTTTGCAGGAGAAACATACACAAACCCCACATTCTCAAGGCATTTGAGTGTGCTTTTTTCTCTCCTGCTTTGGTTCCCCTGGCTGTATTCAGTGATGAATTTTGCAACTGTCACATTTAACTGAACCCAAATCTCAAAGCAAAACTCAGCAATCATCATCAATTATTTGCCTAACCCACACATGAAAACATCAATCAGTTATGGTTCCTTTGAAACAGATTAGTGCTTTCAGTAAATTTGACAGGAATTTCAGATTTGTGAAAAAAAAAAAACCAAAACAAAACCTTAAAAAAAAAACAGCCAAAGAAGCTCGCCTAATATGGATTCAATACCAGGTCTTTCACACAGCTCTTGCCACAGTGTTTCATGAGAGTATGAGTGGCAGCTGGTTCCTCTGACTAAGGGATGATGAAGGTTATCCATCATCAAACACAAAGGCACCAAGAACATGATTCAGCCCGGGCACAAAGGAGGACGATGTCCATGGAGGGTAAGGAGAACTGTTACTTCCTTATGTTGGTGACTCAGGCTTTGGATCTCTTCTACTATAGTAAGTACCTACTAATTAATATTCATTGCTGTAATTAAATACCTGTTAAGGCAGGACAGACTCTGCAACCCTTATGTAGTTTTTGTACCTTATCACACAAGTAGCTTCACTGCTCTCAGGAAGCACATTTGTGCAAAAAAGGATCCTTTCATTACCAAAACCTGTGTCAGACTGCCCCACAGCCTGACTTTTCCCTTTTCCCAGATTAAATATAGCCATACCATAAGAAAAATATAAGAAAGCATAAGAAAACTGTAACTGTGAAACTGTTATGCTAGTTTTGGGAGGAGGGCAGAGGAGAGGTTTAGAAGCCAGATAGCTAATTGACTATAATTAATTGAAGGATTAATCTGCATTAGTAACAAATTACCTCAATGCAATAAAACACATAGTAGAAACAAGGAAAAAACACTTTTTAAAAGTGTGTATGGCTGACAAATGTAAACAAGATTTGGAAAACACAAATGTAATAACTCCTGCTTGGTCTAGGAGAGTCAAGAGAAGAGCTGCCTGGTAGAGCTGGAGGAAAGCAGCTCGTCTTCTAGAGAGAAACATGATGGGGGAGAATTTTTAAAACTGCCTAAATGACACTGGAGCTCAGGCACCATTTTCAAAGTAATTCTGACCTATTAGAGCCTTAGTCCTCATAGAAGTGTTCCGATATACTGGGGATGAAGGGCAGAGAACATTGCTTCCCGGGGCAGCAGCAGAAGTGGCACATACTGTACCAAACCCTCCTCATGATTTCTAAGGAGTTTACGTTCAGGGTAAGTACCTAATGTTCACTTACACTTGCTCATGTTACTTTGTTGTTATAATAAATCCAATTTAACAGCACTAACAATGACTGCTACAGCTCATTTATTTTGGCAGAAATGGGCTTGACATTGCTGATGCAGATGATACAGATATAAGCAACTGCTTGGTCAGTGACTACGTGGGAAGAAGATGACTGTAGCTCCCACCCACCACAATATCACAGAAAGATCTGCAAATGCACCTTGGGTGCAAGGGGCCAAGAAACCTGAAGTCAAGAAATTCAGATGCAGTGTCCAAGAGGGGAGGAAGGAAGGAAAAAAGAAATTTAAGTTGCAGGAGGGAGCCGGGGAAATGACTGTCCTGGAGGCTGCAGGGAATATTTACTGCGCTGCACTAATGGCTAGCACTTTGTTACCACATGTCTCCAATTACACAGGTCTAATGTTGAGATTAATTCAGATTCAGAAGAAATGCACTTAACATCAATATTTAAAGTGAAAGGCAGCTACAGTGAGTTAAATGTACCAGAGCTTTTTACTTCAATGAACTCAACTGAGCAGCAGCAGGAAGAAAGCACTGGTTTCTCAGTTGCAGTCCTGATTACATCTGTTGAAGGTTAAAAATGAAATAAGACGACTGCAAAAAAAAAAAAGAAATAGCTCATGTCATCAGCTAAAGCTACCACTTTATCGCACAACCACCTGTTTTCCTGCTTATTTTTCAAAAAATCAAGAATCTTGCTAAACCTAAACATGCAAACAGAAGTGAGCACTTGCTGCTAACATCCTTCCACATAAATACAGAGTTGTATGGGTCACAGCAGGTTGACAAGGAGCTGAGCCTAGGTGTGAAGTATTTTTGGCTACTAAAGCAGACCCTGTAGTTTTCTTAGGAGACTCAGTTTTCAGTCTCCCCACTTCCCCATCTGYATAAATCATCTGTTTGCTCCTTGCCTCCCAATGATTTGTTTCTTGGGTATTCTGGAGGGCCACCTTCTGTTAGCCAGTAGTGCAGAAGGCTTTGCCTCCTTCCAACCTTGACTTCCTTTCTGTACCAATATTCAGCAAGAAAGGCAAATATTCCCTGTTCCAGTTCAGCTGCCTATTAAGAGAACCACAGAATTAAAGCTTGATGGGAAGGGGCCTGTGGAGTCACCTAATCCAGCTCCTGCTTAGGTCTCGACGTACTCTGCAGTGCTTCCTTTCTCTAGTTTTCAGGGCAATCGCCAATTTCAGTAGGCAAAACGCCAGCACCGGAGACCAGAAAGTACACATGTGGGAAGACCTTGGGAAAGAGGGACACATCTCCTGAGGGAATGGATTCAAGAAACGACCCTGGTAGGTCATTGAGGAAGATAATGAATGAGAAAAAATCCACAGCCTGTGGTAGTTGCCAGATGAATCTTCCTAGCAGATAGAAGGAGAGCAGATTGTGCAAATTACTTCAGCCCATGTCTGCTGAAGTACTGTGAGCCTAGGATAAAATCCAGGGTTACTAAGAAACTTGATACCACTCAGTTTGGGAGAGCAGAGACACTCTTGTCAAGACAGCCGGGTTCTCCTCTCAACACTTCCAGTCATTTTCCAGGTAGCTGGGAGCCAGTCAGCCACTCAGTTTTACCATTTGTAACACGCATTAAGTATTTTTCATTATTAGCCAGGTGTGAAGCATAATGAGTTAGTGTTTGCAAAGGGTTTGAATACCTTCACATAGCAGCCAGCATAAACATTCAAAATACTGCTCATGAAGACCATTCCTTGCACTGGGAATAAAACAAGTGTTATGATGGGATTTTGTAAAAGAAGATCGTATTGCTTTGATGTCTCATATCGTTTTTTCCAATGCCACTGTACAGTTACTACAAAATTACTACAGAGCTGACTACTTTGTCTGGATACCAAAAGGATATTTTATTTTCTTGTGAAGACTTCACTACTTACACATTCACTACATTGCTGACAAATATAAACACATTTCTTTTTATTTGGGACTGCCTACTGAGTCATCACACCCCTGCTTTCTCTAATTATATTCCCCTCTCTGCTCACATGACTCTCAAAGGTATACAGTGGTTTTTTCCTGAACTGAAACAGATACAACTTCCATGAGGTCTGTGGCCTTGTAAATCAGCTGGTACGAAGAACTACAAAACCACTGCTTTGAGAGGCCTTCCAAGAGACTTGTGCATGTTATATCGTGCAGACCAGTTTATCTGGGCTTCAGAGACAGCAGTGTGGGCATCAAGGCTCTTGCAGCGCAGCTGAAAATGTATTAGTCATATACATGACTTTTTAACAATTTAATTGCTTGTTAATGCAGATCTCTTGATGCAAACCTTTTGTAGAATATGTCCTGTCCAAAATCTCCAATGCAATGAATAAGATGCAGGAAGGCAGAAAGCGAAATCTGTCCAGTCATTATAAACCACATAAATTCACCAGCACAAACTTTTAATTGGGTCCCAGCAGCCATCATCACATACTAAATGAGAAGCAGGTATTGTCCTCTGGAATGCTTGGAAAGGGTGAATTTCAAGATTTGTGTAACTATACCCATTGACACATACTAAGCTACCATAAAACAATTCAAACAAACTGAGCATCAAACGAACAGAGCAGATAACAGTTTTGGTTTTGTGGCCTGTGTCAAAGACTTAGCTGGTGGTAAATGAAGTTCTACTGTTGTTGCTGGTAGAACTCCCATTGAGTAATAATTAATAATGTGATTAATAACATAATAATTAATAAGACAAGACCAGAATTTAGTCTTTTTCAGATAAGTTTGTTTTGATATTAATAATCACAACATGCCACATTTAATGTTCCTTCAAGGATCATTCAGTTTGATTCTAGCCTGTGCCCTGCTCATTGCAGGTTGGCAAGGAGCTGCTAGCACAACCCGACTCTTCATACTGTAGCATTAATCCCTCTTCACAGAATAAAACAGGCAAGAGAGTGTTTGGTTGCTCTTCTAGCTAGGTTACAGGCCATTGTATCACTATCTGCCTCATATGTTCCCTCTATTGATCAAAATTTTAGGTATGAAAATTACACTATCATATCCACTTCCTCTCAGTCTGTGCATATGCCACCAACTGGTATATTTTCTTTGTGTATTTTGCATCATACTGCAAAATGCTTAGAGAGAAATGCTAATAAATCATTTAGATACCACTTCATTCTCTTCAGTTTTTCAGACTGGCAGAAAAACAGCTTCCTTAACAGAACATACAAGTGACAGACCAAGGAAAACAAGGAGACATGAGCAGAGCGAAAGACAGCACCAGAAAATCCTCCTGCACTTTTAGTGTATGGAAATACCCTTTTTCTGCCCCAACCAGTTAATCGTTAAAAAGGAAAAAAGATTGAACTGATTAAAGCTATTTTTCTCTAAGATGTCTGGTAGCACTCAAAGGCTTAAAGCATTAGCTTTACCGTTAAAATGATTTTACTCTCTTTAACTCATCTCCTTTTATATGGATTCTCATCTTTTCTAATTCTAATACATTGAATCCCTGGGGGAGGGGATGAAAAGAGAGAAGGAGGGGAAAAAAAAAATGAAAGCCTAGCAAAAAACAGTCAGGAAGGAGCCAAGTTCATTAGCAGGTGAAAGAAAAACAATCTATGCACCAAATACACCATCACGTCTTTTTAACAGGAGACAGACAGTGAGAAGGCACAGCTAACCTCCAAAACTAAACATATAATAAAAAAATTTAAAGGGTTGGGATATATTTATTATACGAGGCATAACCTATTGATTTTCCTGTATAAACATATGTGGTTCAGAAGTGCTGAGCATCCACAAATGGATTTGCGGCCATAGAAGATAAGGATGTTCCACTCCTTTTAAACTGAGGTAACAAATTACATTATTTACTTAGATTAACTGCTGTCAACCAGCTAGATCAGTGATGTAGGCCCTCCCCCCACCAAATTTTCACTAGTTTTCACATTGCTTCCTATCCTTACTTCCTTTGGTGACACCAGTTGTCTACTTAGGGTAAACAACATTTAAACACACTCTATGGATTATGGGCTGTAGTGTAATATATAGCTACCTAAAATAGCTTCCGTACCACAGGAAATAGAGCTGTATTAGAAGAGCAGGTTGCTACGTTAATTTATACTTCTGCCCTGTTCTGCAGGGGAGCCGTGATAGCCATGGTGAGGTGCAACGTGAGCCACAGCTGCAGTGCTGCGCCATGTTGCGTTGCCTGTTAGTGGCCATGCACTGAGCACTTGGGTAGACCTGCAGCCTGCACATTTCGGGAGAGAGCAGCATCACTTTTGTTATCTGAACATACCCCTGTGAGAGTAATAAATGCTCAAGGGACAGCACCGTGCTTGATAAAGCAACACTAGGAATAACTGCTTCAAAAAACCTACAGCGTTCATATAGCTTTTAAAAAATCACAGCGTCACAAAACAACTTCTCCTTGATCTTCCCTTCATCCTCCTCAGCAGCAACAGCACCACAGACTGAAGAGGCTGGACAGGTGCAGGAGGGAGCAGGTTAGCGCCCGAAGACCTAATTTTAGATGGCTGGCGTGTGGAGGGTTCAATACCTCTCTGAAAAACTTTCCTGACACTGCATCCCAGGGTCAAATACTGCAGCACTCAGAAGGATATTATTGGGTCCTTCTCATAAGCCAAGCAGCTCCACGGTAGTTACTAGATATCTCTCGCAGAGCTCTTCTTGGAAAGTGTTTTCCAGGGCCTCACTTCTTAAGCAGTGGGGAGCTTTCTTCTACTTTCCAGGCTAACTATATTTCACAATGAGTTTATTCCTATCTGCTCTTAGGGAAACATTACTCTTTAGCTTAAATAGCTCCTTTCTCTCTGTGGTGTTTTTCCCTGTGAGGTATTCATAGATGGTATAGGTACTATACCATCTTTTGACCATTACTGGACTAATAAGCATCTTCAATTAATTAATTTCCCCTGCAACATTGTATCAAATACTTTATTATAATGCAGGCACATGAGATCCACTTCATTTACTTTGTTTAGAAAAAGATGGCTACCTCGTCAAGTAAAATATCAGATTAATCTAGCACGACTGATTTTTGGTAAATTCATGTTGCATTTTAACTAACTTTCCATTGATTTTCATGGATAAAAAATGAATTAGCTTCAAAAAATGAATTAGTTTCAAATATTGATTTCATTTAAACTACCTCCAGAATAGCTTGCAGGACTCTTACAAGTTAAGCAACAGTGAGGAAAAATTGCTACTTTTGTATAGTGTTGGGGAATGGGCCTTCTTGCCCTCCGTGCCAGATATTCCTCGGTCACAAATTACCACTGCTGAGCAGTTACAATTAGAATTTCCCCTTCAATAATTAATCCAATGCAAAGACATGAGAAAAAGATGAATTCCTAACTATTCCTCTGTGCCAACCGATAGATTTATGTCTGCTTCTGGTGATTTCCTCCCTGTGAAGAGAAGTAACTTTAAAACTGTTTCACATATGTCAGTTTAAAACCAGCTTCAGCTTGCACTCAGGACAAAGCAAACATCCCAAACTAGTCATAATCAYGACACAGCAAAATGGTACAGAAGAAAGGAGGATGACATGGTGCCCGTATGTATTTGTTTTCTTTTCCCACCAGGAGAAAAGAGAGGTTCTTGAGTGACAGTCTCCCACCAGCTAATAAGACTGACTAGAAATCCACTGCCAGATAGTCCAAAAACTACCTGATTCTCATCAGTGGAACAAGAGTCAGCGATGTTGATGTGAAGAAGATAGACGAATGGTAAAAGAACCACTGAGGTCCTGCGAAACATTCAGTGCGCCCTCTAAAATATGTCCTTTTTAATCTATATTTTGCAGAAAGAAAGAGTAAACTTCTGAGTTTCTCTAAGAGGATATCCCTAACCTCTAAAAATTGCTGCCTGGGGAATTGTTTCCTAACAGGAACCACGTTAGTAGCTAGGCAGATGTTTCTTCTGAAATGCTTGAGCTCTTCTGAGCTTGCCCTGCCCTGTTTCTGTGGAATGGAAATATTCATGGCTCACGGTAACCAACTGAGACAGCAAAGGACTGTGAGAAGGAAGAGAGAGAATCTGGGGCCAAATGCTACCTCATATACTGCCAGGAGCAACTGGTTTCCTATCACTGATGCAATGAAAATGATCAAGCAATCATTACACATCTACTTTCCTATCAACCCTTTATTGCTGAAAGCGGTACTTTTTATCTGAGGGGTCTGATCACTCCTACAGCCACCCCTCCAACAAACAAACACAACTTGTCCATTACCATGAGTACGCCGAAAGACCACCAGTCAGCACTCTGCGTGTGTCCCCGGCGGTTGACCACCTCTGGGGCCATATACTCTATTGTCCCACAGAACGAATACGCTCTCTTGTCATGGTCAATGGCTTCTTTACTCAGACCAAAATCTAAATAAATTGAAACAAAAAAGACTTGTCAGATCTTATTTACATTCTTGGTCACTTAAACTGTTCAAACAAAACACACCCATCAGCCGAAGAAGCACCCTTCTATCTGCATGCAGAAAGGCCACAGGCACGTGTGTGCTGAAGCCCTGCCTAAGTGGAGTGCCTGGCTGGCATTTGTTAATATGTCCTGAAAGTAGGTGTATCATTTCCTTTATTCAGAATGAGGTTCTGGCGCAAAGCAGAAGAGAGAGTTTAAATAGACAGAAATACATAGTTCAGGTTTGGTGAAGACAATGCTGGTAAGGATTCTTGCTCAGATAACCAAAGCATTAGGAATAATAATCCCAGATGGACAACAGTGAAAAGGATGGCCAGACAGCACCTCCAGGGTGGCAAAGGGATGTTTTTCCAGGTGTCCTCTGCGTAGTGATAATTCAGAGAATTTAATCTGGAGTAAGCAGTCATACTGAAGCACCCTTTCATCCATGGTGGTAGGCAGCCAAGCCTGCATGCTTTACATCAGTCAGGAGTACAATTTTACCAAGAAAACGCTGTGTTCTCCATCTGCTGTGCAGCACGGGTGCTTGATGAATTGCCAGAGAAGAGAACCCCAACACTCAAACTCTTCTGGCTTCTGAGTTTTTGTAAGCAAACTCTTTCCACGCAAAGATCAAGATGCGTGGAACGTACTGCAGAAAAAAACCCAGCTTGTAGACGTTAAGTTTTCCACTCCTCACATACCTGTTATCTTAATGTGGCCCTCTTCATCAAGAAGAATGCTGTAAAGCAAAAAAGCAAACATTCATTCATTAGGCAGGCACAGAGTGCAGTTGACAAACATGAATAAAACACGTTTAAGACAGGTAAGGAGATATGCAAGACTCAAATACATGTGTAAACAACCCCCCAGTGGAGTATATGCCTCCAGAAAGAAAAATGATCCTCAAAGGTCTGTCTAATCTCATGTCTGAAGCGCACAAGGCCTGCGGCAGTTGCACGGGGAGCCTCCTCCTTACTCCATAGCATGCTCAGGGTGGGCACGCAAACGCAGCTCTGAAAGAACAGGGTGTTCAAAGCCAACAACTGCAGAGTATCTGCTTCCAGCAGGAGAAGGAGCTACAGGTTTTCTGCTCTTCTCATAATAATAAAGGCAAGCACACAAATAATCAGGGCTTGGACTCACTGGACCTAAAATTAACTCCAAAGGTAGATACATTCATGCTGAAGTAATAGAAGTGACTGTAGAGCATAATGACTAGTCACAGCCTAACTGCATGGATCTCAGCCCCTGCTAATTTATTCTGTCCGGAAGCATAAATGAAAATTCAGCCTGGAAGCCAAGTTCAAGTGTTCTCATGTTTGCCACCTGCCAACATATTTTATTCTCACAAAGGCACTCCAACATTTCTGTGAGAAGAATGACTGTAGTTCACAAAAAGCATTGCTAGTTTTTATGGAAACAAGACAGAACACTGAACCCGAAAAATAATGATTTTTGGTAACTTTTCTGCCTATGAATACTGACACAGTAATGAGGGTGGTGTTTCTTCAGTTCTAGATAGATTTAGTATATTTCTCTTTTCAAAATGGTCTAGCGAGGTGTCAGCTATTTTTATATTTCCCTTCTCTTAGAGAATCACTTTAATCCAATTATTCAGGAAGAAAATAAGTCAGAAGTCAAACACACACATTGGGCTATACTTTTGTGAAAGGTTGTCTCTGTACTGAAACATAATTGAAAAGAGATGATCTTCTGTCATTCATTTGTGTGTTTAGAACAGACTGTTATTGTGTAATTCATCAAAGGACAGCAGCTGAATCACTACTACGTGTTCAATAATTAAAGCTTTTTCTTCTTGAGAAAAGCATCTTTACCTCTATTCTTTCTCCCCAGATTTCTTGAAGAGGCTTAATTTTTAAGTACTGGCCTATAACAGGCAAGTTTAAATGTATTTTTGTGACTGCAATCCCTAAACGAGAGGCTTGTGCTTCAGAAGAGAACAGAATAAAACACCTGCCAGCGTGGAAGTGAGCTTGAACATACGAACTCCACAGATGTGGCTCTGGAAAAACAGCAAGGGGGAGTACAGCTCACAGAAGTCACCCAAAATTTTGCCTCACACCCAGGAAGCCCCTGTGAAAAACAGTGCAATTCAAAGGTTGTGGGATTTTCCCCAGAAACATCAATTTTTTATTTCATAGATTTCCTATTGAAAATTGATGCTGCTTTGCTATGTATACAATATATGTTTTTCATACCTTTGCCCTCATTAGAGGGTTCATACCTTACCCTCGTTAAAGGGATGGAGGCAATACCAACGCAGCTGTCAGACTGATAATACTGTCTCAGGTTAAGTGAGCCAGAAGCATACAACAGACTTTCTCACATTGAATGTTTGCAATGAGCAGCAAAATGAACGGATCCTGGTTTCCTGTGGATGTGTATCCTATATCCCCTAAAACTTGATCTACAGTTCCCTCCTCTGTCTCGTGTTCCCTAATCACCCTTACACGGTGCCTTCAGCTGCCTGCAGCTTCCCCTGTGGCCCTGGCAGCACCCTTCGGACAGCTGGGTGGTTCTACATTTGCCATCTGCCAACACATATAACGCTACGGTTGTGAACTGAAAATTACATTTGATGTAAAAAGAAAATAATATGCTAACAGTGAGAAAAAAGATAACCATTGCACTGAATTAGCTTAGAGTGACATTAAGAAGCAAAGAACAATGTACCTGCTTCTAAACATCCGAATTACAACAACAGATGAACAGTTGTCCTTTGACTGTAGAAGCAAACTTACTCTCTGATCATACTTTCTGTCTTCTCTTTTTATCTTTATCGCTTTACAGTTCCTTTTTATCCCACACTGTCTGTAGTAGAAATTCTATTGTGACAATCACAATTACTTTAGCTATGGTTTGCAGGATCAGCTAATCTGAAATAAGCTAGTATTATTTTGCGGAAGGGAAAAAAGAACCAGAAGTTGTTAATGTGATTCAGGCTTCAGAAAAATCTTTCCTCTAAACCAGTGTTTTGAAATCATAAAGAACATAAGAAGTAGACTACTTTTAAATGTTAAACTAGGCCATAATCCCATTGAATGATAACCTTTCACTACGAGATTTTTTCCATTTTATTTGTTCAGTTTAAGGTTTGAGTGTGTTTACAGGATACTATCATTGCCAACCTGTTCTTTATTTCAAAACAATAACAACATTTTAGCCTCAGGATCATCCCACAAACATTCAAACTGCTTTCACTGACCTCAGTTTAAAGTATGCCTTGAGAAAAAAAAGGCTGAAAATCTCCACATTAGAGGCTGGGAAACTAAGCTAGTAGCAGGGGAATGACATGCTCCAAGTTACAGGAGAAGCTCATAGTAGAGCTAGGACTGCAAACTCCATAGTAGTTTTTTTGCTGCAACTTTAGCAAAGGGATAAAAAGCCTTTGTTATTAGTTGTTGACGTTATTTTATAGTGACTCTTAAATCAAGGCCATAGCAATTCTCTCCCATTTCTCTCTCTCTCTTTATTTTTCGTTTTGAGTCATGTCTTTTAGGCTTCACTTTGAACTCCAATATACCCCAATCATCATGAAATTCTGCCAAATCTATTAAAGCTGGAACTCTGGAGGTTTTTTTGATGATTTAAGTTTCTTTCCAAGTCAGCTCAGTTGTGCAGAAAATTCAACCCACACTTTGTTTTTCAGAAACTGTAGCCAAAATTTCAGGTTGGAAAGAAAACCTGAAACTTCATAACGAGTGTTTAATTTGGTTGCAGGCTTTCTTATGAAAGCACCAGATAGAGTGAAGTATTCAAATATCTCCCAAAGAGATGAAGATTCTCACAAACTGCCCACCTTTTGTGACATTTCAGTGTTTGCATGACCCCATACTATCTCACCATGCTGAACAGTCTTATGCCAAACTCATCTCTGCTGTAGCTTCATTGACTGCTTACTTTGATGGAAGATGATGGTGATTTTCCACCAAAAGTCTTTGTCCTTTACTGATTGTCAGATCTTCCCTCTCTACACAGAGCAGCTACGTTCATGAATGAATTGCTACAGTTTACAACATGCGGCATTAAGCAGCAGTGGTTTGGTTTTTTTTAATATAGTTCAACAATTCAGGAGTTGTTATATGAGCAGTTAATATGAGCTGTCCCTTGTACAGACAGCTGAGGGCATGACAATGTAAACCACTCCTTGTTAATCAAGCCCCTACGACAGAACTGTATCAAGGTACATCTGGGTACCTGGAGATAGAAAAGGCAAAAATACATATAAAAATCTGTGCATTCTCAGAAGGTAGAGTTACTTCTAAGTCACCCATACCCTGAAACCACAGCATAAGAAATAACATACGCATCATATACTACTTTATAATAAGTTCCCATTTTTCTAGTTCAGTATAGCCATATTTAATAGCTTGATCCTGCAGTTCTTAAACAGAAACGTGCCTCGCCATGTAAGTAACTCCACCGGCTTCAGTGTGGCTGAACAGTACCTTGTTCCACAAGGGATGCCACTGAAACCACCAAGACAACTCAAGGAGAAGAATCTGGCTGCAACAATTTAAGGGAAGAAGCATCTGCTTGTTCTAAACAAGACTTTAACCAGAAAACTCAATTGCTTGCCTTTTTGAAGTAAGTACAGCTAACTTTATAACAACTCCCAGAGTACATAGTCTGCTTGCGCTTAAAATTAATTCATAGCTTTGAATTGTTAATATGGATTTTTGCTCAGGGAATCTTAAAAAAATGCTGAACCTTAAATTTTAATGTACTGAGGGTTCTTTCAAGTGGTCTAAACAGTGCTATTTTCTAACTAGTCTTCTTTGACATAAACAATTCCGATGAACTTCCTTTTAGGATACCTACAGACCTGACTGAAGCAATCTCAAATATATTAGCAGGTACTTTTGGGAGCTTCTGGAGGACAGCGAAAGCACTGAACAATGAAAGAAGGTGCCTATCTATGAAAATGCAGTGCCTATCTTTTAACAAAGGGGGAGAGAGAATTGGGAAATTACAAACTAATTCATTTATCTCCAGTTCTACAAATCTGATAGAGTAAACCTTGTGCTCTAATCAGACTGGTAATGCTTCTCCTGAAGATGTGGGTGTAATTCTGCACATTGCCCTTCAAAAGAGATATGGATCAAGAGAAACCAAAGCAGGGGAATGAGAATGACTGAACACCCAGAAAGACTGACTGGTGAAGAAGAGTTTGGTAGCTGGACTGTTTAGGGTACAAAAGAGAGGTCTGAGGACAGGGACGCAGTCCCCTGAGGCTGATGCTGAGAGCAGAACGAGCTGGCTGGGGAGTCTAGGAGAACAGGCCGAGGAGCAATGGCCTGCAACTGCAGCAAAGACATTTCAAATTAGCTATTAGGAGCAACTTTCTAGATGTACAACTGGTGGAGCACTGCCAAGAGGCCTCCTATGGAGACCATGGAGTCTCCACCAACTATTTTAAGAATAGGTTAGCAACACATCTGTAATGACCTTGATATATTTGACCCTTCTCAGAGGCAAGGGGAGGATGAGAACATCCTGGGATGGTCCTAAATTTCTTTTATCGTCTTATTTAGAGAGCTATCCTTTCCCAGGATAGCACTTTTTTCCCTTCAGAATGAGTATTTTTTTCTGCTGTACCTGTTTTTTTACTCTAAACCTAAAGTTCCAATGAAATCACAGGCTGTCATGCTCTGTTGTCCTAGGCATGGCTACACATAGGCTTTGCACTTACAAAGTTATTTTTAAAGCATATGGTTTTCAATCAAACAGAAGCCTTGATTTATCCCCAGGTATGAACTTCAGTTATACCAGTCTGGGTCATTCCCTTTCCTGTACAACAATAGTTATATTCATGTAAAGTAATTTTATACCACGACAGTTGTATCCAGATTCAACTGTACTGCCGGTATCTATTTAACTATACATCAAAGACCATAAACCATACATTCAAAAGTTAGGAAATACCAGAAGGAGGGCTGCCACCTTAACTTTACACAGTGATCTCACTGCATAAAGGTCTTTAATTGCATGATGATACTTTTTGTTTTCTTCCAGAGAGCTCTTGCCTCAGTTGGCAGAACAGATAATATACTCAGGGATTTTAGCAGAGTGGTAGAGTGAAGGGGATGGCTGGCTGGTCTCAGCTCAGATGAAAATGCACAGAGAACTGGGTTCCATCTTTGCCTTTTCAACATGTTTCTATGTGACAAGGGCAAATTAGTGGCACCTTCTTTTCTTAGGTGAGCTCTGATTTCTCAATTCACTGATCCCTGATTTGAGACACTGCAGTTCGGTCTGCAGAAATTTTAAGTGCTCTCACTTGCAACTGAAGTCAGTGAGAGATGTGCTTTGAAATGCAAAGTGACACATAATGCTGAGAACTCTGAAAAATCAGGCTCTCAGTTTCTCAAATACAGTGAATAGTTTTGACATGCACTTAAATTTCTCTCTCGGCTTCTAACTTCTCCTAAAGCAAAAAATTACAGCATGTGCCTATAAATGTAACAGCACCATGACTTATATTTGAATATACAGGCTCATATTTGGATACCTTCTAATAGCAGTTTCATATGTCATGTGTTAGCTTGAAAAACAGCTTCATCTAACACCAGAAAGAAAAGTAGTGCGTGATTCATACTAACACTCACTAGAAACAAAGTTTAAAACTGAAAACCTGTAATTGGAGTTACTCTATTATGTACATGTTTGTTGATGCTGAATGAATAAAATAGCAATTCAGAACGAAGTTGAAACTGAAGAGCTGCTGGCAGATGATGCAACAGCAYGTGGCAGAGGCAGCTATGGTGTGACCGCTGCCTACCTGCATTTCATACTGCGTAACAGACCGGTACCTTTATCCCTCCAGTGGTTTAATTTGGAGGATGACTTCTTGTATTTGCCAAAGACTCTGGTTTTCAGTTTTGGTTGCATAAATGGGCAAGACTAGAAATTTTGGTCACCTGCGAAAGGCTCTCTAGCCCAAGGGACGGAGGGCTTTCTGGTAACATACATCTGTATGAATTCATGTAGTGCTACTGCTATTGCTGTTGTAACCAAAACATAAAATTAAATTTAAAGTTTAAATCACGTAGTACTGTGTTGTAGATAAATAATCTCCTCCCCTTCAACTTCTCACCTACAAAATTCACCTCCCATTACTCTTGGTCTCTTATTTTGTCCATGAGTGTGAAAAGCAATAGCACTCCATTTTAAAGAGAAAGCTGCATATTTTTGAACTTCCATGTCACAGAAGGAAAAGGCTGCTCTGCTGTTATACTTTGGGACTGTAAACAACAGCCAAACAGACTACTCTCAGTGGTCATCTTTTTTAAATGATGGTGACGATTACATTAAAAAGGCTGGTAACTTTGAAACGTTGCAGCCTGTTGCATTGGAGCCGGCACAGAAGATGCAGGCAAAGCACCAGGCAAGTTCCACGGAATAAAAACAATATCACATCACTCCCAATGATAGCACTGAGGGTGTAATTTAGTCTATTGACGTACTGCAAAGAAAAAAGAGAAAGGAAAAACCTCCATAGCACCACATTAGGAATAGAAAATAGCTGCAAATATAAGCAGGAATAATTCTTGGGAAAATATTTTGGATCATTAATAAAAGTGTTTTTAAAATCCTGATTATCATGTCTCTTGTGAGCTAATATGCACACTAGTTTTCAGAGATGCTCATTTACTTTAAACAATGGCTACAACAAAACTGAACAGTGCCACAACATATTTCGTATGAGCTGGAAGTGGAGTTGCTTTGAGCGGTTTATACTGCACCAAGGGGAAGGCCAGGTTAAACGCTGTGAATGGAAAACAGTGCTACTGAAGTCAAAGGCACAGAGATCTGAATCCCACGCTGAGATCATTCACTAAACTGAAGGCCAGGCACACAGAGGCCACATGGTACTTGAACAGAGTCGAAGCATTTGGCCTCATGCTAAAACGATATAACAGGAAGACCCTACTCCTGATGGTGAGGGTTTCATGTATGGAGTCTAACATACAAGAAGGAAGGCAGAGCCTCTGGCACCTTTTGACTTACTAGCATGACAAGGAGCAGAAACAACCTAAAAGCTCACACATTTATGTTTTGGTTCACTCTTTCTCATTAACTTACTTTTCTGGTTTTAGATCCCTGTAAATAATTCCAAGACCATGGAGGTGGTCTAACGCCAAGGCCAGCTCAGCTAAGTAGAACTTGACATCCTCTTCTGTAAACATCACCTAGAGAGAAGGAAGAGAAGAACATGTCTATTTACTGGACAGTGGTGGGCTGGCTTGCATCAAACAGACGTGGGGAAGGAATTGCCTAACTCGGGAATGCTGGAAGGACCATCATATCAGGTTCAATTTTCCATAATTTGTCTGAGCTCACATTAACAATTCTTACCAGATTCTCCTCATAAAACAAAACTTGATCTCTCGAGTACTTCTATTCYTTAAAACATGCTGCTCTCATTTGTCTGTTTGATCTGTTTAGATGACATCATGTYGCAATAATATGAATAAGGTTCTAACTCCTTAGCCTTTGGAAATGAATGGCAAAATTCAATGTGTTCAGTGCTTTCGTATCTCTTAATTTGCTAAAATCTTGGCATTTGGTTACCAGATTCCCACAAAATAATATGGGGTAACCTCTTTGGGGAAGTGAAATCCTTCTTATTTTAGAAACCAAAACACATTTAGTTCCCAAACATGAGCAGAATACACAGCATGAAGAGACTCGGAGATGGATTTAAATCCCCATGCATCGAGGGTTCAAGGAATCTCAGTGCAGATGCCCTAAGCAATGATGTGCTGTCTAACATCCAGGGCCTGATGAAGTCTAAACTGAGGGCAGTTGTTTCCTTTCTATAGCTGATACGGCTACTACTCTGAAAGCTCTGTTTTAGGTGGGAAGAAACTCCTGCAATCAAAAAACCATTAAGCTCAGAAAAGTTGAGCTAAGATGGCAAGAAACCCCTTTGGTTCAACTTTCATTATATCCCAGATGATATTAATTTCTCTTTAATTAAATTTCAATATGTACAGCAATAATAATGCAGAAAGAGAGGCTGATATATTGCATACACAATTGTGAATACTATGTATGACAGAAGTAAAATGAGTCAGCTCAATAAAAATTTACATGTCATATGTAAATGTAAATATCTACAGTAGAAGTTGCCGAGCTTATTTTTAAAATTAAGTCTCCACTCTTGGAAAGGGGCAGCCAAAATACTTGAGTGCTCTGAGAAGCTGCAGAAGGCTGAGAGCAAAACAGAGGATTCAGAGAACAGATGTCACATAATTCAATTAAGAGTATCACTGCAAAGGCTAGAAAGAAAAAGGATACACAAGCAAAAACTCTGACTAAAAATTTAATTGGGCTGAATATAAAAAGTGCATTAATTATCCAAATAAATTTAAATTATTTATAAGGTTTAAAATAAATAATATAGGCAAGAGATGAAATCAATAGAATCAGAGAAAATCTAATCTATACAGATACACCCAGCTAAAGTCAGATGTCTCAGAAAGACAGAGCAAGAGAGAGACAAGCTTTGCATGCACACATGCTGTACTATACAGGATCTGACTGAAAGTCCACTGAAATCAATACCGTTGGACCAAGTCTGTAATTAACAAATTGCAGGCAGTACAAGTTTTCCCATAAGGTCTTCCCTTGCGATACCTTGCCACTACTAAACAGCTGCAAAGTACAAGTAGACAAGATGAGCTGCAAACACTGAAAAAAGATGTATAAAAGGACCGTCAAGTTAAGAGGACTCATTCTTGATAGTATAAAGCAGAGAAATCAGCAGACTGCATTGGAAGAGCTTTGGGGAAAATGTGAAGTTTTAAAGGAGCACAAAATCCGAGCTGTTCTCTTTCACTTTCGAGTTCCCCAACTGTGCAGAACGTATAGCTGCCCTCTGTAGGCATGAATCACTTTTTCTCTCCTCTCCCATGAAACCGGAGAGGGCCTTGCTAAGGCAGCATGCTGTGTCGCTAACAAAGCCTGATTTCATGATGAACAGCAGAAGGATATTTTTATTTTCTTTAATCTTTTTCCTCATGTTAAAAATAACTGCTGCCATGTACTAAGTACTTCTATGAGTATCATTACTCGGCAGTGTAATTAACCTGTTGCTAACGTCTTCTCGCATTAGCAAACAAGCCTTGAAAGCAAATACTTGGGCTCCCAAGCTGTGGCACACAGTAGCCTGCAGCATGTCACTGAACCAGGAATCAGATGGGAAAAAAAAGCTAGAGAACTTTTGAACTAAAGTACTGTTTTCACAGCTTTTTTTAGTCCATCGGTAACTCCTCAAATCAAGAAGAGCGAACACGGCTTCCTCTCAAGATGGCATTTGAAAGATATTTTATCTTTAAAGATTGTGTGTTAGGTGGCTGCTGGCACCCCTGTCCCCACAGCCTGGAAAGAGACCAAGGGCTGGGGACATCAGGTTGGTGACAGAGAACGCCGGGGCGCAGACAAGCCCCCTGGGGTGGCAGGGCTGCCTTGCCGGAGCCTCCCATAGTGCCTGCAGGACTCTCTGAGGCTAAATGCAGGAGGATGCACTGCTTCAAGCAATGCAGACAGCTGGCTTGAAGAGGCATTTGGAGATGCAGGCAAGTGCTAAATGAACCTAGAAAACCTGCTGCTGCTGCTCTCTTCGGGCATTAGCGAGACTCAAGTTTGGACCACTTCCTGGCTGCCTTTTTCTCCAGCAGCAGCATCTCCCCAGGGCAGGAGCTGCGGAGGACAGGGAAGGGATAGAAGCCCAGGGAGGTGACGGAAGCAGCAGCTGCCCCCGGGCAGGCAGGAGGAGAGCCGGTGAGGGGTGTGACAGCCAACCTCCAAGCCCTGGGGCGGCGCATGGCCTCCAACCTGCTCCCAGCAGCTGCTGCAGGAGACGGCTCTTTCCCCGCTCACCGGCTGATGCCYCGCTGTCTGCACGCTTGCTGCAGGGGTCGGCCCCTGACCTACGGCCACCTCTTCTTTCTGCTGGCAGCAGCTGTGATTTTCCAGCAGTTCTCTGCCCCTGTCCTGGGCAAAATCTATTGAGGATTGATTTCTCAGACTGTTTCTCATCACATCCAAGACATGTTTTGTGAGCAATGAGACTGGGGCTATTTTGCCATGGGAATCGCTTAGTAGTGGTGCAGTCTTCTCCGACAGTGATGCTTACATGCTATCTGCTGCAGTACCTATGGCATAATCCAAATACGATTATTCTTAATAACACACGCTTAAAGATGCAAGACGRTACAGCTCTGTTACATATCTATATAGCAGGACTATTCCCAAGGCCATTTTTCATTCCCACCAACTTCATCGGAGTTCTGGAAATCAGGACGGTCTTTCATTTCTAAAGTTAAAATCTATCAGCTTACCTCTTTGGAGAGTCTTGTGAAAAGGTCCCCTCCCCGCAGGAAATCTAGTATTAGATACAACTTTCCCTCTGTTTGAAATGCTGCGTTAGAAAAGGATGGAGATGTTGGAAGTTTGAATCAAGATAAAGTCTCCAAAGAATTAATCTTGTTGACTAGCAGTGTATCATTCATGCCATTAGCTTCCCTGTCATTTCAGCACTTTGAGAACAGAAAAATTTAATTTCTCTATAGAACTAAGCAATTGAGCTTAGACGATAAGAAAAATTGGTATCAGCTGAGAGACAACGATGCATTACTAATATATTCTTTTCCATGCTAAGCACCTACGAATTAATATTGGTTTCCATTGCACAAGATACCAGGAGTCACTGAGGGCTAAGCATACAGAGAAGCTCCCAGTTTTGTGTGAGGGGAGAGCCCGCACTATCTGAAATGTTCTCAGAAGACCCTTTACAGTAATAATGGGGCTCCGCAGGGAGCTGGTGAGGTGGAGGAAGGCAACTCCAGCAAGACACCACATTCATATACACACATACACAAATTTGGACTGGTGCTGATTATTAAAAATAGTTTTTATTTAGATTGGTTTTCTAAATGATACCTGACAGCAGGTGAGGGGGTTGACAAATGTATACTCACCAGCACAATCTATCACGTTAGACTTTATGACAAATGTTTTTTGATGGAGGAATGGCTAAAACCTACTTATACTGAAATTCTCCTTTAGCATAAATGAAGAATTTCACACAGGTTGCCTCTATGATTTTGTTAGAGTCATAAGTAGGCAGGGGGTATCTGTATGAAATTATAACACATCTAGTTACAATTGCCCAACCAATTTAAGAACAAACATGAATTATATTTTGTTATAGTTACCATAATGAAGCTTGACTATGAAGGGATGATTCACTTCTGCCAAAATATCTCTCTCCATTTTTGATCGTACCCGATCCCGAACTATAAAGAAAGAACAATAAGAACAGTGTCATATTAAGAGGCAGCATGGTCACTGGATACAGTACTGGAATGAGGTTCAGGCGATCTGGATTCTGCTTCTCGCTCTGCTGATGGCTTGTGGTGTGACCTTTGGCAAATCACGCCACTCCCTGGTGTCCCCTTTTTCCGCCTGTCTTGTCTATGCAAAGAGTAAGCTCTTCAGGATGGCACCCTGTCTTCCTCTGTAGAGGACTGCCCTAATTAAAAGGACTACAGTATTACAAACAACAGGAATGTGATTATGCTTTGCAAAAGAGAATGTTAATGTGAAAATTAAAACTATATAAAATTAATAACTCTGTCTCATTTAAGATAAAACAGAAGGTACCAGTCCCAGAGCTTGTCGGGTTAACCTTGTGCAAATTAACTTTTTGTATTGTGCTGATGCTAGCAGCGTTTATGAGATATCACTGAATAGCACTCTCTGGAAGTGATTTATATAAAATATTTTTGGCTTCCAATAAACCACTCAAGCAACCAGTAATAAAGAAAAAAGGCTGATTAAAAATAGTAAAAAACTATTTTTATATGTAGAGATAGATTATTGTGTGATAGCAGTGAGAAAAATACTTTTTGTGGTTGAGCTTCATAGGGAGTAAGATTAAAAATAGTTACAGAGGTGAGCTGGGTTCAAACTAATCAAAACTGATGTTGAAGATTTAGCTGCTGACATTTAGCAGAATGTTCAGACATCGAGGAGGATTCAGGTCCCCACATTATCAGCTCTTGATCTTACAGATTCATTTTTCAGACAATCGCAATTTTACTAATTCCATAATGAAAGCAGTGAAATTTTCTTCTTTTTCTGTGTTACACAATGCCAATCTGCTTTTCAGCTGAAAGCGTCTACAAGGAATGTTATGAGACTATTTTAGGTGGTAAAGCCTGAGATCTCACTGAGATTCTGTCATTGCCTGCATGTGTCGTGGATCTGCTGAGAAGCTGAGTACTCTCAGCACCCAAGTAATGAACGTGCCATAATGAAACCACATATTCTGCTTCTGTACTTCAAAAATTGATGCACAGAACTAGGCCCAAAACAGCTGATCTGAAAACCTTAAATAGGAGTGGAGGGACACTTGGATTCCTTGTGATTTTGATGCTTTACTTAGGTCAATAGCGACATAAGCTTTACTAGCTCACTCAACCTAAGCGACCTTGTAGCTAAAAATCAGAACAAAGGGAATCTCAGAATCTTAATCTTACCTCATGAGTAAAAATCACACATCATACGCTCACAAAAGGTTTAGCCTGCGTGAAGGCAGAGTATTTCTCATGCTGTAGATCAGCAATGCTCCCAGGCAGGAATTCTTGTTGGACAGGTGGGCATTGCTGAACACTCTACGTGGGATATTTCCCATTAATCTCCCATTAAGCTTGGTTAGAGAGCCTAATAAAGTGCCTCTCTGCACTCATACTGCACAGGCGTGAGAACAGGCTGGCAGAACGGCAGCGCGCCCTCCTGTCCCCATCATGAGGACATGGGGGATCGTGAACAGGTAAAGGCACAGCTGTGTGGCCAGGCGCTTTGCCCTGCTCACTGCTGTGGTGGCTACAGGCTGTGGACCTGTCAGGCTGCCATGTCACCCTCCTCCCCACATGTATACAGCATGCCTGGAGGCACAGAGACATTAAAGAAAAGCTATGTCACCACAGAAAACACCTCATTCTCCGGAGCCATGGCCCCGTAACTGCTCTGAACCTAGTCTCCTCCAAAGCTGCTCTAATCACCACCTTCACAGTGGCTGCCAAAAAAGAAAACTGGAACCTGTAATCAGGATTACAGCTTGGCACGTGAGTTGGTGACCTGCCCTGCCCATCTTCCAGCATCAAATACTGCCTGATTTAAACGCTTTGAGGGCAGGAGGTACATAGGCCCGGATTTTTATGCAGTCCTACCACCACCAAAGAACCTATTAATCATATTCTCTAGAAAGGCAAATCCACTTGCTTTCTCCCACTTTATTTTTCTTACCCTATTACTTCCACACGCCTGGGCCGTGCCTGATTTTAACCTCCAAAGTAGCCTCCCTAGAGGTATCTACCTGCTTGCACCAGCTTATGTACCACAGGGCACTGTCAGAGTTAGTTATTGTACCGTATGCTGCACATCCATTGTCATGATATTTAATAAATATGTGAGGTTAAATCCCTTCTCCTCTGTGGTTTATTATTAATTCTGTCATAGCAGGAGGGAATATTTATTTTCTCTTATTCCAGATACACCTGGGAATTCCCCTGCTCTTCTGCCCTCTTGTATTTTTGGGATAGGGGCAACGTGGGTCTGATATGCATAAGGAAGGGTTTTAAGAAGATATGGCACTTTGACACAACATTTCAACAGCACGAGGCTCTGGTTCTGTCTGACTCCTCTGTCATCTTCGAGGTACGGTGAGTGGGAAAGTGCCTCTCTTCTGCACTTCAGAGATTTTTTCCAGTATTCAGTGGTCCCAGTCTGCTCTGCTGAGGGAGTCTCCCTTCTAGTTCTTACATCCTGGCAGTCAGATAATTAGATTAATTTGCTCAAGCATGATCTGAATTAGTTCTGGCCGCTTATTCAGCCTGCTAGATCCTGGCTACGGAGGGACTCCTCCAGCAGTACGGGGAGGGATGGATAGGGTCTGAATAGCTGCTGCAGTGCCAGGGATGATGAGGCCTGAACAATAAAGATATTTTCTTCTACGCAGGTGACCAAGCAAACATGCGTGTCTTTGCTTAGCCTCATTTGGGGATCAGTGAACATGTACCACCATGAATTCCTCCACTCATTTCCAAAATGACTGGATCTCTGACAAGGACCTGTTTCTATGGATTCCTTTCTGAGTGAATCCCTTTTCTCTGGTGGTCTTATCAAAGAGCTGCAAAACCAGCACTGGAGCTCAGTAGCCTCAGGGAAGACGACTGAGCAGCTCAGTTCAGCACTGCTCAGCACAGGGCTGGGCTCTCCTGGCACAGGCACCTGCCTGGCGCTGCGGAACAGCCTCTCCTTCTGCCCACCCCTTGGTAATGACGAGGGGTGTACACCAAAGGCGCAAAGGAAAGTCCAAATAACTCAGCTCCCCCATCCTCATTTTAACCTCTTGCAGGGGTCTCAGTGCAGCACACAGAGCGGGGAGCGCAGGCGGCTTGGGCAGGTAACGCTTACACCAGATGTTTACCTCTACCATTAAAATGCTCACTGGAAATACTGCTCATCTGCTAAACTCTTGCCCTTTCTACCCAGTATTGAGTTTGGTTTGAAAGGTGGGGTTTGTCACTTATCTTTAAATTATATGTCAGACAGAGGCAGAAAACATAACCTGGAGCAATGAGCACAAAGTCATGAAAATTGTTTGCATGATCTTGGACAAATTAGTGATCCCTGAAATAATCCCCGGTATCATGAGACAGAAGAGACTAGACTGGTGGAGGCTGTAACAGCAGAGGAAGCACCTGCTACCCTGAAATAAAACCAGTTCCCATTTCCAGGTATTAATGTGGTATGAAAGAGAAGTGGAGGCAGCTGAGGATACATGCAAATAAATAGAGCTTATCCACTTCTGTCTGTCTAGCTCTGAACATCAAAGAGGAGGATGTTACTGCTTACTTTATTTAACACTGAATGCTTAAGGAGAGGGTTTTATTTAAGATATGAATTTTTACTTCTTGGGCTGTTTTAATTTTAATAACCATGAAGTACAGAAGAAAGGGCAAATGGGAAAAGTATATTCAGAGCATCTTCCAAGGAGAGAAAAAAAGTTCCTTCTCAATAACGGACTAGCTGTATATTTTCTGAATAAGAAAATAAAACCATAATGCTGCTTCCCTCTCTGAGCCTCTCATGAYATCAACTTTGGTTGAGATTTACATGTGGAAATATAAATTAAATTTCAGCTAATGAACTTCTTGTCCATATGTCTCACTTAAAAACTAAGAGTCAGTGCATCTCTAAGCTATGTACGCTGTCAAGTAATGATGATCTAGGGACATCCCTTGATGTACATGCAATGACATCAGATCAGTTCAGCAGGATGTCAAGCCAACCCAACRAGAACTTTAATTACTGAAACCATGGCCTACAGGAGCTGTAAAGGGGGAGTTTATAAAAGAGACACTAATTCATTCACTGTAATACTGATTAAAATTTATAGCTAATTCACCATAAGGGGAAAGTAACTTGTCATATATCTAGTGACTGGATAGCTGAGCTGAAGTCACAGCTCTGTGAAGTTAAACACCGTTCAGCCACTGGTTTCAGTGGAGCCAGAGTATTGCTTCTGGGATCTCTTTGGTCAAAAAATAACTTCCAAACATTTTTATTTAATACTACCCTTCTCACTGCTGCCCAAAGTAATTCTTAGTTTTACTAGAAGAAAATTATCCTGAAGCTATCTTCTAAATTTGTGTGTAATTCTTGGCTGGTCTTTTCTCTGTCTTCAGACTTAACCTGGAGTAAAAGTTGATGTTTCTACTTCAAGAGAAGTAATTTTCAATTTAACTTGCAGTGCAGTTTTGGTTTTTGCATATAGATTTGGTGTTACACGGCATGAGGGTTTTACCTACAGCCTTGTACTAGCTTGTACAAGCTTGTTAGCTTACACATGCATCAAATTTTAATTGGTATTAATTCAATTTTCAAGTGTCAAA
The DNA here is from genome assembly GCA_035582835.1 of Phoebastria nigripes. NCBI lineage: Eukaryota > Metazoa > Chordata > Aves > Procellariiformes > Diomedeidae > Phoebastria > Phoebastria nigripes. The sequence goes on along the minus strand of JAYKAV010002242.1, from coordinate 158,876 downwards.
TAAAAATGAAATAGCTTTTCCTTCTGCCCTCCTCCCTGGGCTGAAACCCCCCCGGTGCCCTGCAYGTGTCCCACACCACGCTTCCCTTGGTGCCAGCTGGATCCCTGTCAGGGCACGGACGCTTAAGTTAGTGTTCCTGTGACTGATAGCATTTTCCACTTACGGCTTTCCTCTTTAAACGGTTTTTGTAGAGAGAGATCCAGCAAGGGAGAGCGTATTACAGACATCTTAGTGGACTGCCTTAGCTAAGGGCACTGAGCTGCAGATCAGACTTGATAAACAGCAAAACCCTCAATGCAGTGAAACCTGTCTTGGGCTCACCCACGGGAGGAACCACGGCGTGGTGCATCAGGGCTAAGGGACGGGAGCCCAGACGTACGTCTTCGAGGAAGACCAGCGCAGAGCAAGGGAGCGCGTCTGCCTCCATCCTGCCTGTTCCGGGGATCAGCAACAGCGCAGGGGGCCGGGCTTTGGCTGCCCCCGCAGATGGTGTGGAGACGTATGTGATATATTCCAACTTCCTCCATAGCGGCCGATCTTGGGTGTTGCTCTCATATCTGTCAGTCAACAGCATGGGGAGCCAGAGTCTCATGGGTGAAATATTTTCTGTACACGTTAGCTGAGGCCCAGCACAATTCTGCTTTGCTCATGACCACAGTCGTTTGCCTGTTCACACGCTGTGAATGTCTCTGACTTACTGATGCAGCCTCGCAAATGCAAGCAAAGCACTTGGATGCTCCAATACACTTCTAGAAAGAATTAAATGACTTCTAGCCTAAATCCTGTTTTAAAAAGGGGATGGAGATAGATTTTGTGAGCTCTGCAAGGCATCTAAAGCTGAAGACGGTTCTATCACTCTTCAATAGCACTGAAGTGTTAACTCTTATTTTTTGTAAGTTGGTGTCAGGTTAGATCCTTTTATAACTCTAGTCCCAGTGTGAATACCTGCTGGCTGCCTTGAGGCACAGGAGCCTGGTCCCTCCCCAGAGTCCTCTGGAGGTGGCTCAGGGCAGGACCTGGTGCTCTGGTTGCCTCTCTGAGTGGGCCAGTCTCTCTCTCCACTGATTTTGGAGGCAACCTTCTTGGTGTCACCAGGCTGAAATTGGCATTTGAAAGCTTAATTTTTTTTTTTTTTTAACTACGAATGGGTTGTCAGATGATGGGTTTGGCGCCTCAGTGACTTGTCCTTATGGCCTTTTGTAATTTTCGATGATTTTACCCGAAGTGCTGCTTAATCCTTTGGACCTGTAACGCCAGGGAGAGAAATCTCTCTGCATGTCTGACACCAGCAACTGCCCCTTACAGAAAGCTGTTCTTGCAGGAAGATACACACAGAAAATACACGAATAATGTCAAAGGTTTCAAAATGTGCTCAGAGATGTTTGGCAAAAAGCATTATTCATTATAATTTTTTTGCCTGTCCCTACCTTTCAAAATGACCTTTCGGTAAGAAATTTCCCTGCTCAGCCAGGAGCGGAGCACTAATTAATTAACAAAGCAAGAACAGAGGGAGTTAGAAACTATGTTAACTTAATTAAATCACCATCAAAAATATTAGTAGCAGGAGAAATAAATCAGTGAATAAAAGGATGGATTTAAATTTCATACATTACCCTCMTCACTTCCCTAAAACTCAGCACCGTGCCTCGAGTGGAACAAAAGCAAAATATAACTCAGACTCAGGAACACACAACTCAGTTTCAAATTCTTCACGTAGCACTGGAACATACGAGTGATATAGAAAATGGAATACATACATAAAACTATGTGCAACATCCTTTGCAATTCTATTTCTGTTATTTTCATCTGTTTCTAATGCTGGCTGTTGTAGACAAAAGCAGAGCGCTAGATTCTAATTTCAAATCCACACTGTGTACGTCTGGAAGACAAAGTACTTGTGTGGTGACTAATTACCCAAGATATGGAGAAATACAGGCTTTCCAAAAAAGATCATAATCTAGCTTCAATGGCTCTGCTTGGAAATACTATTTGCRTTACTGCGTTTCTGCTCCACACAGTATTATACTCAAATCTTCTAAAGAGCAGCCTTTCATGTTGTACCTTATCAGCAGAGCATTATTACAACACAAAGAAAAACAGAGAAGTGTCCTGTTGACACCTGAATATAGAAGTATACCAATAATGTCATGTAGGGATTTTATGCGCATTTGTTTTGAAATGCATATAATTTCATGAAGGTTATTTTTCTGGAAGAAAGTTCCTCTGTGCCCCCAAATATGGAACCTTTTAGAGATGGGGAAAGAGCCATTAAAAACAGAGCTTTACCACTTAGCGGTAGCGCTGCTGCGGCAAAGGAAAAAAACAGATTTACAGAGCAGGAGACACTCCTTTGTAGAAGGGCACTCTGAAAAATCAATACAAATGCAGACTGGTTTTTAGGAGTCCAGGGTCTGGAAGAGGTCATTTTATCTCCCCCTCCCCTCCTTTTTTTCCCCCTTTTACATGAAACAACACATTTGGCTTTAAAGAAATCAAAGACTTTCCTTTGGTTTGGTTTTTTTTAAAGTAGCTTGGATGCTTCAAYGTTGAGATTTGGAATGACAGATGTCTCTAAATTAATCCTAAACTTTTAATACTGAGCTTCCATTTATATTATTTATCACCTACTCGTTATCCTCTCGAAATATTTAGAAAAGTTAATTAAACCTCACAATATCCCTCTGAAGTACCTCTGCTCAATTTTCCAGCAAGGAGAATGAAAGGACAGATTGGTGAAGTCTAACGCTGCAAAAAAAAAAAAATTATATGGGAGTTGTCAGGAGCAAACACAGGTTTCTAGGATGTACTAACTCTGCCGAAAACAAATCCTCAGAGTGGTAACCTGAGCTCTCCCCGTGCTTTCCTGACACCCTTGCCTGGGGAGGAGCAGCCTGCAGAGGGTCTGAGCTCTGTGGGTGCTGCTCGGTGGGCTCCCTCCTGCCCGGTAGAGCCTCTGGCAGCTGCGACCTCCCGCTCTTTCCCCACTGGGACGCCAACTTAGATCTCTCTCCCCGGCCAAAAAATCCCACAGATGCTGCAGGAGCTTAAGTGCATTTTAGATTTTTGGCTGAAATTAGCCAGTGGGTTCAACCCCGTCATTAGAGAAGTACTGACCAGCAGACCAGTGGGATGATCATATAAACCTCATGTCCTTATACAGAGGTGAAATTTCAATTTTTGTGTATTTTTAAACAGAACTGGACCAACTGAATATACACAGATGTGCTTGTGCACAGCTCCCAGGTGAACCCATTCCCCCACCAAGGTCTGTGAGCTGCAGATGTGCAATGATATCCAATAAGCCAAATCCTATGGTGATGTACACCACCAACAAAGTCAGAGTTATACCCCTTACAATCGCATAAATCAGTTCTAACTAACATCATTAAAAACAAATGAATAAACAGCTAGATGAAGAGCACAGAAAGCTGCCATTTGCTAGCATGGAACTTCCTCCAAAAAGCCAAAACCTGCAGCTGGAAATACATCTGTCCACGACTTGTACAAAACAGAAAGCCTTCAACACCTCTGCATAGCTGCACCTGGGACATCTTTTTTTTTTTGATGTAAAGCAGATGTTTTATTTAAATCTCTTTACCTTAGTGGATGCGATATCCTGTCAAATGATCCATGAAGTGATATATTTGTTTCTTGAATTCTACAGTAACATACTCCTATTTTTTATTATATTTGCTTCAGTTGAACAGATGTGTAATTATTATTATTATTACTATTGCAGGCAATAGCAACAATTTCAATATTAACTCTTACTGACAGGCAATAATTACCTAAGCTCTAGGAATAGGCATAATTTCAAAATGACAAACGAATAAGAGGGCTGGCCTTAGAATTCAGAGGTCCCAGTAAACACCATTCATCAGTAGCTCTGGGAATTATGATGACCTGAAGGGAGAAACTGGTGGCTGTTTCATATAGTTTTGCAATAAAGAAAAGTTGCTTAAAACAGTTACGAGACAGTTGGCYTTTTTTCCCCTCACAAAATAGATATTTAAAATTTAGTTCCAACCTACAAGAATCCAACAGAGAAAAGATATACAGGTACATATAGTCCTCAGTCCTGCTCTTAAATACAGTCCAAAGAGGGCTGAATTTTCTCCATTAAATTTCTCTGTTATCTCCTGTCAAACTCTAATTCCCTTGTAGCTACTGCCCTGCTGCAGCGCTGGCTAACTCGCATGCAGCTGCACAGGAGAGGCAGCACCAAGTCTAATGTTTCCTACCCGTGGGGCATTTCAGTATTAAACGAGCATTCGCCTTGTGTTTGCTATTGCGATGTTGCCAAGTCAACAGGCACAACGAAGAAATTGTTTTTCTCTTGTCCTTCTTGAGATAGAGATGATCCAGACGTCCAGGAACTGCTGGGTCTCTCAGGGTGACGAGTTTCACCACTTGCCTTTTAAGCTTGGTTTAATCAACTGTTGCTGCTCTTTGCTCTTAAAACACACCTGCTTTGTGGGTTTTACAGGCAGGGCTGAATAAAGTTTGCAGATTACTTTACTCTGGAAGTGTGAAAACTGTCTGTGCTTTGGTATTCACCACAAATATGTTCTGCAGCGTATCATCAAAGGCAAAAATACAGATTTTATGATCAAAAAGTATTGGGAGTGACCACTGGCTCAGTGGTGAAAATGCAAAGACATTCCCTCTTCTGCCAGTCTTCTACAGAAAAAATATTGTTCCCTTTATTTAATCTCTCCGGGCCTAAAAAGCCAGTTGTACTGAAAGGGAAGTTTCTTTTCCTTCAGGATCTTTGAGCAACTACTAATTCACTTGCAAAGCCTGGCAGAGCTGGAAGGTGGTGAGCGTGAGGGTGGTGCTAGAGCTCCCCCAGGAGCTCCTTGGGACACTAACTCAGGGCAAGTGCCCCTGCGTGAGAGTGATTTAAAGCCCACCCGAGTCCCTTCTATTTTGTTGTATGAGCCCCTACTATTTTGTTTAATGGCACGGTATGGAACCTTCTGCCTGGTCCAGTTGGGATGTTTATGGACAAGACCAACAATCTTTTATATAATATTAAGTGAGAATTCCTGGAAGGAGCGGAAATGTGGAAAATTGTGAAATGTGGAAATTCCTCTGTGTTTTGTTAAGGGTTTTAATTTATTTTTGATCTGTTATTTCTTAAACGCTAATTACAACGTACAACTATAAAATAATTTTTAAAAAGATATACAATCAAATCAAAGTATTCTGCTAAAATGCTTACTATCTATGTTTTTTCAAGTGAAATTTCACTCAACAGTCCTGTTCCTGTGGATACACACTATTCCAGAAAAGGTACGCTGAACCTTTTCTTTATCAATCATAATGCATATTCAGAAGAAGACAGAATAATAAAAAAGAGGATTTATGGGTGCTTCAGGAAAAATATGTTCATTGAGCCCACCAGGAATTTTAAAACAAAAAAAACCAACCCCATGTCTTCCAAATGTAGGGTAATCATACAAAAGTATGAAGTAATGTTTTTGTGATTGGCCTAATTGGAGAGCAGTTTGACAGCTTAGTTCTCATATGGGTAATGCAAGGCTGCGGCTGGACAGTAAGAGGTGCATTTCTCAGAAGGGAGGGTTTGGATGGATCGGTCACGGAGCACAAGGCAAATGTTAACACTCACCCTGAGCTACGCAGCAGCCCTGGCCACGACTGCACTAGACTGACTTCTCACTCTAAACACTTCTTCCATTAGGCTGCTTGGATGTGGTAAACACAGAGCCTATCCAATCTGACTTGCTCTAACAAAATGTTTTGGACGAGCATTTTAGTTACTAAATTCCAAATATTTTGGTTTGTATAATGAGTAACTAGTATATTTAAGGCATCACTGAGGAAGCTGGGATAGTGGCTTATCATCCAAAACCGAGGACACTCAGTTGATTTAGGAGATATGAAGCTCTAAGACAGCTTCTATTTGTAAACCTCGTCCTGCATGGTTTATCAGGTTGCCTGCAACCCGGCCCTCTGAGCTACTTGCACATAAAATAGATGGGAATTTAGAACTCAAATATTTCAAGAAAATTGTGGCATTTAATGTCAACATTCAGGCAAACCAAACCTTTGTTTTGCCCAGGCCCTGACATGCTACACAGACATGCTTAATATAGCTCCGTTGATATGTTTGCCTCATAAAAATAAATGAGCATCTGCAAGACGGCTGTCTGTCACTGAAGTAGCCTCCAGTYCCATCAGCAAGTAGGGTGTGAAGTCAAGGCAAGGTTATTTCCTAAATTAGAACATAAGGAAAAGCCTGGTCTTGTGTCGTTACTGACACACTGACTGAAGCTTTGCAACCAGCAAGCCYTGGCCACACAAACAACAAGAAAAAAAGGCTGATACAGTGTTTTCTCCTGCGAGGAGAGAAACACAGTGCTCAAACAATGGCAAATTATTTTTCAGCTTGGACTCCACTACCGTATAGGGAGCCTTGTGGAAGATATGACTAAGTTTAGAGACTCTCTGGGTGAAATCATGGCCCTAAAACAGTCAATAGTAAAACTGCTGTTGACATTAATAGGATCTCACCAACTGTATCTCAGTCCCTGTATACAGTTCTGAAAATATACGTAGCTGCTTGAACTCTAAAAGAATACCTAGCTGAAGAGGAAATCTTCCTTTTTTCTGTGTCACTGGGTAACTGCCAAGAGCTAAACATAAACCGTAATAAGCAATGACTAAAGGGAGACAGGAGGAGAGCAGATAAATATTTAAAGGATATAAACATGAAGGACAGAGAAGAATTATTTATCAAAATAAAAGGAAAGAAAGGAATATAAATAGGAGGAGGTAAGTGAAACAGAAAAAGAGGAAATGTAGGCTGCGTTGAGCAAACCATAACCGGATGAACCCCTATGGACCAGAGTGAACGGTTGGGATTGGAGCCTCATCACTTGACACATTTTAAAACAAAACTGAACAAAAAAAGTTAAATAATGATTTAGTAAGAAACCAGCCTGCCCTGGCTGCAGGGGAATGAGATTGCATCTTTCACTATGTGCTACTGTGCTGCAGTGACTCACCTCAATAAAGCACACTTCTAAAAAAAAACTTCTAGATTTCACTACTGTGTTTGGGAGACTGACTGAAACAGAGCAGTCATTTGCACCAGGATTAATGCCTGTAACATTATAGTAGAATATTCCAGCAAAGTGAAAAAAAATCAGAAACTAAAAATTCGTGTTGGGAAAGGACTTGAAAACCCTGTGAAGAATAACCATGAGCAGTTTAGCTTCCACACAGTGCTTTTAATTCTGAGATCTCAAATAGCCTTACCGAGAGCCTTGGATCACTACAGCTGTTACCCCATAGGTGACAGCCGGAGGTCAGAGAGGTAATGCAGCTCCTCTGGGGCTACCCAGCCCTGCGGCAGCCCTTCCAGTGACTGCTCAGCAAATCATAGTCTTCCCATGCAGAGTGCAAACTTTCAGGCTTCCTCAAAGCTTTGCTTTGGAAGTTGCTTGCTTTGTTCTGCTTGTGAAAAAGTGCTCTCAAGCCCTCTCATGTGATAAACTCTCTATAGCAAACTAAAAAACAAGTGAGTCATAACAGCATGCAAGATTTCTGCATATTTCTAATGAAGATGCATGTGAGGAGTCCTCTGACACTGGCCAATCTCATGCAGCAAAGTCAGCTCTTACACCTCATGAGTGCCTCCTTTTTGCTCCATCAGTCTCACCTATAAGCCACCCTTCAAATCCTTTCCATCCCTGCCCCGGCAGCAGGACTGAACAGCCTTGCTCCTGCCATTTCCCATTTCTTCCAAGGGAGCCACCGAGCACCTGCTCTGCCAGCGCTGGAGCTGAGCAGCCCTCTTCCCTCGCAGCCTCCTCTCGGGTCCAAAGCAGAAAGGGGCGGGAGGAGCAGGGATGCTCTGAAGAAGCTGGCAGTCAGGTATTGCCTCCTTCCCAAAGCTGCAGAGAAGACTAGCTCTGGCCCTGTCTTGCTCCCGCTGCAAAGCTCAGTTTTCCCCTCGAAATGACACCTGGAACAAGTGCTGCCCAGGATCCACGACCCTCTCTTTTCCTGGCCCTCCACTTCTCCACTTGCAGTTTTGCCCTTCCTATTGCCTTTCTCTCAGCTCCACACACCAGATCACGTTTCCAAGCCCACCGCTGCCCCTGATGCTTGCCTCGGGGGGTGGCAGCTTCCCCCTGCCCCAGAAAGCTGCCCTCGGGAATCTGGAGGGCACCAGCTCACCTGGGGACAGCTGAGGGGCTTCTGGAAAATGGGGGTGTTTGGATTTCAGTAGCTTGGAAAGTCAGCTAAATGAAGGCTGTGCCTTTAGCGTGATGGTCTAGGAAGAGCCTCTTGGCTTTCTTGGTACCGAGGTCAAAGAGTGCTGTTTAAGAAGCCGCCTTCTGCATAACAGTCTGCCCCTGGGGGCTCGCCGGAGCTGCAGAGCAAAGTCGCTGGCTATTTTCCTAACAAAGCAAGAGAGAGGGGGCACAAGCTAGAGGCCCATCCTTTCCCCTTTATGGGGAAGTATTCTAGGAGACAGAGGTAGGTGGTAAAGGTGACCCAATGTGGGGAACACCATGTAAAAACAAAAGTACAAAATAGTCTTTCTAAACGTACATTTGAAAATATTTATTTCTTATGATAACATGCAAGGGTCAAGTTAGTACCTGCATCTATTTACATCCTACCTAGACGTATGACGTTAATATTTTACATTGTATAGCTTATTGTGTCCATAATGAAAACAAAATTGAATTGATCAGTGTTGACAAAAGCTATACAGCAGTACAATCCCATAAACCTGAAACTCCCTCTGAACATGAAAGGTAGCTCTGACTTAACAGTGTTGATGATGACAATTGCCTGCTAAATGGCAACTATATCATAGCACAAACGAAGTCTGAAAGATGACCAGAGACACAGCACAATTATCTGAGCAATTCAGGCTTTGCCCAAATTTACAAAAACAATCTACCGCTGCTGAGAAAATGTCAGTTAAATTACTGCACCACGGAAACCTCTCAAGTGTGTCAATTACAGTTGCATTCAGATAGAAAACGCTGTGGACAAAATAGCAAGGAGAGGCTGTCGTTGACGCTGATTGCTGGTCTCTCTTTGAACATCATCAAAACCTCCAACTTGGAGCAAATGCCACAGCCATGAGGAAGCCGTAACTGACATGTGTAACCCACATGAAGAGTATAAAAACACAGAGAATAATTTTGTTTCCGTTGAAACAAATCCCAGATGGCAGTCTCCCACACTGTGCCATCTAACTTTTATGGAGAGCCAGCTGAGTGCTAGCACACCTCCAGCAGCAGTTGTGAACAGAACGCCTGGCCAGCTGTCTGGTGAAGGTTTACAAGCGATCCAACTGCAATGCTGTGAGGCAAACAGTCGCCAGTGCAACTGACCCCCGACCCTCTGCCGTCACTCTGACTTAAAAGGGCACCAAGCGGCAGTGTTGACCTCTCTGTTAATCTGTCCTCGTGCTTGAAAGGAAATAACATTTTTCTGTTGTATTACGGGAACCAGTAAAAGCAGTGGGATGCAACTCACAGAGGATGCTTACGAATTTAGTTTCCAACCAACTATAAATGCACTGCAGTTGCAGGCAGCTGAAATTGGTTAAATGGCAATTATGTTGGATGCTCCAACTGGTGCAACTTATTCAGTGAACAGAACAAACAAATGCTTTTCATATAGATAATGGATTTGTACCACAGCCAAAGACTTGCAGAGTCCATCAGGGAGGTTAAAAATCCCAGTGATATTTAGCTATTGTATTTCTGGTTTAGCTTTCCACTACAGCTACAAATTTATGCAAAAGCACAGTTGATTCRTAGCTCTGATTACTTCAAATAGTCAATGCATTATACAGAAGAGACATTTCCTAACAATTTCTTGTTTTGGATTCTTTAGCCCTTAAATTCCATAATGCAGCACATTACACTTAAGTGGGGAGGAGTGTTAATAACATCTCCATTAATATCTGACTATTAATTTTCATAAGGACATCGAGCACTGTGAAGAGGAGGCTGGCATAATTAGGTTAATGTTACAGATATGGAGATTGAGAAGAGGAGCAGCAGTAATAGTAGCTGGTTTATGTTCATGCAGCAGGCTGGCGGCAGAGGTGCGAGCAGAGCCAAAGTCTTGTAACTCCTAAAGTGAGGTACTAGCTCCTATACCGAACACAGCCTGCCATGAAAGACCAGACTGCATGACATAGATTCAAAGGAGAGGAAGACTAAAAGCATTTGAGCCTGTATTTGCCAAAAGAGTAATTTTTCTTTTCCTGTAATTCATGCAGCCTTGTGGTACCAACAGCAAGCTCTCGGACATCGGGCAGGATTAAAAGGCTCCCAGTGGTTCATTCACGTGCTATGCAGCTGACTCAATGGGTTGCCAGCAATAGCTTCTCTTTTTCAGCAGTGGGTTTCTTAAAATTAGAAGCATTACAAGCACACAGAAAGTTTAAAAAGCTCCTTAAAGACAGTGCAAGATAAACAAGACACAAAAGAAATCCAAGCCCCAAGACCAAGCCAAAAGAAAACCAGAAAAGCAGACTTTCACTTGAAGATTCCCATTTGGCCTACAGGACACCAGCCAGAAAGGCAAAAGGAGAAGGGCAGCAGGCAAGATAAAACAGTGACCAGTGTTACATTAACATCGGTAAAGGCAGACTGGCCTGGGTATGCCCTGCCCGCTGGTGTTCTGCTTAATTCTGAAGCTAAACACATGAAAGGGGAATGGAGATTGACAGCTGCAGGCAACCATGAGAAACTGAAAACACCCTCCAGAAATGCTGCTGTCTCGAGCAGCAATGCAAAGAAGAACCGTAATACAAATCCCTCTACCTGAGGACTGGCTTTTCCTAGGAACTTTCCCCGAATGGGACTCCCCAAAGGAACAAACATTCAATATCTCAACAATATGACCACTCTGCCRTCTTTGCAGCAGGACATTTTTATCTGTTCAACTACAAAAACCTGAAATTTCAACAGTGTGCTTGGTAGAGCGGGGGCATTGCTACTGCTGTAGTAACAAAGCATTCACAGGGGACCTGAAGTCTGGAGCATACAGCCAGAGCAGATCACACTTTGTTTAACAGTCACCTCCGACTTACCTAGCGCTACCAAAACTAAATCTTCTTCTAACCCAGACATCTAGAAGAAATGAACCTTGAGGAAGGAAAGGAAGATGAAAGATTCTCAGCCTACAGAAGATGGAGGCTAAACATGATAACAGTCTTCAAGATGTGGAAGAAAACTACAGAGAGGAAACTGTTCTCAGCGGAGAGGATGTGAACTAATGGCCTCAGCTGTGGCAAGGCAGATACGGGACAGATGTTAGGAAGCGTTTTGTAATGGTAGGGACAGAGACAGTCTAAGAACGAGTTAGGCAAACACCAGTCAGGAATGACAAAAACATAGCTGTGCCACCCTCGGTCAGAGGTGGGCTGTGGGACTTCTTCAGGTGCCTTCCAGCTGATGCTTTAGTAGCAGTGCAAGGCAGCGGGTGCCCTCCGAGAGTCCCACACCGGTGGGTTTACCTGGCTCAGACCTAGGCAGGGACATGAGTTAGGGTCCCAAAGCAGAACCACTGAGCCCCTGTGGTTGTCCCGGGGATCGGCCAGTCCTCGCTCCCAGGTACTTGGCCCAGGCAGAGCACTGCGCACAGCCAGCCGTGCCTGTCTCACTCCGGACTCGTTCATTCAGCTGGAGCTTCACATCACTCTTCATAGAATTGTTCCAATTAAACTAAGCTGTGCTTTTTTCTCCTCTCTCTGTGCTTTCCAGCTATTGCTGGTGAGGGGTGTGAGGGCTGACAAAAGTCATTGCACCTCCCAGTCCTTTCCTGGTAATAGCAGGTTTTCTACAGATAAAATGAAATTGCACCACATTTGTCAAACCAAATAAACATTCCACTTGTGGCTTCAGGACAACTGTCTGTGTAGTCTTTCAATTCCTGAAACTACACCAAAAGCAACTAACAGCAATCTGCTACTTGACAATAAAAAATATCAAAAGTGGTCTTTTCCTTAAAGCGACGACCAATTTGGGAATAACTGCAAATAGCTGTCATTAGATACACAGTGCAATGAATATGACAAAAAGAATAATCCAGGGGAAAGCAAGCAGTAGTGAAAGCCCTTGATCAAGTCTACTATGGGGACTTTGAAGAATGAGTTTGGATCTGAAAGCCTTTTACTGATGGCCCCTACAGGAGCTGCAGTTTCAAGTGTCTCCATTGCTACTTATTCACTGTGTCAAGCACAGCAGGATCAATTGAAACTTTAAAGAGGTAGATGGCAAATTGACTGAAAATTACAAGGGGATTTGGAAAATTGCTTTTTACTGTCAAAAATGAAATGGGTATGATGGACTACTCATTCCTGAAAAAAACCAGCCACCATTCCTTGACTGGCTGGAATAGCAGTGGGACACATTCAAATGCAACCTGCAAGAGTTGCTGCTTTTTTAGAAACTTTAAAGAGGTCATTCTTTCCATATTTCTTTGGCAGAAGAGCGTGACTCAACAAACGTTTAGAACAAACTTGTATAATTTGATCACAGGTGAAGAACATACCCTTTCTGCCAAAGAAATCAGCAGACTTTTCAGTGCTCTCTTCCTCTGACTTCAGATTTGAATCTCCTTTGTGCTCTCTAGGGAACCATCATATGAATACCTGAATAACACAACACTTTCAGCTGCTGCTAATGGGGCCCATGGAACTGCTCAAGGATTAGAAGCTAAGGGCGTGGGCATGTTAACTTAGCAAAAAGATGGAAAAAATTAAGACAGCTCTGTGCTATACCTAGTGAAAAATGCAAACACAGGTGCACTCAATGTCTTCATAGCAACATCTGAAACTTTGGCTTGAACCTATGACTACACTAGCAAGCAGTGTGGTGCAGCCAGCAATCTATGGAAAGCAACAGTGGGTGGTGGGACCTGAGGTCCCACCGCACTATACGCATTCTGGGGGGTCGATGTCACCCTTTGGTCCCACGGCCTGAATGACCACGAGAGGCTTGAGGGCACTGGGTGTGCTCCTGGTTTAGTGTCATCATGAGGGAACCCAGCTTGTGTGCTCTGAAACTGCTGTGCCCGGCAAACCAAGGCACAGCAAATGGGGGTGACTGGAAGAACTGCTTCAAAAGCCCGGTCCGAGCCAAAGCACCAATGCTGTTGGATGCTAGGACTCCCATCACAGTTTCTGCTACACCACTGAACTTCTCATGGAGAAAGCTGGGGTTTGTTTGTGAGTCCTGTCCTGTGCTCTCTTTGGGGACAATAAAACAAAACTACTTCAGGCAGCAACATACTCCTGAAGCTGCGTTCCAAATGAACATACAACAATGCAGTGAGCTATATTTTGATATTACTGTAATAGCAGAGTCGCACTGGAACAAATGTGTGGACAGGAAAGGACTGGGCGATATTGCTGCATTTACCTACAGCGTGTATGACAAGTGCAGAAGTGTGTGCTCCTATGCGGATCAGTCTGGCTGAATGACAGGGAGAAAGATAGGGAGATTGATTATAATTTTTACCAGTATTTGGGCAAAGACTTAATAATTCTGTCCTCCTTAGGAAAATAGGAAAAACTTGCTATCTAGCAACCTGAGCAACATTTTTAACAAGGTGACCCTATACAGAAGTCAACAGTCAAAATTTTCATGAAGAGAAAGCTGAATTTTCTTTGGCACTTAGGAAAAGTTCCATGAGGAGCAACAGGTTTCTGTGTAAAAGCAAACTAGCCAAAATGCTCCCTTGCTACAAAGCAGAGTGCATTTGTAATATCCAGAGTTCATTTCTTAAATGTCTTAACGGTGGGGATTTTTGCCTGATAACAGGATCTTCATGATGCACTTGGCATGTTGAAGAGGCTATAATTTAATCAGGACTTCATACAATGAGAAGTCCCACATGACTTGAATAGAAACAGATAATAAAATCTTTAAGTGATGCATGCTCAGTTTATATTTATAGGCAAAAGTTTTCCCCTCTCATCCAAACCTGAATCCAAACGCTGTACAGAATCACTAAAGAATATTAAGTATCTAACCCAGAAGCTACAATCTTGATGAACACAAGCCAATGCTCTTTAGCAAACGTTATGAAAATAAACTTCCAGCAATGCTTTTTGTCATTTTTGACCTGTCCAGTCTGCTGTATATTCAGGCTGGGATGCTCTATAATATTTGCTAACACACAATGAGCTAGTTTCCTAAACACAGTTCATTTTCCTTATAATATATGAACACATTATTCTCTACAGTCCATTAGAAACAACCTAAGTAATCTCTCTCAAATGTACTGTACCCTTTCCTCCTTCAGAAAGCAAGCCCTAGATAAGCTGACTTTTTAGTGGAGGAAGAAAGAGGTGGTCTGACGCAAGAAGCCTTGCAAAGGCATGGTAAAGCCACAGCTCGATGGTGACCTCTAAGCACTGAGAGCTGAAGACCTTCCAGGTTTCATTTTCAAAACTCCTACGGGACGAAAGAAAGTTCTGCTTCCTTGGATGACAGCTACTAATTCCAGCTTGCTCCTAAATTGTGATTGGCAAGGTGGCACGTTCTGCAGCTCAGCACAAAGCTGGAGATCTTCTCCTTGACTCCTGGCCCACAAAGCTTGCACGCAAACGGGCAAGGTCCAGATGGTGACCCAAGAGCACTGCTGTGTCACTGAGCACATACTGACTAGGCTGATCTTTACATTTTAGAGCCACTTGTGAAATATACAGAGGAATCAAACATCATTGTGTTTGTGCACACAGAAGTTGCTATTTCCTTCCCAGATTTTCCTCTCTCCACTGAAAATTCAGTGTATGGCTATTTGTGGAGAGGGGTGAGTTTATGTCTCAGCTGGATCTTTAAGGGCACTTCCAGGTCCAGCAACGTTTCTTTTTGAGCTCAGAGCTGTGACATTTGGACAGTTACAATTCTCAGAGTAAAGAAGCCATAGGAAGCCATCAATTCCCGAGGATGCAAAGCATGTAGCCTTTCCTCTGAACAGCAGGGCAAGGGGACTTCTGCTGTGGGGTCTGGACTCGGAGGAAACTCTGAGTGTTTGTTGTGTGGTCAGGGCTTCCCTGGTGAATTGTTTAGAAGAGGGTAATAAGAGGTCCAGGAGGATATTAAAAAGATTGAAGAACACTTTAAGAAAAGATAACAAACCAAAAACTAAGGGGTGAACCTGGGTGAATAACATGGCTTCTCACCAAACACAGGGGCTGAAAGGAATAGGACAAGACACCTTGAAAACCTGGGCACCAAAGAGCTAAGTTTATCTGAGGTGAAGGCTGTTTCTAAGTCCTGCCTTATAAGGTTAAATTGTCCTTAGATTTTTCTTTTGTTGGATTTCTGTTCCCTTTAGACCAGAGGGAAACCACTGGAGTTCAATGTCTTAGATCTAAGTAGCGCAGTGATCGCAGGGAAACTGAGTTGCGTAAGGGGAAAACTGAAGAAGCCGCTTCAGCTGGTGTTCAAACCGGGAAGCCACTACTACAATTTTATCAATGGTTTAGATGGAAATCACACTCCAGCTGGTGACATCTAAGTTAGTTGTTCAGTTTATAATTAATTGTAATGAATATCATCGATCTAACATCCCTGACAACACCACAAGCTCTCTGTGAGTCAGTAAATCTGCTCTCACCACTTACTGCATCTATAACCATCACATGCAGTCAGCACAACTGTAAACCCATAAGCCTACTGGCTTAGACTGAGGAGATCATAAACTGCAAAGCACTTCAGCACTTCTGACAAAACAGATTATCATTTCTAAACCCCATAAGCAGAAACAGGTAGACTCTCTCAGTTCTCAGGGTCAAATAGCTTCCAGTGCCGAGATTTACACAGCCCATTACCAACAAGATGCAAACTACTTCCTCGTGACCCATCACATAACCTTTGCTAGATCATCACTGTAATACTTACAAAGTTCATAAGCATTATATCAGTGAATTATGGCTTCATGCCAGTTTCTCTAAGATTGCATGTCTCCTTGGAGGAATGGGTCTTCGATTTTCAGGCTCCAGAGGTAGCCCTTACATTCCAGCACAGCAACCTGTTGGGGATTTATGGGCACTTCACAGGTGTTTAATGAGGCTTACAYGGTAAGCGATCTAAACAGCTCCTGTTCACGGAAACCTGAAGCACATCCCGTAAAGCCGATGGAGCCTGAGACACCTTGAGAGAAATACTGAATGAAGAAAAATAATCAGCCTGCCCTTTCCCTCTGTCCCAGCTTTGCTGGTGAATACAAGGCACACATATACACAGAATAAACAGTCCCTGTTTTCTTTCTGTTTCCTCAATCTCACGGTATATTCAGGCCAGACAGTCAAGAGTCACTGATATATATCTGTAAGTTTTTAAACATATAGATGAACTTTATTCTCTTTCAAATTTTCTACCTAAAAATCTGATTTTCAAGAAAAAAAAAGTAGAGCGTAACAAAGACATGAAAGCAACATTTTAAGATGGTATTTAACAGTATTATCTAATGACATTCTGAAAGGTGGAAGTCTTGCTCTTGGAAGGTATTTAAGTGCCTAAATGTCTTTGAGCACCTGGACCCCCAAAAAAGGGTTTATATTTGCAAAGGTAGCTATCAGGGTATTGTAATTCAATAAATAGCATTTCAAAGTCAGATGAGTTAGAGTTATACATACATGCAGCCTTGAATGTGATGTATTTGCCAACTGGCACCTAACAGACATAATATTCTCAAACATTTTGGACAAAGTTTTCCTAAAATTAATAATTACAATGAAACGCTTATCTAGTTTCTTCAGGAAGTTCTCTGCTTTAAAAACCAGATACCCACAAGCTCCTGCAAAAGGAAATGAGGCATGAAGGAAAGAAACTTGTGTGCGATGCTCTCATTTACAACTGAGAGGAGCAGTGGCTTTCTCACTTTCAAGGATCCATGCTGTTATAGGTCCTTATTCAGATATACTCTACATTTAATATAAACCTTCATGAGGCAAAGATTAATTTCATTTCCACAAATGTTTGTGTGTACAGCATGTCCCTCTGCAAACTTCTACAATCTAAACTGGAATATTTTGGAGTCTAATTCTCCCTTCACAGCAGGAGCGGTTCTGCTGTTTAGCAGATCTTTTTCAAGCTTAAATCTACAAATGTAATTGATCTACAAAGCCTCTTTTGTATCAAACAATTTTTTTGAGCTGTAAACGTTTGAAGAGTGCTGCTGCTGATTGCTGTACCCTTCTTATACTACCCTTTGCTGTTGGTGAAGTTGGGATCATGCTAACAAGGGACAGCTACCCTGGATAGAGGCAGGAGGCAGCAGACTCACTGCAGGAAGGACCATTTTGTACTTCTGCTGCTTCCTGAACATTACCAGCCAGCCACTGCCAGAGTCAGGCTTCTGGGATAGGAAACCCTTTGGCAGGACCCACTATGGTTGTTCTTTAGAGCAAGGTACAAAGGCTAGTTTTAACCCATCACTCCTGAAGGCATTTAACTTCCTCACGTTTTTACTTATCCGGGTTTTAATTCTTCAGACTAATCCAGAAAAGAAAAAACGGTTTTGCTACCCCCTCCTCTCTTCTTTTCTTTCTCATCTCTCCATTTTATGTGTTTTGCAAATTTGTTTCGCTAAAGAAAATAACTGCTATGATATTTAGGACTGTGTGGCCATGGCAATGGCACTGGCACCAAGAGCTTTGACTTTCCTGCTCCATGCTGTACTGTGTAGTACAGGTTAGGAAGCAAAATCATTCAGAAATTTGTCTTGTAGCACGTCTTTTGTCAGTAAATACTGAACGCAGTGCTAACAAGTACTTATGGCTTTCCTCCCATTACTTGACGTGGTAATAAATACTTCCCATTGGAGTGACTTCCAGCCTTTTTGAGTGTAGGTAGGCAGCAACAATTCAGCACTCTTACTTAAAATATGAAATTAAGCTGTCAGAAATATTATCTCCGTGCCAAAAGTTACATGGAAGCTCACTGACAGCAATCCTCATTGCTGCTCTGTCAAGTTTAACTTATTTGTAGAAACTAGTGTGGACAAATTAGTTCCTACCAATGTGCTAGCTATCTTGAGATTAATAGGAAATCCAGAGCTACCAGTCAGAGGGGTAAGTAGTCTGAATGGGAGAGAAATGCAATCCAGCAAAATCACAAAGCAGCCTCAAGTTTTGGATCTTGTGACCCATGCTTGAGAAAACAACAAATAGCCTGCTGCAACGGCCAAGGGAGCAGAGAAGCAGCGGTTCTGTGGTATAASAAACCGAGGAACTGTAAACACAGAGGTGCCTGTTCTCGACAGAACAGAAATTTGATGGAACACTTTGGGTAGTTTAAAATCATCATCTAAATCACCATCTAAATTTTGAGATTTCCTAAAATACTGCCATAACACAGATTTTCTTCTCCCAGTAGAATCTAACATTACAGATTTAGCTATCAAATATGAAGTAACAATCATGTTTTGGGATGCAGAAGAAACCCTCCCCCTCACCAAAGCTCTTTCTGCTCAACACACCTCAGAGTTATACAGAAAAAGGGAATACCCAATTTTCATCTTGGGTGAAAAGTTCCGGGTTGTCAAAAGAAACAGAAATAAGTCTCTGGTATGTGTTGACATCAGAGGGGTCACACAGTCCTTCCTCAGACGCCCGGCAGGAGACAGCTTTCCCCAGTGGGGAAGGGACTGAGAGTTGAGTTCAGCTCAGTTTGGGCACTTCACGGTCCTGCTCCTGGTTGAGAAGTCAGAGAATCACTCTATTATACGTATTGTGTACACAGGCCTGACCTTTTACTTTTTCTGTATTACGCCCAGTACTATTTAAGTGGTTATTTACACCATGCTGTCCTGCCAGAACAAACTTTCCCATCTATATTCCAAACAAAAAGATCAGCACGCCAGCATCGCTTCAAACTAACGTTTCTTTGAAAAGGTTTTCTTAGGGGAAAGGGCTGTGTAAATACCTGGTTTGCCACTTCCCCATCTTGATTAGTACCCAGAAGAGGTGCTATGCCTCCCGCCACCACCTGCTGTAACTCTACCTTGCAACTACCGGTAGCTTCATTTTTCTTTTGGTTCCCCAAATTAAGGCATGCTAAAGCAATTTGGATTTTTAAGTCGTCAGAACTATCTCAAAATGATCTCTCTTCATATTAGGATAGAAATTTAGGCACTATACTGCATTGTGCAAACCCACATTGTCCAAGAAAGAGCTGCTCTGGGCAAAATGAACGCTGCCCTCCTTATGTGCAAAAAGTGTCAGGCTTTTGAGGGGAAAAAACAGAGTACAGTGCTAGGTCAGGGGAACAAGAAGATGACCGGATCTTCCTAACTCTGTGGAGGAACAAACAGTAAGGACTTCAGCTGAGACCGAACTTACTCTCTCTGCTTTTCAGTCCTGTGCTTTACTAGAAATTTCTTTTTAGTCTGAGTGAGGCTGTAGCAGCCAGTGGCCCCAGAAGAGGATGACCAGCTTCAGACATCAGTCATTTGGCTCCAACCGACTGAAGAACATGTGCTGACTCGTCCTGAGCTAGGAAACAGCATGATCTCAACAACCTCAGAATGACTCGTCGCACTTGAAAATATGCTCCCGTGAATTTTCAGTCATATAGTGAGAAGCACCAGCTGGAAGGCCTCTCTGCCCAGTAGGAGTCATGTGTTACTTCAGCAATATCCTTATTTAAAAATACTTATTTCAGTTTATTTCAGCAACAGACAGATACTGCCACTGCGATACAAATTAATATATGCCCAATAGAAGTCCTATAAATAACACCAAGAAAGTGAAGAAAGCACACAGCTAGAAAACTCCAAAGCCCTGTTTTGCTGCTCCCACACTGTATATAGGTAACATCTTTTGTGTATGCTCTTTTAGAATATTCACTACAGCGAGGCAGAATTTTGGAGGGTGGCAGAAATGTATTTGTGTACTCTTACATACTGTAAGACAGCAGCAATGTAAAAAATGACAAGACAAGTAAATGACGAAGTAGCACAGAAATAGAGACTGCAGCCACTGTCCCAATCCTTACCTTTCAGAGTTGCCTTCTTAAGCACCTTCATGGCATAAAGCTGACCCGCATCAGATCCTTTGATCTTCCTTACTAGAAATACCTGTAAAAAGCAGACATCTTGTGTAGATGAGTACTGAACTTCCAGTTACAAGCCTAGCTGCATTTGATAGAGGAATAGATTCAGGAATTCTAATGAAAACTATTAGCTGAAAGTACTTTGTAACTATTTCACCTGCAATTGGTTGAGCTAGCTCTGGAAAGTTTAATTTTTAAGCCTTTACTCCCTCACGAAGAAAGTACATTCAACATTATAGATTAACTTACACATTCAATTAAAGATGGGTGAATAGTCATAATCAGTGCATGCACATCTCTTCATATTCTGACCAGCTTTACATGAAAAAAAGTTATGTCTCATTTGTGCTTAGGAATGTGCACTGTCTTAAAATTATTGCCATCAATTAAATTAAGGAGAAAAAACAATTTGGTTTAATTTATGCTGTAAGTCATGAATGGTGACTAGCCTAAGATATAACTGACACAAAAAGTTCATACAGCTGAAAATCTGGTTGTGCATACTTAACAAAAAGTAGGGCTATTTTGATTAACAAATAGGTTATTATAATAAATATAATTATATATAATAAATATAGCTATAGTTACCTACATTACATCTTCTGACAGCGTAAATTTGTCATTGAAATAAAATAAAATTGTAGCTAAAATTCTGATCTTTTTTGTTTTACTCCATGCAACTATTTCTTATCTGCCCCTGAATGCATCTGAGCACTGGAGGGGCAGGGAACAAAGGAATCAGTAATTTAGTTTGGGCTTTATAAGACTTCCAGCATTTTAATAATTGAAAATAAAATAAAGAAATCTTTTAGCTGATTCCTAGGAGTCACTCTGTCTGCTGAGGTCAGAAATACCAGACAACAGTGTCTCTCTCTTATTTCAGCACTTTTGTTACTGGACAGAAGCAGGAAGTAAAGCCAAATGCAAAAAGAAATATAGGGCCACATACATAGCATATACTTATAACGACATAAATTATCAAAGGCTAGCTGAAATTACATGACTAATGAATGTCTAGCTGGATTACAAAAATCTGTGGCAATTATTTTATTCCTTGCCTGTTCAGGAACCATGCAGCTTTCTTAACTGCCTCCACCCAAAATATAAAAAGCCAAAAAAAGAACGGAGGAAGTGTGTTTCTAGCACATTATTTGCAAGTTGAAAGACTCTTCCTCCTGCAAAAAATAGTATCTGTAAACAGATTATGATTCTCTGAAACACCTTTTGCAGAAAGGTTTGTGGAGAGAGCAAACAACTTTTAACAACTAGCTAGAGAAGCTGAAAAAAAAAAAAGGCTAAATTCTCTCTGAACACCTTAACCAGGGCTCTTAAATCCGTACAGCATCACAGCTACAACACTTCTACAATACAATCTGATACGTTTTTGGTGAGACTTTCCTTCTCAAGATGTTTCCTGTGCATATGAGATATGCACAGTTCCTCAGCTGAGCTGCCCTAACTAGCTGAGCTTGGGCACATGTTGCTTGTTCCCATCTCCTGTTTCCTAGTTCGATGAACATACAAATGCCTCCGGTACTCACAACTGTAGGAACAAATGATGAAATCTGGATGCAACAGGAACACATAAGACTTTCTGAAGTGTTTTGCATTAACATTCATGACAAATTAAGCTCAGCTGCTCCAGCATGAACAGGAAGTCAATTCATTTAGAAGTGCAGCTAGACAGAGAAATGCTGGGATATTTTTCTATCCAGCCCAAGTAAAAGATTTAAATTTTGCATTACATTGAAAGGGAGGAGAAAGTCAAAAGCAAGCTTGCCCAAACACTGGATTTTCGGCTGTATTATTATTCTGTAAAAATGGTTATGGAATCTTTATCCAAAAAAACAAAACCCCAAACCCTTAAGATAATGATTTTAAGCTGTACTGCACATAGAACAGCACAGCATGCTGCATCTGCAGAAATATTAGGCTGCAGTTCTAGAAATATCTTATCTGCCATGTAATCTTGCAAAGCTTGTAATACCCATATTGCTGTAATAAGCAAAATTATCAATTTACGTTACTAGTCACTAGACAGCTGTTCCCTGTAGCATGGGATAGGGCACTTGTCTGCCTTCCCTCCAAAACAGATGAGTCAAGAACACTGTTTGCTGTTTCAGAGGCCATCAAAATAATCATCAAACCAAAAAGGAAACAAACAAATGAAAATGCATTGTATTGCAAAATGATGTCGTCCTTCTGATTATTGTTAAAGGTAAAGTCACATTGTTCTTGAAACCACCAAGTGGTCCTGGAGTGCTTACTTGGCTAGTTATGTTAGCTATACTACACTAGTTTGCCAGAATAGCACAGGCATGTGGCTGAGCATGACTTTCAATTTTCTAGTTCGATATGCATGCAAACACCTCAGGTTATTAATACGTGAACTAGCAAAACTCCCTTAGCTGGAGCAATGGGTATATCACCCAAATCCCAACCTAGAAAGCTAAGCAAGTGCTGTGACTTTCAAGAGTGTTGAGAGCACTCCCTCTGGCACCAAAGGCATCTTCTCTAATCCTGCAATAAATTATTTAGGCCTCAGGTRAACAACTTGAAAACCAACCAGTTTGTGTCCCCAGAGACTTATGGATTTGAACCATTACCTCAAATACCAAGGTGATGAAAATTTAGGTTGGGGACTGCATAAGAAACACAGAGCAGACTTCCCTCCCCTGTGTCTTTGCTGCTCTGGGGAATTTACTGACCTGTTTCAAGATACGGAAAGTGATTTGTAATCACACACAGCTCCAAACAGGTACGATGTCCACACTCACACTCTGATCCCCCAGTGAATTGGGTGGAGCATGTCCCAGAAATCAGATTTCCTTTTGGGAAGTGGTGGCAGAGACTAGGCATTTTGCTTATAAAATGCCTAAAGCTAGGCGGCCAACTCGGACAGTTAATAATGAAATACATCAGTACAATCTAAGATGCCCAGTGAACCATTTCTAAACTCTTTACTGCCTGAATCTGAAAACTGGCCATTCTGCCTCTGTTACTTTTACAAAAGAGATTTTCTTCTCTTGTTCTTCTCCTCCTTGTATTGAGTCATACAGTAAATCTAATTTTGAGTTGTTTGACTTTTCAGATTTCTTTAATATTTAAAACTCAAGTATCGTTACTGTGCCCTCAAGAAATTCTCTAGATCAAAACCTGGTAGCGAACACTAAGTTTCCTGATATTTCTCATCTTGGGGAACTTCTAACAGACTTGCTTATCAATATAATTCTGGAATAGTCAGGAAGTTGATAAATACTCTCAATACAGCTTCTTTCAGGAATAAAACTAAAGGCCCTGATTCATCATCAGGGTGCTCAGCTTTGTACTGGGTACCTCGGCAACTTTTAGGTATAAGTCAGTTCTTCAAGTTAGCCAGAATGATTCACTGTTGAATTGAAGGATAGGAAATATTTTTTTAAAACTCCACAAAATAATATACTTAAAATGATAAGGACTTCCATGCCTGGTTTAAATTAGGCTAACTGTTCCACAGGTTTCAAAGTCTTATTTATTTAAACCATAGAAAGAGTTTAAGACTGAATTGACCCCTCCCTCTTTCCTCTCCATCTTTCCTTCCTATTCTCATTTCCAGCTGACACATCCTACTGAAGACGACTTGTCTTTGGGATTACGAAAAGCCTTGGATTTGAGATAAAAATGTTGTTTCTCCACAAATTAGCTTGCGGTCATACTGGTAGGTTTTCTTCCCCCCATGCTCTCACCACAACGATTGCTCTCTTCAGCACTGGGGTTTGACCAAGATCCTCTCAGCAAAGTGTACAGGCCTCTGAGTGTGAGCTAAAGAGGAGTCTGGGACTTTGAAATGTGCTTGAGATCCCATTTGCCCTCAGCAGGAATTGGGCAGCTAACTTCTTTAAGCCTTTGAATGTTCCTATTTACATCCTCCAACTAAGCAGCAGTGGCACACTCACCTCCCTGGCGGGTAGGTTAGAAAGAGGGAGGGGGGGGTCTAATTTTATAAACAGTGATGCTTACTAATGCTCACTTCTGCTCATTAGTCCAGGTCCAGAGCCATAAGCACTGTTTCCTGACTTGTTTTATATACAGGAATCCAGCTAAAAGAGAAAAGTGTTATTAAAATGAAGATAGAAGGGGTTTGGGCTTGCCTATCTGCCTTTACAATATAATTTATATAGGGACAATGTTACCAGTGTAAATGAACTCAGAGAAAGGACATGACATTTTCAATGCTGCTCCAGGTGATTAGATGGCATTAAAAATTACCTTTCCATATGAACCTTGTCCTAATACTTTCAGCAGCTCAAACTGAGAAGGATCTGCTTTTTCAAAACCTTCCTTCACATGATGACTGATGTCTATTTCCTTCACGATACCTTCTTCCTGCAAAGGAAACAACAGAAAACAAAATGCCCAAATCAGAGCTGTTATCCTAAGGAAACACCTTGTTTATTAAAATCTCATCTTCTGTGATGCTACAATCATGTGTGAAATTTTGAAAATAGAGACAAATGCTTGTTCAAATATTCCACGTGCCTGTTACTGGCTGGGGAGGCTAATGTCAGGACATCCAGGCCTGCTGCTTCTGTTTATTGAGCCTCAAGATATGACTAGGTAAAGATAGAACATGCAAGCTGAAACACAGAAATACACTGCAAAGCTTGGTGTGCCCATCACAGACCTTGCTAGCAGAGTGGCATGTACTCAGATCTGCACTATAGAGGCTCCAGCACATTTCCCTCCACATACTTTCTCATTCTCCCTCAAAGCATCATTTAAATCCATCTTAAAAAGCTCCCTTAGTCTTAAGCAGCAATTCTTCTTATGAGAAGGCAATAAAGAAAAGGCATTGCTAAAAGTGGCTCTCCCTCTTTACCTCAAAGAATGGAAAGTTACTACCGGTAACTTTCTAAATAGAAAACAAATTAATGATTTAGATGTGAAAATGGGGTGGTGGTGGAAGGAAGAATGACACACACTTCTTTGCTTGCAGGAATTATCTTTAAACACTTTGGATTTTCCAGCTTCTTTTGTTAAAATATTTCCATTGCACATTCTTCAAAGACCCCAGTTGAACTAGGACTTTTATCTCGCAAGCTGTGACATATGGCATTTGGTTTAGTTGTTTGTTTTATGTTATTATGGCATGTTCCTCTAAAAAGAGAGTGACTGCATCATGTGAAACCCAGAGGGACTACGTAGAGTTTGCAGCAATCCAGAAAGTCATTGGGCTGAAAAGAAACCTGGAAGAAACGACCTGCTCTTCAAGGACGTAGTGGTGAGGGAAGATAATATTTACACGACTTTTTATTTCTGTAGTGTTTTGTACACCTAAATTTGAGCTTTTTTTCTATTCAAGCTACTTGTTCTAACTTCTCTACAACTAAAAAGTGGATTTTGAGTACAAAACCTTTTTGTTTCATCTCCCAGGACTAAGGGAATTGCTTACTTAGGAATAGGTTTGAATAGTTTTGCACCCAACAGAAATAATTGGAATCTCATAAACTTTATTTTTAAATGGAATTTTGCTGCAATTGTCCTTTTTCCCCAAGAAAATATCTTGATAAAACCTAGAAGTATAATATTTGTTTCCCATTCTTAAAAATTAATGTGAGGAAAATAGAAATAACGTCCTAAAAAGAAAATGCATTCACAGAAACATTTGGCCAAACCACATTCATTTGCTAAACAAGAATAAATTTGATTCCCTTCTCCTCCAGAAAAATTGCTATCACTTTCTACCAGCTGTAATTCATCTGATGCATGGCTAGCATTACCCAGATTGCTCTCTGTACTGTAGCTCCATCCCTCCTTTTCCCTACCCTGCCTCTTTACACTCACGTGCTTTGGAACAGGGACTATATCCTTTTCTTGGCTTGGAAAGCTTCCTCGACTTTGTGCATGCTACCAGAATCATGGAAAATAATCATCATCTGACAACAACTCGTTTTTCTGATCTTAATTCCTCTAGTTGAAGGTTTGCCTGAAAGGAAATGCTTGAAACCAATGACCAGTTTTCACAGAGAGATTTAAGGGTTTTCTAAGTACATAATTGCCAGGATCTCTCCTCTTGTTTTTCTGGCTTTAATTGCTGTGGGAGACAAAGTATCTTTCTGATATTAAAAACATTCATATTTTCAATTTTTTCTATGTGACAGAAACAAGAGTAAACTGATAAAAATTCAATACACTGCATTATCTGTTTCCTAAGGAAACCAGGAATAACCTACATGCTGTTATCAGAGGCTCCACCAAGTTCTGAAGTGATGAGCTTTCATACTGAGGGACATGCATCTTTATGTAAACTGCCTGCAGCTGAGAGACTTGCACACTGGTAAGAACATTATTTCGAGCTTAGCCCACCCTGCCACACTACAGCTTAGGTGAAGTATCTGGACTGCAGGGCTCACCACCCATCTTGTTCAGCAGTTACTCACTAAGGCTAAAAATGACTCCTCATGGAGTCAAGCTCCTGCCCTGAATCACCCCTGACTCCCTATACCAGACCCCATATGCTTGGCAGTTTGCTCTCCATTGAGCACAGGCAGAGTTTGGGAGGATTGGCTTCTGCAAGCCAGTCTSTGTGTGTGGATGCCCCCCTGACAACTACCATATGATGAAAAAACTGCACGACTTTTTCTCAAGTCAGCTTGAGGGCACCCAGTCACCGTTTCATGATTTTGCCCATCTCWGTTTTGCACAGAAGCACAGCACAGCAAGGACCATCCATTGGAACCAGGTGAAGCAGGAGGTGGATCCAAATTTTGCAGTATATTCAGGAGACAAAGCTCCGCAAAAAAGAAACTAACCCAAATTTTATGTACAGCAGATATCTTCCTCAGATTTACTTCTTTGAGCTGACACCTCAATCTCAAAAACTGTGGATGAGATCTACCACCTTAAGGGAACAGCAAACCCCTTTTTAATTCAGTTAGCTTGTATTTCAGCCTGAACTATGGAGTCATTTCAGCTACGTTTGCAAGTTTAAACGATGAGTGAGTTTCAATTTAACCATTCACATTAGTCATCAAAGTCACAGGCCTACAACCTTAAACATATTTCTTACTGTATTATTAAATTTAATATAACCTCTTTAGGTTCATGAAATGTGATCAGTTACAGGAATATATTGGAAGTATTAAAGTGATGATAATTCAGCTTGCTAGAAGAATGCTTAAAAAATTCTAGCATTCCCAGAGAATAACATAATTAATTCATAACTTGCAATAAAAAAAACACTTTAATTACATGCATCTTTAATTAAAATCTCAGAAAAAGATTATTTAAAAAGAATGGGACCACATACAAGGCCTAGCAGTATTTATCAGAGAAGCACAGATTTTAAAGATGGACAAAACCTGTTAGATTACGTGACTTCATAGAAATATAAAAACGTTGGTTAGAAGGTGCTTCTGGGGGTCATCTAGTCCAACACTCCTGCCCAAAATATCATCGACACTTGATCAGGCCAGCTGGTTTTTGTCCACTGTGGTTCTCAGTGTCTCAAACAATGAGGCTTGAGCCACTTCCTATGAAAGATTATTCTCTTCCGATTTGCCTAGCTCGGAAATGCCCACAGTCATGTCAAGCTGCCTGCTCCACGGGTCCTTAGGAGGAAGCAGGATATTTTTCGAGGAAGGTAGGATTTCCTGTGGTCTCCTCACTAGAAAGGGGCAGCAAAGCAGCATTGAAGAAAAGCATGCCAGACAGCTCTTTTTTCACCGATCGTCACTACAGTGCCATTACTTGTGAGCTGTCCAAGAGGTAGATAGTATTTTAGCTGGTATGACAAATCCACTTCCCACTGGAGCAAAAAGCCAAACTGTCAGTACTTGACACTGAAGATGGACACAGCCCCTTAAAGGAAATATATGCTGATGTATTCGCACACATGCATCCATTTCCCTTGCATGTATTTCTATATTCTTATTACTTATTTTGCTGCATGAATTCTGGAATGACTTCTGTTTGTTTGTTTTACCTTACTAGGAGAGAAAAAAAAAAACCCACAAGAGTTTTACAGTTCCCTTTTAATATTCTTTCTTACGTGGGATTTCCCCCTATCATTTATGTCTCTTGAAGTCTCCCTGTATTAAACTAATATGGAATGTGGCATAATTTTTCTCAGGTACTGATGATCAGAGTGAAACCCAAACTATCAGAGCACAAGCGTTGCGGGCAGATCTCCCAACTATTTTTGCTCTGAGTTGCATCTTAGGGACTTCTCTAACATGGATTTTTTTCACTGGTCCAGCAAGTGCAGCATATCTGCATTAGGAATTTGCATAACAACAATAAAACTGAGGCAAGAGATTCACAATAGAGATGAAGCCTGCACACTGAAGAAGCTGGACAGGATTTCACTCTGGAAAAAACCATGAGCCAACTTCCAAAATGGTTTTGATCAGTGAAGTTGGTGGAGTCAAAAATGAATGTTCCACAGTTTAGGCTTGCAACAGCTGTGCACAGCAGCCCAGGCTCTTGTTCCCTGCTGACTTGTCCCGACACTGCATTAGCAGGAATGCTTGACTTGATGAAGCTTAATCTTTTGTAAACTTTCTAAATATTTATGTTTGCACAAAAAACATCACCCTGTGACAAAACTGAGATGGATGTTCTTGGCGGCTTGAAGAAAGCACATAGTTGAGCAGCACAGACTAGGGGAGGGAGGGCAACGAACTGGAATACATGACGAAAGAGGAATGGAGAGTGCTTCTCTGTGCTAATGCAAGAAAGACCTATTCAGGGCCTGATTCTATACTGCATTATTCACTTAAAGGCTTTCCCCCAAGCCCCCCAAGTTGGCAGAAGTTTTGGACACACAAGTAACCCAGTATTTGAATGGAAGGGCCATTTTGATCTCCTTTCCTTTGAGACATAAGAGAACAGAGCCTCTGTTCTTGCCCTGTGACTGTGGATGGCACAGACACATCTGTTTTGGTGCCTCCTGGAGGCAACTGCTCCCTGTAGCACTGATCTCAGCTCACTTCCAAGATTTCCTCATGCAGATCTTGGAGAAAGAAATGCACTAATGTTCGGTGGCTGCTGGAGAGCAACCGCAGAAAACTCTTCCAACTGCAACAATACTTCCCGACTCACTGTCACGTGCCTGAGTAGGATCGGGAAGCGTAGGGGTATAGACCTAGGAGCAGGGTACAAAAAGTCATGCAAAAGGGCAGGCCTTCCTGGAGAGTAGCTTTTTTCTCTTCAGCTGTACAGCCTCTTATCTTGCCTGCTCCACAGCCTCTCAGCAAACATTATGGAAAGACTACTTCCTAGAAAACTGAGAGGTTTAACCCCTTTTGGAGCCTTGCCTGGCTCCTCCCCAACAGGTTTCTGAAGGAGCAGAGCTAAGGTCATCCTCAAATCCATGGACCACCTTAATTATGCCCAATATATTTCAACCAGATGCAAAACCTTTCCTCACCAAGACTTCCTGAAATGGTCTGAAACATCTGGAGAGGGAGTCATTCCAGAATCAGCTACTTTTAACGACGGACAATTTTATGCAACCATATCACATGGGAAAAAAGTTACGGTGCTAATGTAAGATTATTATTGTTTTGCAAAATCAGGAGAGGATTCTTATTTTTATTCCTTGCCTAGCCATCTCCCCACTAGCACAGGATCCAAACTGCCATGCAGGTATGGCTGTAAGGAAGGGTAAGCTTCATTTTCCAATAAAAATATGTGCAGTTTTGATGTGCAAGTTCTCCAGTCTTCAGGTACATTGGGCTTTCATGCTTTAGGGATTGAGGTCAATGAAGAAATAAATGAAAATATGGCAAGAGGAAATAAGAAATAATTGCAACTCTAAAGAGAATTTATTATTGTTTGAGAGAATCGTTATTCATCTATAACATATGCTCAAGATACAGACTTTATTTTGTTACTAGTCTTGCCATTTGGCAGGTTACCACCTAATATAAACCCAAATCACAACTATTTACGTTTCAAGTATCACAGGCAACACAACATTCCAAAATAATATGGTTCATTAAGAAAACATGTTTAAAACTCTGATATGGGAATAGTTGGGACAGGATATGTCTGATAGAGATGAGGCCAGGTTTCCACCTCTGTTTCACAGGTTCTAATCTGGTTCAACCCATAGGAGAGTAATTTTTGTCAAGACATAATAGGCTATTCAAATGCTGCCTAGTGCAGGAAATGAATTGCTGGCCTGTGTTCAGTTCTTTGAGGACAAGTATCCACATTTAAAAAAAAAAAATGTATAGGAGCATTTTCATTAGCCTCTTCCCAAGCCAGTCTCCAGCAGCTGGAGTAAAATTTGAAAAAGAAATTTTCCATTTTAAATGGTTTGTAATCCAAGTTCTGGCTTCTGTTGTGGTCTGGATAGAGGTAAACTGAGCAATAATACTGTAAATGGGTCTGGTTGTTTTGTCCTCTACTGTCAAATTAACATTTGCTTTAGCAACAATGGATTGGACTTATTGAGCCCTTAGAGAAGTATGTGGAACTCACAGTGAATTCACTGGATGTCGTGCCAGGCCTGTATTTGGCCTTCAAGCATAAAGTCACCTACCTTCTCAAAAGATCATATAGAGTTAAATAATACACAATAATCTTTAGAGTGCTTAGGATTTCTTTCCCAGACCTTTCACAAATGTGAATAGAAAGGGTTATCTTGCATATGGAATTCCACCAAGCAGGTCAAAACTTAGTGGAAAACAAAAACCTTAGAGCAATTTCTGTGGAGTGCAATGCTATCAGTCCCTGTTAAATCCAGCAGACCTTTTTCCAAAGAGAAAACCTGTTACACTCTCTTTAGCACCCCTCTCCAGCTCTAGCTTTTTATCCTACATTTTCTTCTTTCTTCTCCCTAATGTATGTCTCTACAGTTGAGGTTCAGCTGAAATCAAACAAACTAAATCTGAAGAGAGGAACCACAGAGAGCAAAAGCAGCAGATACAATCTACTGGATAAATTGGTGAAGTCCGTGAGTTGGAGGTTTGATATTTGGGAGATTGGGTTCAATCTTTTGTGCTACCAGATTTCCTATATATCTTTGATGAATCACTTAGGGTTGGACTCAGCTAAATAGATTTATAGTGCAGGAGACAATGTTTTGAACTAATTGTCTAGCCTTACTTTGCAATCAATAGGGAGAAGCAGGCACTTCATGATTAAAAGAGATCAGATGAAGTCACGTCCTAAAAGTGCACGTTTCTCTCTGCTGACTATGAAGAAAGCCTAAGATAACTTGCTGGGATGGGGGCTTCTGCAGTTGTGTGAGATGAATTCATGTTTACTGTAAAATTTTGGAAAACAGTTAAATAGATTAGTATTGTGGCCAGATTTTTAATGGCATTACAAGAGAGACGTTTGCAGATACATGCCCTGGAAATTTTAACAGAACTTCTATTGAAATTAAATATTTTTCAAAAGAACTTAGATACTTGAAACATCCACGCACTTAAAAAATACTCTAAGGTGTTGGGAGTAATCCAGGTATCAGGATTTTGCAGCTCTGGTAAATTAGGCATTATTTCCACTTCCTCCCCAGCCTGAAAAATAGGGATAGTTGCTTTTTATTATCTTGTGGGAGTACTGTGAGAATTAACACAGAAAAAAATGTGAAATTATCCTATACTGCAGTAATGGATAGACAAACCATCTGAAACATACCCAGCAATGTATAATTCAGGCGGCCTACAACCGGATTCTCCTTTAGCTCAGATTGAGACATCTTGGTCTTGCAGGTTGGTGCTCTTTATCTGATGACCATAGCATCTTTACAGACTCAGTTCCTGACTAGGACAAATATATACAACACAATGACTGTGAAGATGCATGAGGACAACCATCTTCCTATTCAAAGTGCAGATATACACGAAGTAGAGGGAGATGCCAATTCTTGATCTAACTTCCAGCTCTGGACTCAAATCATTAGCCAGGATAACTAATTTTTGTTAATTCTGGTGCAGACTGCAAAGGTTTATGTGGAGTGGCGAGTAGAAAGAGCTCATAAAAAACCCTATTGAAGCAAGGGGTTAAAAAAAGCAGAACAAAAGCAGAACCATCTGGTCACAAAAAAATACAAACAGTTGGCCAGCCTTACTCATACAGCAGCACTCTACAAATACTCAAATACATTTGTGAACTTTAACAGAAACAGTCTCAAAATGAGTCACACCGTTAAAGGACAAAGAACTCAGCTATATTGCTCTAAGCTACAATAAATGAGAGCAGGAACATTTTCATCAACATCCTACTTGGCATGGTTTACAGGTGAGCCTTTGGCCTTTACATCTCAGAAGAGTTGTAAGGTCCACTACCAATTGTTTCTGCTGCTGAACAGGCAAAAGAACACTTGCTGCTCATTCACCAAGGAACTAACTGCAAGTAAGTCTGGATCCAGTGCCTAGAAGAAATTGTTGTTACTCCTAGAAGGATAAGTATTCTTATTTCCTTAGGATGATGCTATGTCACCACTRAACAGGGTTATGACGACTACATGCAATAGTAGGGGACAGTATACATCACCGCATTTAAAAAAAAAAACAAAAAAAAAAATCACTTTATAGAGAAGGCTTTCGTTTTTTATCCTCCACTACAGCTCAAGTCCTGCTCCCAGGTCAGTAATGTGCCCTGCACACTCTGGTCTGAAGCGCTCGCAAACTCTCTGTGAGGGGCTTGGGTGGCTCCTGCCAGAGACCCTCCCAGGGGTGCCACCACCTCCCACCACTGCAGCCCGCTCACCAGAGCTGCCTGGCAGCTGCTGCAGTGCGCCAGCCCTCACGGGGAAGCCCTAAYGACAGTCCTAATGTGATGGCAACCCATTCTTCATGCACTTCTGCTACAGGGTACAGATAGCCCCCAGATGCCTCTGTGTGCCAGCTTTCCATCTGTAAAATGCAAGTGAGGCCATCTTCCTTTTTCATAGGGTTACTGGAGTATAAGGGCACTGGAAAGACTATGAAATGCTCAGATACTATGATATTAGGCTCAGATAAGAAGGAAGGCAAACAAAAAGGTCTATCTGTTCAGGATACTATTCAAGAATTACAAATACTTACTAAAGGTCTCCAGTTCCCTTATTGCTGTACTCAGCTGCTTCACGGACTAGAAAAAAAAGTGCCTGATGTTTTACTAGTACATTTGAGTGTGAAATAAAAACTCCAGCTGCACGAGGAAGATAAACTGCTTAAGCTAAACATATTTGCAACCATTTCCTCACCGTTTCTCAAGTGATCCAAATACAACACTTCTCACCATAGCAGTGTAAATAGCACCACAGCACAGTAAGTAGAAAATACTGTAACAAAGCCCTGGGGCATTTGCATGGTGATTTTAAAGAACTGAATCATCTTTAATATGCATATTAAAGGAAAAATATCAGGTTTCATCTCGAAATGTGAGGCAGAGTGGACAAAAGGCTGTAATAAGAGATAATCACGTTACTGAAGTGTCGGATTAGTCAGTTTAGGAAAAATACCAGTCTGCTGTTTACAAATCACTTGTAGGATTTGGTAATTATAATTTTCTCTGCGAGAGGAATACTAGCCTGCTAGCACATTTTGCGTCCTCCCATTAATTAAATTAAGCATCAGCTAAGGGTTCAACCAGCTTGTACTTCACAAACTGGAATACTGTTGCTATTACGTTAGGAAAAAATGTGTTGTAATGAGTTTCGTTATCTCAGTGGCATTTTACARGCAGAGTATTAATAGGGAAACGGACTAATGTGAGGTCATTATGGAATCAAGGCAAACACAAATTAATGTTTTATTCCTACTGTTCACAGCTTGGAGCGTCAGTGAAGGCACTGAAGGAGAGAGGGTGATGGAGCTGAATCAGGCAGAGAGAAGATGGCAAAAGGGAAATTCTACAGAGAAAATATGACAAGATTTAGCAACAACAGGGACAGAGGAATAAGACGTGGAGGGCAGAGAGAAAAGGGGGTATCAAAAAGGACACCAGACTTACAGGACAAGGGCAACTGTGGTTTGTGCCCATGCCAACAGGGAAGTAAACTGAGAGAAGACTGGGAGAAAATTGTTTTGACTTTGCAAACTATCACAACCGTAATACTAAACAACTTGAAATCCAAATTTTGTCCCTTTTATGTAGCAGCTTAATCCCATTTAAATACCTAGCCATCTACCTGGGCTGAGGAGACAGAGTGCAGGCGTGCATGTACGTATTGGAGCGATCTGACAGGGAAGCTGGTAAGCAGCCCTGGTACGCTCAGAACTGCTCCCAAAAGAAAGGGTGAGAGCACGATGGGGACCAGGCTTTGCTGCACAGCTAGATAAGGGCCCTGGGAGTCCAGCCTTACCCAGTAACTCAGCTGGGCCACCAAAACACAAACAAATGCTGTGGATCCAGGCTCTGCTTATTTATGTAGACTCCGGCTTTAATTCTTTAACTTATACAAAAAGCGCACAGATAAAATAAAAAAAAGTTACACAGAGTACCTGACAATACCTCATCTCATGCTGGGCTCCAGTTTCATGGACAAATATTTCACAAGGGATACTAGAACTGCATATTTATCTCTTCAGCTATGTACTTTTATTATGTCCAGGGCTAAGACCCAGGTCATTATTTACAGAAGTACGTATTGCGGTGCCTAAGGACTGTTACCACACACAAGTACCTGTCTAAACAGATTTTCAGCAGTCTACTGGAAATCTGGCCCAGGAAAAGGCCCATGACATTTTGCGGTTTTGTGAACCACTAAGCCGCCTCTAACGTAGTTCATGTCCCTCAAAGAGGCACACAGTGGATCTCCAAGGAACGAGCTGCTAATTGATTATCACACATCCTCTTCTCTGTGAAGACAAAAATTGTTTACAATTACAATGTTATACAGTACTAAACAGAAGCATATATTACATATACACACTGCACTGAAAAGATGTGTATTTTACGAATGAGAATAAACAAAATGCAGGAAATCCATCTGGATGCAAAGAAACATCTTTGCAACACTGTTTGGAAGACTCCTTCATTTCAAAGAGGTCAAACTGCTGCACCAGTCTTTCCCTTCTGCAGAGATTTCCAACATATAACGTGTTTTTGTATAACAAAGGTGTGTGTGTGGTAAGTTTGATGGTTCTCAGCTGATAGGGACCTTGATGAGCTTATCATTACAGCTTCACAGCTGCAAAAATCAAAAGCTTTGCATATAACATTGTAAAGCGAAATTCCTAAATACCACCAGACAAATTTTTTAAATTTTAATTATTATTTATAAAACAA
Source organism: Phoebastria nigripes (assembly GCA_035582835.1). Lineage (NCBI taxonomy): Eukaryota > Metazoa > Chordata > Aves > Procellariiformes > Diomedeidae > Phoebastria > Phoebastria nigripes. The sequence goes on along the minus strand of JAYKAV010002242.1, from coordinate 123,591 downwards.
CTATATATGTAAGTGTGGAAAAGAGCCATAAAATGAATGTGCTCAAATACAGAAATGGATCAACAACAGTTCAGTCAAAGCTGATCCACAGTCCACCGAAGCCTGGAAGGATTTCCAGAGTAGGATTCATCCAAACATATGTCTCTGTCTGAGGTAGCTGTCTAAACTTCTGTACAGCTGACAGAGAAATGGGTGCTTTTAGGCTTTGATTTGTAACAGACAAAAGCAAGCCTCTAAAACAGGACTTAGTAAATGTGCCCCTTTCTCTCTGCTGACTGTAAAGGAAGGCTACGCTGGTGAGTTCAGATACAGATTAATTCTCCCTTCCCACGTTCCTCAGTGACTCCTTTAGCATCGGATGGAGCATATCCACTTTTCAAAAGATGTACGCTGCATTATACTGGATATTTCCAGGCCAGCCTTTGATCGACCCACCTTTTTCACTGTGGATTTTCTACAGTCTCCAACAGACAATGTGAGATGCTCCCATCGTTTCATCTTTCTGGCCTGATTTATACTTGTACCAACTATTGCAACATCCTTCTGCAGGGACGTTCTTACCCTGCCTGGCTACTGCCATGATCTGCCACCACGAACCAGAGAAATCAACGCTCTTCTTGGACATGAAACTGGAAGCAAAACCACAATGCTGTGGTCAGACATCATGCCACACTTTCACACTGGGGGRAGCTTCAACAAGTATGAGAAAACACCAGTTTCTTCGGTCTCTTAATTCAAAATACATTTTACTCTTTAGCACAATCTTTGCAGTATTTGGCCCATTAGATCCCCTGACATCAGTCAGAAGACTGACAAGACAGCTTAAAACTGAGCCCAATCGCAGTGCTCACAGACTGCGAGACGTGGCTTTCAACTGCCCTGCAGCTTTTTTTACTCTGTGGCAGCCATGTAAAGGGACGTTTACATCAAGTGCTTTTGGTTCTCATCTTCAGCCACTTTATTCACAAAAGCTCTATTGAAAGCAAAGGTACATGATGACGAAAGTAGGCAGTGGAAAGAAGCTCTTTTTGTTTAATCCATTTCTGTGCAGAAGCCTCCAGGGTTTTAAAGTATTGAGGATACCAGCTTTAGAGCAAATTCACTGCTCTAGCCTCTATTCTACGAGTTTGTTTTTTTGGTTTTTTTTTGTTGTTGTTGTTTGTTTTTTTTTTTTTTTTTTTAACATATATGCAAACATGCAGAAGGTCAAACTGAGATTACCAAGTTCCTGACAGGTATTTTTCATTGACCTGTAGCTATTTCAACATTTTCCTGTTGTGGCTGAAAACTGTTATAACAAATCCATATGGCATCTTAACAGGTAGAGGGTTTTTTAGACAATGAAAGATGATCCGAATGGCTTTACTGAAAATTAGGATTGGCCTAGACTCATACACATTTTCCTGACAACATACGGCACATCTTCAGGGTAAAATCATGACACAAAGAGATTTACTGTGAAACTCAATGGTTTTGTGTTGTAAGCAGCAAACCCAGAGCCCTGATCTGTTCAGGCCTGCCAGCCTCGGCAGATATGTGGGACAGTCCTTCTGGCCCACTAAGGCAACCCAATCCCAAAGGATAAGTGGACTCTGCAGTCCCGTTTGCTGCACACTGTAAATGGACAAGGTGGAGAGAGAAGACCAACCCATATCTACTGTCCTACCAAACAGACAGATTTGCTTATAAGTGATTACAGAACTACACCTACAAAAAGGCCAGAGCACAGATAAAGCTCTTTATTATCTTTGAGCCATCAACAGAAGGGGGCATAGTGCAACTTCATGACCTCTCCCATAAGTATATCCCCAACGAGCTGGAGGAGTTAAAGCCTAGTGTACAGTAAACTGTGCAAGATTGTTGCTATGCTCAGAGCAGCCACAAGGCTGTTTGGGACCCCTGGAAGAGCCTAACCTTCCATTCAGAGAAAACTGAATGGGCACAGACTAAAGGAGTTCTTCCTATTCTACTTTTAACGTTCATTTCAAATATAGCTTCAGTTAGTAACCTGAACAAAGACAAATGAACAGCAAAATACAATGCCACACTTCACACATGCATAATCCAATTTTTTAATATCAAGCTAATAAAAGAAAAATGCTTTTTGATGCTCTATATGGTAGATGCTATCACATTGATGGTCAAAATCACCAGCTGGCTCCACCAGGCTGTGATGCCAGTGAAATCCTTAATGCAGCCGGGAGACAAAATTCTGAAGAAGAAACGGATGCAACAGTATAATCACCAAGCTTTTTTTTTCCCCACATAAAAAATCGGAAGCCCACTTGAACTCAGTAATCCTGTACAAAACACAGGACACCAAACAACAGCTACTCCTGTTCCTTTACAGATAAGGCATTTATTGTGCTCCTCAGTGAATCATAGGCAATTATGTCTGCAGTAGATTATAGCCTTTATACTGACTCTTATTTTATAATCCTAGCCAACTAACCATATCTGCACTAYTTGTTACTATATTAATGTTTTATAAATAATAGCATAAAGACAACTGAATGGTAAGAGAAGTAATTCAATCAATCAGTAAAAACAGGAAGCTAAAATTAATTTTATGGACAAAGGAAAACTAGACAATACAATCAGAAGATGACAAGTGAAAGCCAAAGAGGAAAGCCGAAACCACACAAAAGTTTTACTTCAAAGAAGTGTTTAATCAAACACACAAGTCCAGTGCTCATTTGTTTTCCCCATTTGCCCTGTCATAAACAATGAGCAATACCACAGTTTTTCCAAGAAGCCATGGGAGGTAAAGTTTCTGTAATTTAAGCCAATACTGTAAGGAAAAAAATCTTTAATGTAAAACACGGTGAAAATCTGATCATGAATTTGCCACARATTTTGCATTTTTGTATTCTAAAGTTATTTACATTTAAAACTGTTCTTTTACATTGCCGACTACACAGCAGGGTCCCACTGTGCCAAAGCAGAGTTCCAGTTTGCTTTGTTAAATGCTCAGCTTTTTCAAAAACATTATTTTTGGACTGTGTTCTTTGTGATTGGTTTTCAACGTTTGAAATGTTTCTTTACCCACAAAGGCTGAGTAAATTGACATCTGCTATCCTTGAACTTTATCCAGACCTTATAATTGAAACTTTTTGTACAGGGCAATATCAAAATCTTTAGTCCTCATAAAACTCCTTATGCTTGTGAAGATACACATGGATGTCATCAGTGAGTTTGCATTAAGCTATGTTACTGGATCCATCTGAAAAGTGAAGTAACAGAAGAATTGCAGCCCTGCACAGTTGCAATATCTAAACTTCCAGTTATATGAAGTAGTACGTAAAGCTGGGTAACGCTGCTGTGTAAATAATCTTCATTTGGAGGTAAGAGTAAAGAGAAGTAAAAATTCACATTAGCTTCTCATTTCTGTGACTACTTTTATGCCAACAAGCTGTAACTGTATGTTTTAAGGACATCGAAGGCTGATTAGGTGCATTTATAACTAAGATTCCTGGAACTACAGAAAACAGAAGAGTAATCTAAGCCATTTTTCTTGCAGTTAAGGGTACTGAAAATAGAGCCAGCCTTTTGTACCCAGGCTGCAAGTTGACCCAGGGCAACGTATACCAAACATGATAAGTATTATAGGAAACACACAACACTATTTCCAATTATTAACAAGAAAAAAATATGTGATATACGTATACATGTATATACTGGGTTTTATCTGGAGCAAAATCAGAAGAAAATTATTTTTATTTTTTATAAAAGTTCATCTAAAGACCTAAGGAGTCCATCACATACTAAACAGCGTCTATCAGCCAAGTTAGCTACTGAACACCTCTCCCTCAGTAGTCACCAATGAAAGGCACATAATCCCGTGCAGTATTTTCTTCAGCAACAAACAAGCAAACCAGGTTCCTCCCCGCCCTACCTGAAAACCTCCTGCCTTCCTTCCAGTCATCCCATCTCAAAAATTTGGGTCGTAAGCCAATTCTGGGAGAGTGCCAAGAGGAGCAGCAGGTCTGGGCTGGGTGGGAGCCAGGGTGGGATGCAGCTGCAGGTCCTCAGGAGCCACGCCAGCATCATGAAGGGCACGATGGGGAGGTGAGCGGAGCAGCCACCCCTTGGCCCATCGGCAGCTCCCCGACCCCGGAGAGGCATCGCCTCAAATAGGTCTCCAGCTGCTCTGCGCTCAGGAAGTTGTAACCAGTCTCTTAAATCCCAACTTGAAAACGAGCTGCAGGCAAGTGAGGTTGCAGCTCACATAACGTATACCACCCYGGAGAATTGGCCTTAATGAAAGGAGCCAGGACACGTTGTAATTGCCGTCAGCTCTGAGAGAGACGCAAGGCAAAACACACGGGGCATGTTCCAGCAGCGTGGCCTCGAAGCGATGACGGAAGGATTCAGGTTGTGAAGAGTCACACTAAACGAAGCTGACATAACCTCCCAGCCTGCCGCAGCCGCACAACTGTTCAACACTGCAGGGTAATCCCTCGGCTATTATAAATGCCACAAAAATCCTGAGCAAAGGCAACAAACAGGTTTGTAACCTGTGCGAACACTGCAGACAGGTACCAGGGGAGCACTCAGACTTGGTCTCGCAACCACCTCCCAGCCTACTCTGGGACTTGGGAAAAACCAGTAACACTGCTGGTCTATACTGGGGCTGTTCCCCACCTTCTAATCTGCGCACGGAAACTGCAAGCCCTAAACCAAGCCTGTTATAATGTCTGCCTACGCTAATTAGCCGATTATGCAAGACTGGAGACATACACCAAACCTAAATTATATTATGGATGAAGTCAGGAGCGACAAACCTAATCACAGCATGAAAGATTCAGGTTAGACATTAGGAAAATCCTTCCCTGGCAAGGGCAGAGAAACACCAGAACAGATGCCGCTTAACATGTAACCAGCTTGTATCCTACCTCCCTTCAACTGCCTCCTTTTTGTTTTATCTTATCTGATCTTACACTCTTTTTTTGTGTTTTTCAAGTGCTCGCAGTGTGTGCACGTGGCTGTAAGTACAATAAATACTATTAACAAATGGTGGCTATTACAAGATTTATAGCAGATATTCGGGATCCACCTTACGAATATAGGGCCCAGATCTAAAAAAACCTTCACTTTATTAATAGGCATAATTCTGATTTATGCTTTTAGCTCCCTGACAAGCAACCTAAGTAGATGTTTGAGAAGAAACTGCTCTTGTAATAGTTTTGCAGGATCAGGCCCTAAAAACGGAGGATACAGATGGCGAACACAAGATGCACACTGAGTGAAAACAACTCTCGCTTTCCACGGTGGCAGAATGCCAGTTAGTTAGAGCCTGCTGATGATGGTACAAGAAGAGGAGGAACTGTCATGCATATGTGCCAAATTTACTCATTTAAAAAGTGAATTGGGCATCACCGTCTGTTGCAGCTAATCAACAAAATGAGATAAGTGGGGCAACAAATTACGCCCCTTTTAATCAACTAGCACTGTCATCTCCTTTGTAAACAGGGAGAGTTTCTAAATTTGTTTTTGGTAAGTTTGAAACAGTAAAAGATGATGGAAACATCCTGTTAACAAATTACTGGCTCAATTCAAAGACTATCAAAAGACTTTCTACAGACTTTAGATCAGGACCAAAATACATAAATAGCATCACTCCATGAAGGAAAGTCAAGGATGAAGAACAGATTCATCACTTGGGTTTTTAAAAGCTATTTGAGAAAAGAATAAATTATTAGATCCTGATTGTGGATTTCCAGCAGTGTGACTACACTATATTGATGAAGGCATAAAGGGTTGAAGAACTAGGCCTTTAGTTTACTTGCTGCTTGGCTGCATCAGTCTAGACAACAACCAGATAATGTTGTATTACTTCACTTCTTGTTGTAAAAGGGAGTAGAAGGAAAACCCAGAATTCCACCAGCTTATCTCCCTTCAGAATGCAAGTCTTCTCTGAAAAAGATAAATGCCACCGACTCTTTTTGTATTCAGAAAGTGGCACCTGGACCACGTACTCCTGACGTAAATGTCTGCAGGGGGGAATTCCCAGTGCTCCTGATACACCATCCCAGCTGGAAGAGCTCCAGCACCGTACCCATTTATATTATAGCACTCCTAGTACGAAAGAGCTCAGTTCCAGAATATATGCTACACAAAGAGCAACCATAAACAAACTGGATTAAAAATAATCCCTGGAAGTGGCCTAGGTATTTAAAGAAACTTTTCCTAAAGTGATACAGGTCTGAACACATGATCAATTAAACAGAAAACCCCCAGATATATAGAAAATGGCTATGAAAATCTAAGTTTTCATCCAGATTTGAAAGCTCCTTGCACAGGATGCCAGCAGATGTTGCAGTCTCTACAAAAATCTTTCTATAATATAGAACTTTATCAAATCCAGTAATTCAAAACTAATTCAACTGAAAGCCAAATGAGATGCTGCATGGTTCAGCTGCTTTACCAAAGACTCAGAACCTTTAGTAATCCGGTTAAAATGATTTGCCAAACAAAACTACTTGACTACAGAAGGTGAATACACAACCTTTGCTTATAAATGCATAAGGTAACTGCCTGAGGAACAGCCCAGCACTGCATTAGTACTGCAATGTCCCTTCATTTTTGCTTTCCCTCTCTGTGAGGGGGAAATTAAATTCTCTTCAGAGTTTCCACTGCCATTGAAAAACATTTCAACAATCCAAATACAGGATTTACTCCACTGACCACTAATGCCAAAGGCCCCAAAACCACTTACTCTGAAAGAAGATGAGTTTTGCAATTTGTAGCTGCATCTATAAAGCAATGAAAAATTGATGGTTTCCTTTTGACTGCCACAGAAAGGGCTGCTTCGTACATTTCTTTCCTCAGGGAATCCATTGCTATAATTTTCCATTGGAGAGTTTCTGTATTCCTGCGTTGCTAAAGTGACTGCAATGCTGACCTAATTTGGGTCATCAAAAACCTAGGATTAATCACATGTCTAAAAACAAACAAAAAATTTAATTGTTACATAAATTTACTTGCTTGATTATCTGTAACTATTTCTATCAAATACTATGCAGCGTTCTTCAAAATGTTAAAACACACAGGCTGTAACTTCTGCATTTTTTCATCTGTAACAAATACAAGAGAGTAACCTACGTTTCATTTATCTGTATTGTTATTATCAACAGCATATGCACTGTGAACATCATCCATTGCAGGATATCAAAGTAACAGCAGCAACATTAATTTAGTCTCAGAAAACCCTGCAAGTTGGGTAAGTATTAACCTCGGATGCTGTGAGGTTAAGGTGCTTGCCTATGGTCACACAGTGAATTTGACAGGACCAGGAGTAAAGCCCAAATTTCTTGATTCCCCAGCCCTATCACAAGACAACGCTGATGTAATTGCTAAGTTTTAATTTAACAGTCTGTACAATTCATATTTCTAAATCTCCAGAGTTTGTAACAGCAGGTATTAATGTTTCACTTGAGGTTCAAAAGTACGAAGTACACTAAAAGCTGGTTTTAGTTTAATGGAAGTGAAATGCCCCATCTCAAAACACCGTGCTGTATAGAGCACACTAACGCTTACAGAACTGTATGGAAATGTTAGGTACGCAGCTCTCGGGTTTGATTACTCATGTCATCAGAGCTGGCAACGCAGTGCTCGGACCAGCTTGCACAGGGCTGCCTGGGACACTTCCATAGAGTTCCTCTTCATGCGAGGCAGGCGTAACCTTGACCCTGCCCTCGCAGGCGCAGCTCCCTTGAAATGCCACAATGAGAGGTCAGTCCCATTAGATTTTATAGATCTTCAGCGTATGCTTAGTAGGTGGGATAAGTACCAAATGAGTGTTGGCTGGGGGTTACCTACCCTGCACTCAAAGGATATTCTGGTTTCCAAAAGGTCAAACAGCAGCTCATTAGAAGAACTGTTATAGGATTCAACTGCCTGTTCCCCAGTCCCATTTCTGCTGATACAAGTGTGTGCCCAACACGTGTCTCTGGAGGAACCCCAAATTCTCTTTTTTCAGAGGTCCCGAGAGCCCCCAAATGTGGAGAACCAAGACGAGCTGCAGGGACCCAGCCTTTGGAAATTCATCATTTGCACAGATCACAGAAGCAGCATGGAGAAGCATGCACGCTTCAGACCACCATATACAGGTGGACAATCCTTTCTGTGTCCAGAAACTACCACCAGTACTCACCCAAAACCRAAGTCTGCCATTCCAGAAAGTTTTTCACATGCAAAATACAGTTTCAAAATTTATTTTTAGCTTCACTGTTTTCATTGTGCCTTCATCTCTCTTGCTAACTGACTGTCCCTTCCCCACCTTTTCATCAAAACTTTTCCCCTGACTTGCATGCTTTATTGGTCTTTCAGATCTTACTGGTCCTAGCCATTTCGTGGGTTAAGCAACACCTGCTTGGATAATTAGAAGAGAAGAGACTAACAAGTCAGAGAACAGTCATTACCTGCAGACATTCTGAAAATAGCCATCTCCACAAATCCAACAGGCAGAGCCATCAATTACAGTAATCCTAGAGGTAGAGAGTATTTGCATAGAAGGAGTATTTTAATCCCACAGTGAAATAGGTTTCTCTATTTCCAACAATGTCAATTCCAGTATTTCAGGAAATAACAGTGAAATTGGTGCTTGCAATGTCACTAAATGTAGATKGTGTCATGCTTCTAGTGATTAACCAATTCTAGAATAAGGGACTACTTCGCACGAGGKAAAGAAAACCAAAGACATTTAGCCAGTAACAGCTTCAGCTCTCACTGGCAATCACCTCTTCATGAACTTCTGGGACTCTTGCACGTACAATAGCATACATGTGTTTAATATTGGAGCCAGAGGCATCCAGTTATCCTGGTTACTTGGATAATGCTAAAATAAAGACATGCTTTCTTGAAGAACGTCAGCTCAACTGTAATGCAAGAACACTTTTTAACCTCTAGTAGACTTCATCTTGTTTCGTGTTTAATTTGAAGAATCTACTTATTGGAAAGAATACTGTATTCAACTCAGAATCTGTTGGAAATTTTATTTAACTATCTTGGATTTTGTTACAAAGTTCACTTGATATATATATAAAACTAGAACTAGATTTTTTTTTTTTAATCAAGCATGTTTTGAGAACAGTTTTTGAGCTGGGTTTTTATAACAGATCTTTAAAAGATGCTGTAAAAACTCATTTTGCCTCATTTTTTAAAATTCTATTTTCATCCTAGTTTGAAGGTAAGTTTAAAAAACTTAAGACGTTGCTTTCCAAGAACATCCCAAGACAAAAATTGAAAAATTATATACAAAAAGCATAATCTAGTTTTCAAGCAAAAATTCTGGGGAAGTATTTATAAAATTAAAGCAAYGTTTGAAAACTGTTATAAATGTTATGACTTGGTGACTTAAAAAAAAAACCCCTAGTTAAATAAAAAATGTCTGCATGGCAAATCATGTTGGCTAGGTAGCTGTAATTGAAATTAGGTATYGTAGCAGTAAACATACCAGAGTGACAGGAGGAGACGTAGGTAAGGCTGAGATGGAAGGCACACACGCACACATACGCACAAAATCTTCCAGGCCTGTTGTTACCTCAAAGGACATCATTTCATAGCACCTCTCTACATGGAGAACAGCACAGGACAGACCAACGCATTCCCAAATAGAAAAACAAGCCTGGACCGAACCACTTGCCTTGCCAGAGACCAGACTGGTCATGCTGCTGGAGACACCTGAGGTCTCACGGTGTCATCTGGATCGTGCTGGTGACTGAACACTTGTCCTGGGAAAGAGGGAGTTCATTGTGCAACCCGGTATGCAGCCACCTACCAGCTGAGGAAAGCCCTACAGTCAGGGAAACAGGTACCTTGCATGGACTTTAAAAAGGGAAATCTTAAAAACCTCAGTAAATTTCAAATTCTTGGAAAATGTTGTGACAGCAGCCTGGACATGCCAATGCACCTATTTAAAGTAAATGAAATACACCGACCACAACACGACACGCTTCTTTCAARAGTCGCTGCACTCATAAACTCCTATACAGGGGTTTTCCCACAGGACTGATGTGGGGTCGACAGCCATTGCAGAAAGTACAGGTGCTCTCCTTTCTCCTCAGAACTGAACGTGAGAGCGTGGAGCAGATTTGGAGCCTCCTCGTCCCCAGCTGAACGAGCCGATTGGAGCTGTGGAACGACTGCCGGGGATGGCGGGACCATGCTCTGCTCCCTTGTCTTCGGTCAAGCAGAACATCCCTTTCTGAGCTGTTTGCTCCCTCTTGGGCAGGGGCAAGCTCTGCTAGCACAGCAGAGAGGCAGAGCGCCGATCAAGAAAAGCTAAGTGAGCCGTAAAGGGCAAATATGTACAAGGGGTGCCATCTAGCAACAATATAAGGAAAAAAAGCATTAAGTGGCTTATATAAACCAGTGCCATAAAACCCCTGTATAAAGGCAGCTAAGGACACCATCTCACCCAGCCTGAGGTGCCGCTGGCTGAGCACTGTGAAAAGAACAAAATTAAGTTTACTTAATGTCTCACATTAGGCCCAAAATAAAGTCAGGACTTGCATTTTGACAGCAATGTGAACCAGACAAAGCTTGTGCTGCTGGGTAAAACCCCTGAGCTCCTCGCCATTGTCATGGCGAACTGGGATGGGTGGGAGATGAGCAGGGGCTGCCTTGGCCGCAGGAGGCGCAGGCTGTGCCAGGACACACACGGACCTCCCACCCCCTGTCCCCTCTTATCCAGGCCTCAAGAGGCAGGTCCTCCACGGTCCAGCTTACAGCATAGGCTCACCACAATAAGAAAAGCCCAGCACTGCCGGGGAATTAAGGCCTGAACTGAAGCCAGCTGAAGTCAATCAATGACTTCAATGCATTTTCAGTCAGACCATTGTAGCACTCTCTGCAGGGGTTAAAATCTCTGTCTCTGATCACCACCACCTTCTTCTGGCTCCTCAGCTGGAGATAAACCTGCACTGTCCCTGACTTTTAAGGACTACAGAAACCAAAGATGAACACATTCATTCATTTCACMCACCCAGTGTTTTCTAAACAATCCTGAAGATTGAGGATATGGCAAGTGGATGTTCTGCTGCTTATGCTCACCACAAAATCCAGTGACTGCAGTTATCCTGTTGACTTTGCAACGTAGTAGTAACGGTGCCACTTACTGCCCCAAAGGTTGTGTGCTACGGGCCTCCGGCCATGGAGGAAAGTACCAAAGAAGCTCACAGATGTGGAGGTGCTTTGAAAAAAAGGTTTATGCAAAAAGTAATTCACAGAATTCACCAACCCTTGAAACCCACTGAACCAAATTACTTCTAAACATACTTCTTTCATCTTTTTTTGCTTATTCTTGTTTAATTTTTCCCTTCAAGTAAGTTGGTTGGCCATGTGCAGCCTCTGTTACTGTTAGAGCAGTCTGTGCTGGGGAGCTTGTGGTCCAGCCTAGTTTAGCGGGTGCTGTTGCCTTGGTACTACAGCACTTTCCATATCAGCAACCAAACCTCCCCTCCTGTTACAGCTTGCCATCAAGAAGAGCTTTCAACTCCCAAAGTGCTGTCATTCCCCATCTCCCTCGACCCAGGATAACCCCAGTTCCAGAGAATTAAGCTGTCAATCAGCAGAGCTGTGGGAATACTGCCACTTTCAGAAGCACCCACAACAGCTTTCCCAGGGAAAACTCCATTTTCCAAAACTGATGTCAAGGCCAGCACCAAGCGTACCTATGGTACGTTCCCCAGTGGAAGTCTTCAACTCTCAGTCACAGTCAACGTGCGGTTCAGATCCCTCTAAGAAAAAGGGGAAGTTAGGCAACTTTGTTATAGGAAGGAATCTGGCACAACACCGGTTTCTATGCAGCTCCTGAAGTATTAATTGAGTTTTTTATTTTTCCTGTGAGTAATATAATGTGCAGAAAATAATATATAAGCAGGTAGCAAGGCATACACACATCTGAAGAATATTATTTTCTACATTTTGCTGGAAGTATAGTTATACAAAGTTCACAATGCTATAATACTTTGGTTTTATCTGTTGCAGTCAATCACTAGCAAACTGATACATCTTTACTCCTAGCAAAATTAAAGATTTTGGTAACTTTTCAGTAAAGTAACTTTTAAATAACACACAAATGCCAATTTCATATTAGCTTTCTCTATAGGGAATTGAATTTAAGACCGAAAGAAAAAAAAAGGCTAATTAAAAAACTTCTACTGAGTTTTAAAAGCTCTATGCAGTTACTTCAGATGATTGCTCATAAATTCAATAAAGCCCTAAAGATTACTCACGTCTAGCAGCGTTATCATCAAGGGCAAAGTAACTTTCTTTTTCCTCTTACAGAGAAAATGGACTTTTATTATGCTGCTAATCACACCTACACATTGAGTAGCCATCAGTGTTAGAAGCTGAAAGCTATGAGCAAATTTTATTTCTCATTTTTAGAAGACGATAATCTTTTCAGATCGCTCCCTCAGACTTTAGAACCAGGGTTATGATTTTCCTAACAGTATCTATTAGTTCAATATCAAGTGCCCTTAGGATCTTGTAAAGAATCTTTTTATTTAAAATTACACCCAATCTCAAATATATATTGAATAAGAATTTCTAATTGCAACTCAAATTTCCAAAATGGAATCTGACATATAAAACCCACAGTGTTATATTTGGGGATCATTCATATGGGTCACTATCATTTCTAACATGAAATGAAATTCACTGCTGAAAATTTCTACTGCATGTTCCAGAAATATATTAAAGAAATTAGAAATTCTATTAGATTCCTCATAGCATAAGAATAAAAATGTTAACATTTGAATCTGTAATTTCCATCATGGATAAAATTAAGAGGAAGGGAACTCTTTGCTTTTTAGACCTGTATGATGCCGCTTAACCATTTACAATCCTTGGCCTCATTTTTCACCCACAAATGTTGGCATAAAACATTCCACAGCAGGCAGCTACCCTTCCCAGAAGAAATTCCTCAAGTATCCCCAAAATTTGTTCTTAATATTTACTACCGACATTCCTTACATGCTGTCATAAATGCTGGGTGACTTTCAAAAGTTGCCAAGACTGAAAGAACATCACTTGCAAAGCAGAACAGTCTTCAAGCTCTTCTGCAACTGTGGCAGCCCTCAATATCATCACACACAGCCTTAACATGTTGAGCAATATCCAAGCAAGCCACTGATGAGAACAGTGTTAGGATGCAGAGGGTGCAAATGAAAACATTTGTTTCCCTATTCTTGACCATCTACCCTTTCCTGAGAAAACTACCCAAACATGCCAGATGTCCTTTTTTACTGAGGTTTTCATCTTCTTATTCACTCTCTTAAGGTCAAGTATGCAAGTCTTCCCCACAACCGTCTAATATTTTCATGTCATGTGCATTGTGTTCTGGAAAAGTGTCAAGATTTAGTTAGTAGGAACTGACATAGAGGATGAATTACTGACAGGATTAACATTTCACTAGTAAAAAATAAGGAGTATATCAAACACCTGCTTTATGGAAAAAAAAAGAAAGGAAAACAAAACTGTCCATCATTAGGGTTACTGGCTGCTGAGCATGTTGCTTTTTAGTTTGCTCAATTTTATCTCATCGTTTCCTTGTACTCCCCTGTCTACCATTGTGTCTGTCTGTCTTGTCTTGTTTTCCACCGTCTTCCACGTGCCTGGCAAGATCCCTGGGCAGGGTCATCTTCTGTCCCCTGTGGAGCACCAGAGCGGAGGACCATGGCTCCTGGCCAGGGATGCTGTTCATTTTGGCGATACATACAATAAGCAACAACAATGCTGGAAAATTCCACTCGCATTTGATGTAACTAGTGACTACTGGTCTTCTGTGTTTATATTCGTCTTCTGTCCCTAGGCAAAATCCTGCCCAAACTCCACAGTGCTACCCGTCAGAGTGCAGCTGAGGGGAGCGGGAAGGGAGAAGGTCCCTATGAGGAACCTGGCAGGTTGGAGAACTTCTTGCTTATTCCCATCAAATGTCCTGGGCAACCTGTTGGTGTTTTGCCCTTGACCATAGGAATTTGACCCCATCATCGTGCTGAATGATTTAGCTTGCTTAGGAGTTCACTGGGAGCTGATAATCTGCCTATCATGACCGATCTAAAGCTGGAGAATGGTCATGCACATTTTAAAAATAGTCTGTTTATCACACCATATATATTGATTATCTTTTGGAAACACTCCAAGAGACATCATTCTGGAAGTCAATCTAAAATAAATATGACCTGAATTTATCCAGAACAGGTTGGATGAAGCCTTGTTACTAGGTATCTAGCTTTTTTTTTCCCCCTATACCAAATTGCACACATTTAAACAATATATAACTGTCTACATATTAATACCACAGCCTCCTGGCAATTATGAATCATTAAACAGAATTTTAATGTAGCTTATTTCACATGTGTGCATTGATTTTTAAAAAAGTTCAGTTCCCATTCTCTGAGTACTGAAATGCCTTTCAAAATCCTAAAGTTGTATTGCTAAAGTGGCCTGGTATATGCACTGAACTTACCCCAGCCATCTACCTGTGACCTGCCAGAAAGACAAACAAATGCTGTCAGGCAGTAATAAACAGACTGCAGAAAGTTGAAGCATAAACAAAAGTATGATTGAAAACACCGTGAAAGAGAAGATGCAGATCTGCAGCCCTGCTGCTAATAAAGATCAACTTCAGTGTCTGGCAGCAAACCCACTACAGCAAATTTTACCTGACTGAAGCTGGGACATGGAAGACACAGTTGGCTTTGGAACCAAGTTTCAGATCATTCAGTGCTTGAGAAAGGCTGTCAACCTTTGATTTCCATATAAAGGCAATTAATTGCTAATTATTGTGTAAATTAATTGCTTCTCAGGGTTGATGGCTGCCACTATTTACTGCTACAACCTGAAGAAGCCAGTTTCTTCTGTTTAATACTTGAACATACTTACAGCTTCCAGAAGCAGAGAGAACAGGTTTCATTTTCAGCAGTCTACCTCCATGCCTCTTCCTCACTGGAATGAACTATGGATACTACAGTTAAATATTTCTTGTGCAAACAGAATTACATTATACACCTGCTTCATTAACACTGTTCTGGACTTCTGTAAGGCCTTTGACATGGTCCCCCACAACATCCCTCTCTCTAAACTGGAGAGATATGGATTTGATAGATGGACTGTCCAGTGGATGAGGAATTGGTTGGATGGTCGCATTCAGAGGGTAGTGGTCAACGGCWCAATGTCCAGATGGAGATCAGTGACAAGTGGTGTCCCRCAGGGGTCTGTATTGGGACCAGTACTGTTTAATATCTTCATCAGTGACACAGATGGTGGGATCGAGTGCACCCTCAGCAAGTTTGCAGATGATACCAAGCTGAGTGGTGCGGTCGACACGCCTGAGGGATGGGATGCCATCCAGAGGGACCTGGACAAGCTCGAGAAGTGGGCCCGTGTGAACCTCATGAGGTTCAACAAGGCCAAGTGCAAGGTCCTGCACCTGGGTTGGGGCAATCCCCAGTATCAGTACAGGCTGGGTGATGAAGGGATCGAGAGCAGCACTGCCGAGAAGGACTTGGGGGTACTGGTGGATGAAAAGCTGGGCACGAGCCAGCAACGTGCACTCACAGCCCAGAAGGCCAACCGTATCCTGCGGCTGCATCAAAAGAAGTGTGGCCAGCAGGTCGAGGGAGGTGATTCTGCCCCTCCACTCCGCTCTGGTGAGACCCCACCTGGAGTACTGCGTCCAGCTCTGGAGCCCTCAGCATAAGAAAGACATGGACCTGTTGGAGAGGGTCCAGAGGAGGGTCACAAAAATGATCAGGGGGATTGAACGCCTCTCCTATGAAGAAAGGCTGAAAGAGTTGGCGTTATTCAGCCTGGAGAAGAGAAGGCTTCGGGAAGACCTTATTGCAGCCTTTCAATACTTAAAGGGGGCTTATAAGAAAGATGGGGACAAACTTTTTAGCAGGGCATGTTGCGACAGGACAAGGGGGAATGGCTTTAAACTAAAAGAGGGTAGATTTAGACTAGATGTAAGGAAGAAATTTTTTACAATGAGGGTGGTGAGACACTGGAACAGGTTGCCCAGAGAGGTGGTAGATGCCCCATCCCTGGAAACATTCAAGGTCAGGTTGGACGGGGCTCTGAGCAACCTGATCTAGTTGAAGATGTCCCTGCCCATGGCAGGGGGGTTGGACTAGATGACCTTTGAAAGGTCCCTTCCAATCCAAACGATTCTATGATTCTATGATTCTATGAATAAGGATGAAAGGTCAGGCAGAGAAGAGTGGATACTGTCTGAAAGGGGAAGGGAATATAACTCTGGAATAACTGATTTCTGCAATAAATAATTTATAACAAATTATTATAGGACATACATTTTATGGAACATAAAACTAGAAGCATAAACTATTGTTACTTTATGGCAATTTAAGATCAAAAAGCTGTTCTCAATTCCCTCTTTCCTGCCCAGAGCTCAGACTCCATGCATAACCCAGCTCTTTAGACCTCCCTAAAGGACATCTGAAGTGTGGGGCATTGTGCTGAGAAAGAGGCATGGCTCTGTCTCAATTCTGCTTTGACTTCCCTCTTGCCCACAGAAGTGACAAAGATAAGTGTGTCATCTGTTTTATACACTAGATCCAAGTAGCAATACTATGCTGCTGGGAGAGTAGGAGGACATTGCTGTGATGTGTGAAGCCCTAATGCAGCTGTGTTGGCAGGTACAGCTCCATCATCTCTGCATGCTGCCTTATGGCTAGAAAATATTCAACCCTTTTAAAATATCTCATAGGTAACAACGCACTCCATTCTCCTTTGCCCAAGCTGTACCCCGACACAGCAAGAAGCAGACACAGAAGCAGAAACGTTTTTAGCAAAAATGAGAGCAGCACCAGCGGGGGAGCAATATCATCCCCTTCCACCACATGTTCTGCTCATCTCTTCTACTCTAGGAGAGGCAAAGAAGGGGATATTCTGTAGAAAAGACCACTACGTAAGATGGAAATGACCCTAATAAGGAAGAGTTTTCCATGAGGATTTCCACTTGTTTTCCACATTCACTACATACCATGTTGTATCAAGCAAAGAAACTTGCTGGAGTGGAGTATCCAGCCCACTATATTTAAAAATGTTGGTAAATTGAAAAGGGATCATGCCACTTCACTCCTGCCTCCTCCTGTCCCCCCACACACCATGAATATATTTTGGAAGAAAAGAATACACCCACTACTTGAGCAGATTCTAAGTATTTCACAGATTATGCATGTAAGGAGGAAATAATAATATATCATTTCAGCAAATCTGCAGTGCTCCAATGCCTATAGAAAAACTGGAGGAATTTTAGCAATACAAACACTTAGACAGGAGGTAACCTTCCCCTGTGAAGCAGGGACCAAAGTGCAGCAATGGCTGACCTGCTGTGAATAATTAATGACACTTTTTCAGGCAGTGACTTACGCCTGAATTCCTGAAGGAAACAGTCTACTTAAACTGGTTTATTAAAGCTGTATCCCAAGGAAAATCCAAACTCTGTTTAATGAAGCAATCTGACCAATTTGTGATGCATTTTCCCTCTCTAGTTCTTCATGTGCTATTCAAACGCATACAGCACATAATTAAATCAAGAATGGCTAAAATACCTCACTTACTAAATTACTATACATTTGCCTAATTAGCAATTACAACCCACTGTTGCCACAGACATTTGCTGAGTAATACCTCTGTTCCACTGTAGGCTTGAGCACAACTACAGAAAGTAATAACACACAAAAACCACTACAGTTAGATGCTTAACAAGCACTATGGATAAACCAAAAAGAGGGTCACAACTTCAAAGGAGCTAGAGCTTTAATTTACAGTGCAGAGATTAGCAATGTAATTAATAAGAATTACAACAAAGTGAAGGAGAGAAATCACTGAAGTCCTCTAACCGTGCAGCTTTGGGAAAAGCAAACAAATAAACCCCAAATCAAAGCCAAATGTTGTCTAAAACACTTTATTGGCGCACTGTACTTCTGATCTGTGATCCACCCCCTTCCCTCCCTGCCAGCCTCCTTTTAAAAGGAAAGATTGATTTCACACCAGTTCCACACTTCGGAACAAGATTTCAGGGAGCTTTTCTGTTCCTCTGATGTAGGGAACAAGCAATGATAGGATCAGATAAAAGCACATAAYGAGATTAAGTCTCATTAAAAAACTCCTCTTGTGCTTCAAAGGCACTTAACTCTTTTAGAGGTAAGACTGAGAACGGTACATACACCTATAAACACAACACAGTCATGCGTGCAGAAGAGACCCTACGCCGCAGAAACTGCTTTTCTTGCCGCAAAGCAGTCACATCAAATGGCAAAACACTTTTCTGAAATGCATGGATTTTATGTGATGAGACAAGACAATATTACACAGGGTTCTTGATGTGCCTTGCATTGAAAGGGTTACTAAACAGCTAAGTGTGAAACATCTCCACATTCAAAGGATGCACCTGTAACGCTCGGTGGAAGTAATTGCTTTTTTGCAATGAGCACCTGGTATGACAGCGGCTCAGGGCACTCACTTGCCCCAAACCGCTTCTCTAAAACTTGTCTCCCGGCATAGCCACATGTTACAGATGCTGGATTTCAGTCTCAGAGGCGTAGCAGGGAAGGCTGCAGACCCATCGCTGCCCTTGAGCACACGTGCAACGCTTAACGCCACTTCCTACATCCCACCTGTCTGCTGAGACTGATGCACCTGACTCTGTGGCAGACAAGTCTCCAGTGTTTCAYAGGGACTGGAATTTCTGCCTTTCAAATGCAGAAACTAAAGGAATGAAATGCCCGACCTTTAAGAGAAGACAGAGAAAACTGCCTGCAAAACTTTTGCCGGAAAACAGAATTCAATTCTATCAAATTTGACTTCTAAAAAGAAAGAAAAATTTAAACAAATTCAGATTATTACAGGAATTACTGGGAATTCAAAGATTAAATAACTACACTGAAATAAATCAGGTAACTATTATTGAAAGCTAGATACAAGCCTGAATAAAATTATATTAATATACCTTTAACAGTAGCCCTGAAAATTAAGAAACAAATTCAATCAATTCAGCAATGTATAGAATGCCCAAATGAATTATATGCACCTTTTTTCAACAAAAAAGTTCTTATTCATTTGCTAAATCTATCACGTTAGCCATACCTTTCTAAATATCTTTATAGGTAGGTATGCAAAGCTATAAAAATAATCACATTTCATATCAACTTGTCAATAATTAATCTTTTTTCTTTGTGAATGATATAATTAGTTTTTATCAGCAAAATTCTTGAATTTCTGTAGAAACATATGATGCATAAAACATGCTTTAATTTTTGTTTCAAAGTCTGCATTACAAAATTCTTTAGCTAAAATAATAAATTAATCCTCTAATGGACAATGTTCATCCTGATTCTGTGAAGATGATTGATAAAATTATTTATTAGCAACGAATCCTTAAGTGTTCAGTGCCACCCAGGTCAAATTAGGCTAGAGACTGACCCTAATCCTAAATCAGATTTTCTAGCTAGCCTCTATTCTGCCAGCACTGAAAAGCTACAGATGGCAGAACAGAGGAACGCAACAAGACCAGATAGGAACATTCATTTTTAAAGACAACTTAAAAATAAATTTCTCATACAGATTTATGACTAAATCTGCTGTTAGGCAGAAGAAATATAAAATAAGACAAAACAAAAAGCTGCCTGGTGTGGAATATGGCTGAAAATATAGTGTTTCCACTGAAGCCAGCTCTGAGGCCAGACAGGGTCGCAGACTGGAACGGAGATGATGTTGAGGGCAGTGCTGTAGGCAAGGGGACTTTTTTCATAAGTTCTGCTCTCCCTTTTCCGGTATCAGCTTCTCAACTCCTCTACTACATTCAATGCCATTTTTGATGGTACTTTGTTTTTTTTTCTTGGGGATCTGAGTATAAATGAAAATCAATGTCCGCAAGGATGTTTCTATTTCACAGTTAATACTATTCCACTGTTTCCTTCATGTCACTCTGGAAATGTAAAAAGGCCTTGTAGCAGGAATATATTACGTATATTCTCGGTATGGGTCCCTTCAAACTGTAAAAGCAAYAGATGCAGGAGTCAAGACCCACTGTCTAAATTACACCAATTTCCATACAATAACCTCTTACCTATTGGTAAGAGCTTTTTGTTCTTAACATCTATCTTCATAATTTCATACATTATTTACAGGGTATAGGAGCACAGCTTAAAAAACCATCATCTCTCATCCTAAAATTAACACAATGCTCCCATGGATTATGCAACAGTACTTAAATCCAGGCAGATTTTTTTCAGAGCTGGGTTTGCAAGCAGCGATCCCATGGATTTATCAATGCCATTATTTTAACAGAAGTTTAATTCACAGTCAATACTTATTTCATGATTCATTCTTATACAGTTAAACTTTATATTTTTATTTCACCTATGTGAAAAGGTCTGCCATCAAAACTTTCTATAATGACAGAGAAATAGTCCAGATGGAAATGCCGTGGTCACCAGGTGTCACAAGAAGATGCAGCCATGCTGTACAGGCAGAGTCCAAAAAGGTCCCCAGAACCTTTTTCCACCAAACCCTGGGGCACCAGTTACTGTCCAACACAGCAATAAAGCTAAATCCTTCTGGCAACAGACTAAAAGACAAAGCCAGTTTGAGTGCCACCTTTCTCCAAAATATCCACCCTATCACCCACCTATCCCACAAACAACATGTTGGGGAAACCTGAACCTTTAATGAAGCTCTGCCCCCTTTTGAGGGCGTGACCCCAGCCACGCAGCACGCAGAAGTCTGACCAAAGAGCTGTAATTAGTGAATCTCACCACACTAAAGTGCCACTGCACTTTACTGGATGTAAAAGCCTTAGTTACAGAAAATATTTTCAGCATATTTATGGAGATTGGTAGCAAGGCTTTTACAGCACGACTTGGCCATCAGAATTTATAACCAGGAAAACGTTTGATCCAACTTCACACAATGGCCATTTATTTTAATAGCATAGCATGTAGAAAATATACAACCAGTACTAATGTACTTGCAAATATGCTAAGTTAGCTGCTTCTCAGATTTTAATAGTAATTCACATTACAACAGAATTAAAATCTGTTCAGCTATAAAAATGAGGCAATAACACATCTCTCATTAGGAACTCTCTCTTCATCCACTTAGGAAAGCCTCTTCCCCTGACAAGACTTCCATGAATGGTTTTCCAGTTTCTCTGCCTCAAGGGTTGGAAAGCCAGTCAGATCACCAAAAATACCCTCAGAACTATATATATATAAACAAGCACAGAGCTATTATGATTTTTGTGAGCCTAGCAGCCTGACACCGGAGAAGGCAATGCAATCCATTCCTATGCACCGGGAGAGGCAAATTATTTGGCCACTGTTGGAGAACAGGAGCTGCTTGCAATGGGGCAGTATTTTTTGCCACATCTGGGGGCATTTTCTGCTAAAACCAGCTGAGCAGTAAAGCCCAGAAAACGATGACATTTACAGTCATACTCAGAAAAGGCAAACCCATCTGTGTCTGTGCTCCAGTGCTGAACAACTGCTGTTTTCACTATTGGTGTGAAGAACTGCTAGGCAAAGTTGGCTCCAAGAGTCCTTTTCTCAAGGGAAAGAAAAMGCCCTTGAGTTAGGAAGACTCCCTTCTCTTTAAGACAAGAGGACTGTGTGGCTCTTATCCTGTCCCAGGGGTGGCTTTGCCTCGTGGACAGGCAGACTAAGGCTGAAGTAGAGGAGCTCAGGCTATAAAGAACACCCACAAAGTGGAGAGCCCTATGAGAGACAATGTCGAGCAACCAACATAACTAGTGGACTAAGATGAGACAACGTGTCATGAGGACCGGTGGCTTAGGTGCAAGGTCCCAGTATCCAGCAGCAAAACAGAGACAAACTAAACCTGGGATGGATGTAGAGCCTCAAGAATTGCACCACCTGTTCCAGGGTGACAACTGGCCCATCAGACAAGCTTCTCTGAGATGGATAATGAACAGAGAGCAGAGCAAACAGAAAGAGAAGCAAACCTCAGAATCTTCTGCCTTCTGTCTTGTATGATTTTGGTGGGTGCAGTTGGTACTTAGGCTTTTTACAGCCTCACAGCAGGAGGCAAGAGTTTTCTTCTGAAAGGGGAGCCCAGAATGGAGGTGGCCTCGAGAGAGTTCACAGTGGGGTCAGGTCTGACATACAGGGCAGCAGCAGTGGCCACCAAAGACAGTAGCAGCAGCAAAGAAGCAGAGGGGTAAGATGGGTGTAGGACCCTAGGGACCTAGAGGTGAGGTTGGAGAGGAATGCCAAGAGGAAGCTTGGGAAGATGGCGCAGGTGGGCTGGGATTTGGGACTGGGAGAGAAAATAGGGAGTAGAAACACCTGGGAGGAATCTACAACAGATGAGGTTGGCAGTGTGACTCAAGTGGAAGGGTATTTGGGGCAAAGTAAGGACTAGGAATACGTTTGTGCTAGGATCAGCGGGGAACTCAGAATGGATGGAAGTGTTGGGAGGCTCTGTGGCTGGTGTGGGGACCTCTGAACTGTGTATGGGGGCTGAGCGGGGGGAGGGACAGAAAGGACTCCAGGAAAAGACGTTTGGGAATCTCACCTGAGCTTAACCGCAGCCAGTACCACCTCCTGCTACTCCAGCTTGGGGGCAAGGATGCACTCGGGACTACTTTACTTCTCTGCAGAACTGCCCTCTTTGTGTTTTGGTTTTGTGGAGGACTTATGCAATGGGCTCTGGTTCCGTGACCGAGTCTGTCTGGCAGAAGTGAGGAATTTTTTTATTGCAGAAGTCCAGACAGGTGATTCAGACACCACATCAACACACCCTTCTTCATTACCCTGCAATGAATATAATGCAGCTGAGCTGGGGATTGTACAAAGTTGCAGGCCTTAAGAAGATTTTATTGCAGAGCCTACGGACTCTCACCTTCCTACCCCTACTCTATGGCAGCACAAGTAATGAATAATACCAGGTGCCCGCACCAAAACACCTGGGCTTGACTTTCTGAGATGCTGAATACTTACAGATCCTGTTCAGTCTGAATTGTGACTGATTACCTGCTCTGAAAATTGACACCCCTCAAGAGCGCCCCTAATCAGGGACTTCTCAAAACATTTACTCCACATCAACCTTCCAAAACTGACAAAGGGACTGTGGCCTGAGGATATCAATCAACCTGAGCTAAATTGCAATTAGGACTATTGTATGATAGAGTAAGACTTAGAGGGAGAAAGCACATCCCTCAGGCATCAGTTAAAAAAGAATCCACTTAAATAATGTGCTTTTTGCTGCATGCAACAAAACATAATTCATCCTGCAACCTTAGCAGCTTGTGTTAAACTGAAGCAGTCACAGCTGACCTTCCTCAGTCACTCTGACAAGTCTATGTTAGTTGTCCTCATTACATAAAGACAATCAATCAGAAATTGGAGAACAATGGCCTTATGAGGGTTCATAAAAATTGAATGCAAATCCTCTATGCCAYTCAGTCAGGGACAAGTTATTCCCAGAGCTACAGACACACGTCTGTGCCAAAGTCAACATAATTTTTTTTTTCTGAGTAGGGTCTGGGCCCAAGAAGGGAGCTTGCTGATTGCCTCAGGAGGGACAACTGCCGGAAAGCTACTCACGTTTCCCTGTTAGGTGCGACCCCTTCATCCTCTCTCATTAGCGTAGCACAGAACAGGAAAGATATTTATACAAGTAGCTGCTGTAAATTGCCTTTTTTTTTAGTATTCTGGTATTACTCTGATGTACCTGCTCTATGCCAAAAAGTTTAGCTAATTTATAGACAAATTCCATTTCAGCAAGTTCCTCATTACTAATTGGGATTATCAGGGAGGGACTTGGAGCAAGGACCCCTCCACTTTCCGTCCTCCAGAACCTCCTCCTGTATGACAGGCCAGGCTGGCTCCACATGACTGATTTCTAATGCAGAGCACAGAGAGTACCACTGTCACACATGATTGAAACAAACGAATACCTTCAATTTTCAAGGGAGATATGGAGCAGAAAAACAATTATCAAGGAAGAAATGAGATCCTGGGTGCTTAAGTCATACAGGTCTGCTAGAGGTCACCAGAATTGCAGTTTCTCATATATCTTCAGAAGAAGAAATATGAGGTCTTGTTCAAAATAGTAATGGGCCGCTGCGTATCACATTTGGAACTCCAGATGCCTGTTAGAAAAGTCGATAGCCGATAGTCAGGGATCCTGTTTGATATACATGAAAAGCAGCTGTTCCTAATACACTTAGTTAACCCGACACCATCAAGCTTATTTTYGGTCATTGCTGGGTCAACTACCATTTCTTCCTCCTCCTGCAACACTACACATCCCCTTCCCCAAATAAAAACCTCATGGTCCAGAACCCAAATGGCCTTCATCAAACTTTACATTACTTAAATATCGTTTTGTTGTTGGTTTTTGTTTTCCCCCAATCCCACATACAGACTTAAATCAAGAATCCAAGTGTTGCTTTTGGTCCTGACTTAATGGAACAAAACCTCAATATCTGAATAGAAAAACAGTGTCATCCTGCATCCCCTTTAATGGGATTTTCTCCTCTAGCTGTATTTTAAAGGTGAAAATAGTTTTCAGAGGCTAAAGCACAACAAACTAAAATTTTCCAGTGATTAACAAAACTTAGAATAGTCCTTAATCTTCTACTGTTCTTTCTATTGAGCTGATCTTCACCTGAAAGACATTAAAAAAGGCAGACTGTATTTGGCTATTTTGTCTGCTTTGGCCATACAGCTTAACCAAGGTACTTCACTAGGTACTCCTGGAATCCACCAAGCAATTCAAATACCGCACACAAAACACTCCTAAACTTTTGACATTGCACACTGCGTCTGTTAGCTTCTAGATCCTCCTCCACAATCGCAGATAAATGTACTTACACATCAGTGCTTCACATTTCTCCAAGGTAATCCAGGAGCAAGTACACCCAGTTGACGAAACATTAGTCTTATTTTCACTCCCAAATGATGATAAAAAAGTTAATACACAAACCATTTTGCATATATAAAAAGGCACCAATATCATATTTGGATCTGAACGCCAAACAAGCCCTATGACATTTAAGAACTAGCACCCAAGTAAAGCACTACATTTCACAGTAAGCAAAAAAAACCCTCACAACCTTGAAGACATTGGAAGTCTCCGATGCGTGCTCCTTTCAGCTTCCATGGAAGACACATGCTGCTGACCTGTGAAATTCTGCCTGAGTCCTCTGTTGTAAAGTAATCCCAAAGTATACAAACAAAACCTCATCTGTATCAGGGGGTCATACAGAGCTCCTGAATTCAGGAGCTCCAAGGGTTAACACTGACTTGGTTCCAGGCCTCCACCTTGGACTGGGAAATTATGCCTTATACAATGCTGTCAGGCAACTTTCATTTACACACTGTAGCTGCAAATATAATATTAATGTAGAGTGAATAAACCACATAGGTGTATCGTATCCACAGACACGTTTCTACAGAGTCAAAGAAAAGAGAATAACAGTATCCAGACCTAGCAGTTCCTCGGCAGGGATATGTATATACCTCCTGCCCCGTGCACTTGGAAGCAAAGGTGAGTGGGGTAACGCCAGCAAGCTAGTTTGAATTACTAACGAGAGGTACACATACTTGCAAACGCATTTAGCAAGTCAATCCATAAAATGACCCAGTATTTTGATGATAAAGATCTCAGATACTTCATTTTGTGAAGTAGCAGCTTCATTCTCTAAGCAAAATCTTTTCACAGAAATGTCATACATGTTCACAGTCTCATAGATAACTTAGCTCACCACTTTTCATGAGTGTGGGGAGGTGGGGAAAGAGGAAGCAATATGTTGTGCAATGCAGTACTTGTAGCCAAGCAAATATAAAATACATTTGACAACTAACTACATGGAGATACTGCTGCTACTGTCAAATCTATCTTTAAACATGTGCCTAAATAAGGGATTTAGAGTCTGTTTCAAACACTCGCTGAAGTCCATAGGACTCTCGCTGTTATTACTTGCTAGGAGCACTCAAGCTCATGCACAAGAAATAGAAGCAGGTACATTACACCCAATTGCAACACACCACTATAAACTGGTCCTTAACACTTATCTGCTCACTGCACCAGCATTGTTCTCAGGAGAAATGCACAGCAAAGCCTCACAGTACGGATGATACACAAACACATTCTCATAGTCTTTTTCAATAGGTCCAGTAGACAGTGTAGGCTAGGGCACAGTTTAAGCCTTGAATTTCATGACTTCCATAGTTCAACTGCTTTTAAATAATATGTGCCTTCTGTTATGTTCAAATTACTCATTGTATCTCAAAATGTGGCCAGGTGGAAATCCGCAGCTGGAAAGGTAAAAAAAAAAAAAGGGGGGGGGGGGGGGGGGGAGGGAAGGTTTTGGAATTGTTGCTTCAGCAGTGATATTGAAACTGACTGACTAATATCTAGATTTCTGCTGCACTGAAGATTTTCAGAAGGCTGTACATACTTTAATCCAGCAGAAATAATGCTGTTTAAAAACACATAGGAAACTATAGCACATACTTTAAATATAGCCGTGCATTTGAGTTCAAAGCAGAGCTTTTTTGACAGATTCTACATCTTAGGGAAAGGGGGAAAAAAATGGCAATTATGGGATTTGATCTATTTTAAGACTTTTGGTCTTAAAGACTGTAGCCATTTTAATTCAATGTTGGAAAGACAGCCTTTGAAAGTAGTTTCACAGCAGGAATAGAACTATTTTAGGTAACAGTAGGTAACTTTAATTAAACTCCACTTGAGCTTTTAAGCTTGAAGACAAACAAAAGGCCAACACCCCAACTCCAAGTTTGTACACTAGGTAGTTTTCTCTAAGCTTTATGCAGCAGCTGGCCATCTGCTTAACTCCCCTCATTTAGCTGACACTAAATTCTAATCTGGATTTTCTTTCTCCATAAAGATTTCATTAAAAAAAATTCCTGAAAGTACTTCCAAATGAAGTCAGAACATTAAAATAAAATGTAAAAATTATACACACTGATAGAAGTATGTGTTATATCGCATGCTTTAAAACCTCCAAGATTTTAATAGTTAAAGCCTATAGTGGTTTTTACCCATGCCTTCCCTGTCCCAGCCCCAGCTGAAGGGTGATAGTTTTTCTCCATTCCGATTTGAACAACTGAGCATTAACTGCATCAGCCAAAGGGATGTGAGAGCACGTGGCATGTAATTTGGATGGATTTTGGAGAGACAGTACTTTGTTTGCAAGGATAATTCTGCTCTCTCCAATCACATCCCCTCTGCAAACCAGGCTTTGTGCCTCCAGAGGGACAAGTCTGGTTCTTCACCTCCTTGGCTGCCTCCTGGACTGTGTGCTCTTTTGCACCTGTGGGCTGCAGCAGCAGGTCCACCTGGGTCATCAGCTCTTTCCTTTAAGAGACTGCAATCGGTATGGAAAGAAGTAGAGAGACAGCCTTCCTGAAACTGAGCTGTTGTTTCATCTTAACAGCGGGAATACAAACGAACAAGCAGCTTATGCATATACCTCTCTCATCCTGAAGTGTAATGCTGGAAAGATATATGAACCTGGTGAATATATGGTGATATATGAAGAGGTGATCGATCACCTGAAGAACTTGAAGCCCTTAGAGAGGAATCACAGGTAGGTTAGAATCAAAACCAGCATTTTTTGTTAAAAGGTTGTGCTCCCAAGAGCTTTTTAAGAAAACACAGGAAGAGATCAGAAAATGAGGCGGGACAGGAGGAGTTAGACAAAATATTTTTTTGAAAACTGATCATCTGGAAAAGCTCTTGAAAGATGTAGGGAAGAGGCATAGACCTGCATGCAATTTCTGTTACTTTTTCCATTCTGCATGTTCTTTCACGGCTCCTTCTGACTGCACAAGACACTACACGCTCAGTGTCTCTCATGGCTGAGCTCCCCTCCAACAGCATAAGGACAGCTGTCCTGGCAATGACACCCACAAAGCAGTCTCTGTAGTTGTAACCCTCCTCGGGAAGGCGGGACCATTTTAGCTGCTTTACTACAAGGCTAATTTTACTGGCCTACGTTCTGCTAGTCCTCACCGACAGTCTACCAAAAAAGAAAAAAAAAATCTGCATCGTCTACCCTGACAATTATTGAAAACGTTTATTCCTGTCTAAGAGGAGTAAAGGCTGAATGGTAAATAGCAGTTTTAAGATGATACCGTGAAGGATATTTAAGTTGCTAGCACATAATAGGACGAAAAAAGAAAAAAAAGGTATTTTATCCTTTTTTTTTTCCCTGTCCCCGTATGAGTAGAACTCATTCATTGGATATCTGATTCTGGAAATAGTTTTCCCGTTGATACTGGACTGATACTGGAAATAGTTTTCATTCCTGTAACTTACTTCTCTGCCCTTGTTGGCTTCCTCTTTCTCTCTCCTACTGCTTCTGCTGACTTCCAAAGTTCATTAGAGTACAGCGGAATTTGGGCATGTTCTTCAGCAGTATTTTGATAAATGCAAATCAGAAACCAGCCCAAGTCCTCTTTCTTTTTTCTGGCCTCATATTCTTCCTTTAGATGGACTGATACCAGAAGTAAATATTGATTCATTTGTCTGCCACTCTCCTATTGGTTAAATACTTCAATTTTTTTTTTTTAAATACTGAAACAGACTTTTTTTCTATGTGTATTTTATCCAGGAGACAGAACTTTTACTGTTCCCTGCAGCCAGCCTCAGCTCTGCTCTCTTCTGTAGACAGATCTGTTTATTTACATCTTTTCCCCAACCTAACCCCACATTGTCATTATCATCCTGCAGTCCTATAGGAAAAAGTGTATGTGATGTATTGTCTTTGCTGAATTACCAGATGAACTATTTTAAGAAAGATGAGTCACAGAAGACACATTTGGAAAAAAAATCAGATATAGAGTACAATAGCTTATATAAATACAATGGCCAGGATTTTCAATACAGTTAGCTGATTCCTGTGGGTCCTCTGTAAATTCCAGGCAACATGTCTACTTATTGTAACTCATACTTTTACTGCCTCAAATCTGCTGGTTTCCATTATCTTTCATATCTTTGAAAAATGCTTTGTAGGAAAATAAACGATGCTATCAACTTCCTCTGTTGAAAACCTAATAACTAAAACCAAATATATTTTACAAATATTTGCCTGCCCATCAACCCACAAATGAAATTTAGAGAGAGTTTTACACATCCATATTTGATTCAAACCACGAGAGTAAGTGAATCCCCATAATCACTTCCAATGTAGAGGCTTAAACTTCATTAATTTCCTCAATTTCATGCGATATGATGAAAAACTGGTAGGTTTATTTAATAATATACCCGTTGACCTCTTTCATCCAAGGAATAGCTAATATTTATGACCACTTTTACTGGAAGAAGGGAGTTGATGGCGTTAGCTACTTACTTTATGCAATCCTATCTACAAAGCAAGGGCAGCCATAGAAGAGGAGAAACCGTGCCTTTGATCCCAGGCGCAAGACCTTGGCCAGTAAGTACTCTCTGCCAAGACGTTCTCCTGAAGCCATGCAGAAAGCGCAATCCAGCTTCTGAGGTGTCTCCTCTGTGGGCCTCCTTGTTGTTCGCCTCTTTTCACACACAGTTTCATTAAGCTTTATTCATTCCCCTGAGTTTAGGCAAACCATCTCAGACTGCTTTTCTTTGCATGTAGCCTGTTGTTGTTAGTGGTCCTTACTGTTTTAGCTATGAGCTCTGTGAAGGACCTTCTTTGCTTGCCTTTACTCTAAATGAATGGTAAGTGTTAAACCAGTCTCAGCAAGATTTTACCCAAGCCTTCACTGAGCACACACTTGAAATCTTCATGGTGTGGCTCCACTGCCACATAGCATTGGGCACCGCTACATTTCCAATTTGCATTTTGAGATATTATGAAAAGTTAAGGCCAACTGCAAGCTGACACAAACCCTCAGCCAAATCCCCAAACCTCCAGCCAAATTCTGCTCACTTACTAAAAATGAATTGAAATTTTTGCATTCCTGAGATCATATAATGTTTCAACAAAAATTTGCTTTTTTGAGATAAGGTGGTGTTTGCTTCAGTTAATTAGAGGGGTTCACCCTATGCATTCTGAAGGAATAGCTACAATTTATTGCCTGGAAGGGGCAATAAAGTCAGTCTGTCTCACACTACAGTTGACTAAGCATTTGCACACTGGAGATTGTGTCTTTGGGAGACTGAGTCCTCGCGCATCCCTGGTTGAGCAGTTTGGTAAGAAAGTGTTAATATCTACTTGCACTGTGCTTTAGCTCCAATGTAGGCAGAG
The DNA here is from genome assembly GCA_035582835.1 of Phoebastria nigripes. Taxonomy (NCBI): domain Eukaryota; kingdom Metazoa; phylum Chordata; class Aves; order Procellariiformes; family Diomedeidae; genus Phoebastria; species Phoebastria nigripes. The sequence goes on along the minus strand of JAYKAV010002242.1, from coordinate 93,341 downwards.
CAGGAATTTCACTGTATTGGGTCCAGCTGAGATGGAGTTAATTTTCCCCATAGCAGCCCTCATCGTGCTGTGCTTTGTATTGGTAGCTAGAAAGGCGTTGATAACACACCAGTGTTTTGGCTGCTGCTGGGCAGCACTCACACAGTATCAAGGCTGTCTCTCCAACATTCCCCCCTCACCACTAGGCTGGGGGTGGGCAAGATCTTGGGAGGGGACATAGCCAGGACAGCTGACCCAAACTGACCAAAGGGATATTCCATACCATATGACATCTGCTCAGCAATAAAAGCTAAGAAAAAGGAGGAGGAGGGGGGCACGTTCGTTATTATGACGTTTATCTTCTGGAGCAACCGCTACGCGTACTGAAGCCCTGCTTCCTGAGAAGTGGCTGGACATCGCCTGCTGATGGGAAGCAGAGAATAAATCTTTTGTTTTCCTTTGCTTCCGTGTGCCGCTTTTGCTTTATTAAACTGCCTTTATCTGGACCCACGAGGTTTTTTCAATATATTTTCTCTCCCCTGTCCATTTGAGGAGCGGGAGTGATAGAGCGGCTTTGGTGGGCACCTGGCATCCACCCAGGGTCAACCCACCACATTCACATATTTGAAATGTTCCAAATTGAACATTTTGAAGCAATTTGCAATAATTTGAAATTCAAGGGGACAACTCATCTGCATAAAGTTTCTTGTGTGTCTGAAGTATTTGCAAGCATTGAGGGCTTTTGTTTTAAAAGTCAGAAAGTATACGTTCTATACTGTTCTTACTTGAAATGCATCTGCATTCTGACTCTGATTTGACCAAAATTGTTTTACTGGATAATTCTGGTATCTGCACTACTTATTTGGAACTATACAATGTTCATTGTTCTATTCTAGTTCCCTGGCTACTGTGACAAATCTGAACAGGCTTTTTGCACTACAAGCAGATTTTTCAAGAAGCTATAAAGAAAAGGTATTAAAATTTTGTAATATGTGAAGTGAATTGACAAAAGGCAACAATTTAAAAGTTCCTCCTCCCTTTAAAAAATAGAAACCGAAGCACTATTCATGTAAACATTTATGCACATGATTAAATATAAGCATGCCTACTCATCTGCTACATCTGCATAAGTGTCTGCAGGATATGAGCCTAATTCCTGGTTTCCTTTCAATTCACTCATATTTCCAATTCATACTTTGGAACAAAAATAAATAACTCCAGTCACTCACAGCACACCACACTTCCAAATCACTCTATGAACAATTATATGACAATTAGGGACATAAGTACTTCATATAACATGGAGCTAAACAGAGACTCCAGCTTGGGACCTGAAAAGCATGAATGACATTACTGCAAACACTTTGCCAGAGTCATTAATCCTGTTTCTATACAGGATTGTGCAGCCCTGTGCTGATGATTTATAGTGTTCTTGAGACTCCAGCTAGTACAGGAACATGGCAACATGTTCTATACATGCCTGAAAATACTTCTCACAGTCTTGCAATAAAATGCCTAACTCCCAACTCCTCATCCACAGCCTTAACAAGAGAGCAAAAAATTGTAAAATTTGCATCCTTGTTGCAAAAAACCAAAGCCCTTGGATTTAGTAAAAAACATGTTCAGCGGTACCCTATGTTATTTCACCAAAAGCCTTTTTTCTCTTCCACTGAAGCAAAAATGTGTTATCTTTTAAATGTTACTTTCATGTGCACCCAAGTCAATTTTCCAGCCTCACTGAAGAAAGCAATCAATTGCAAAACAAATGGTGGAAAAGAGTATGATAGTATATTGTCCCATAAAAGGAAATGGTAGGTACAGTCTTCAAGCAAGATTTTAAAATACAGATTTGATAAATGGAAAGAAAATGTACTGGATAAACAGTTCCACAATTCTGCCTAATTTGGTATATTTGAGAACCAGAAATGTTCAGCACACCAAAATCTCATGAGGACCGAGTGGGTGAGGCACAGCCCAGCAGTTCTGACAAAGAATATCCCTAGTCCCTGCACGCTCTAAGTAAACTGCTAAAAATCACTACTAAAACCAACATTTTAAAAAATTAAGTAAATACAATGAGTCAAACTCTTGTCATCAGTTCCAAGGGGGCACCTCCCATTCATCCTTCTCATCTATGGAACAGACCAGCGGAGAGCTGAGATACTTTTTTTCCATGACCTTTTACTATTTTTCAGTGCCATGAAGCAGATAAAGAATTCCAGTGACGCAAGAGGAAACTGAAGGCACTTTTCTCTCCAGTTTTATGAATATGCTTGTCCAATGGTTCACAGTTAGCTTTGTTGTTTCGTCTTACTGCTCTTGCCCACATGAAAGATCTGTATTTCTACTTTCTTTTTTTTTTGTAATTTGGCTCCTGATGCTGAAGATAACGATCTTATTCATCATCTGGAATCTCTCTTGACCATTTCATTAAAGAGCCACTAATAAAGGATGAAAAACAAGTCCGAATTTTGCATTCTGGCTACTGTTGCTCTGTGATTGTCAGCAATTGCTGCCACCTTAGATGCACTGCTAGCAATGCAGTATAAACCTTCAAAGGCTTTATTTAATTTGCAAGCCCAGACAGCAGTCACAAAGAACAAAAGTGTTACGACAGAGGTCACCGTCAGCATATGACATGCCTTCAAAAGAGGACTGTTAATGAGCTGCTATCTGTCCTGGACCCTCTGGAATAAAATTGCAATACCTTCAAGCTCTCAGGAAGGTTAAAAAAAAAAGAAGAAAAAGAAAACTCCCAGATATTTATGGGCAGCTGCCTCAAGGGGTGAAGTGTTCTGTTTGTAGTTTTCACACAGCTTACCATAAGCAGCTGGTTTTTCACCAGACCATGGTGAGGGGGGACAGTAACAACATGTGAGAAGGGAAACAGAAGAAAATGAGAAGTTGAGAAAACAACTCTGAAACAGTTCTAATGCCTGCAAGAGAATTTTTTTGTGCTGCAGCTGCAGACTATTTGTGAGGCTCAAAACAAAACCCACCTTTCTGAATACAGAAATGGGGGCATTTAGGGGGAAAAGCAAGACTGAAAACTGAAGAGGTCAGGGCTACAAAACTGACTGGTGAGATATTAATTTTATCATTCACTAAAATGCTGCCAGGTTGTAGTTATCAGAAGCAAACTAAGTTGTGTAAACGACTTTTATGCTCTGCAGTGAATTCTTCTCAAATGTGTGTTTTAAACACTACTACCATATGCCATATGATCGGCAGGAATACGACTGGGTATAAAAACTGAATTACTATCTTGTCTTGTTTCTATTAGATCTGAAGTGCATTGGTAAAGTAGCAAAAGGATGCTTGATTCTGCTGTTCATAAACAAAAAGACTTGTTGGTTTCCAAAGCTGTGACCCCATCAGTTTTCCTCCCCACACTGAATTCCTACAAGAATTGAAGGAAACAGTAACTGTTGATAAGGCTTTGGTAAACCTCTGGGAACAGCTGATGTGACCTAAGGCAACTTGCAGCAGCTGAACATCCTCCTTCTCCTGTGCTGGACACTCAGGTCAATTCAAAACATCCTGACATTCACCCATCGCTTCCAGAAATTTGGGACAGCTCAAGTGGCAGTTCCACCTCACTGCTCCAGTGGCACAGTTCTTCAGTGCCCTTTGCATGCCAGACATTTTGCAAGGCAGAGAAAAAGCCCCCAACACAAAAAGCTTCTTTTCTAAACTGCACGTATACCTGTGTATTAGAACAGCTGCTGTGCAAGTAATCCATTGACTTGCGTGAGCTTTAACAAGCGAGACACAGACTGCTTCCTCTCCATTTTTTCACTTGGCCATGCTGTTTTTTCAGTTAGCATACAAGATTCAGCCTGCTAACCTGGGCACATGCAAGTCAGTTTGCACATTTGTTCTAGGTCTCCTGTACCCTGGGTTCACTGAAGATGCTGCTTTTGTGCATCCAGTATCTGCAYACACAGCAACTGTTTGTCTGAGGTCGTAATTTTGGGGGGGTTTGGGTTTTTTTGTTTGTTTGTTTGTTTTTAAACAGACATATGGCAACTCCAGCTGTAAAAAGCATTACAAAGATGGGAGTGACAGAATACACCAAGAAAGGGAGGAAGAATGGAAAGGAAATTACAAGAGTAGGAATCTCCTGCACTTTCCAACATACTCTAATAGCTACATTCCCACCCCGCTCCTTCAAAGAACAATAGGCATGGTTGCCTAAAGGTTATTCTTTCTTTGAAAACCAAAGTTCTTTGATTGTCTGCTCCACAGACTGCTGCCCTTTTCACATTTCCCAAGTGATGTATTAAAATATGTCATTCTGTCATGGCAGTTTTGGACTGTGCTACTACTCATGTGTCTATTGGAAGCAACATGCTGGGAGGCAGTCAGATGTGGCATGTCACTCAGAAAATTCAGTAAAAAAATGTTTCTTCTTGCTTGCAGTTCTTCAAAAAAGGACAAGAGGAAAAAAGAAAAAAAACCACACAGCAGAAAACAATGGGCCTTATTATTGATGAAAAGACTACAAATGCATATTTGCCAAGCAAATCCCTGTATCCAGTGACTGATGACAATTATTACTGAGGAAATCTGTTTCTAGTAAGATAGGGAAAAAAGTAGAGGCTTGCAGGTAGTATCTGACCATTTCAGAACTCAGATGTTCCCAAACATATTTTTAAAGTTAATTCATCTGATTTTTAATACTTGCAGTCATACATACATCTTTAAGGTAAGTGGAGAATCATTTTATCTACCAAAGGAACATGTCAATAGGAATTACTGTCATTGTTTTCATTGCAATATTTGCCACTTGATCAAGGAATTGATTACTTTTGAGTAAGGCATGAAGTAGCTCATGACTTGCATTCCTTCCTTGTGATCACCTAGGGGAACTCCACCATTGCATGTCGATGCAGAGACCACAGCAAAGCACATGAGAACAAGAGGTAAAGAATTCCTGGATGAAAAGCCTGAGCTGTAAAAGGCATTGCCAGAGGGGATGCGGTCAAGTGGAATGAGACCATCTCTAAGGCACACTATAAGACTCTCTTAGGCAGTTTTTTCATCACAATTTGTACCCACTCCCCAGAAATGCCTCTCTACCTAAGGATAGCAGAAAAGTGGAAGGCTCCAGGCACACTTCATCGTGAAGGCATAATTCATCAGCCAAGTGCTTAGAGGCACACTTTTGACACATGCCGCAGGAAACCCCTTGAACAACTAGAGAAGGAGGAGAGAAAGAACACTGGGATCCGACATCAAAATGTAAATCCCTTCTGTCAATCTCCCTTTTTTTAGCTGCTTCCAAAATTCAATCTCTTTTACATTCAGATTACTGTTTTATTGCCAAAATAAACCCTTCAGCTCTAGTTTTCTACTATCTTGCCTGAAAAGAAATCTCAGGAGGTTTAAGGTCAGCCTGTATGCCTACTGGAACCTGGGACACATTGGTCAAGGAGGGTTTCTGAAATTTCCTGTCATCTGTAGTCCCTCAGTTGCGTGACATGACATCAAGCCGTGCATAGTCATGGCTAGAGATTGGCTTTGGGGCAGAGGGAGACACAGTGCACTGTATCTCTTCAGCCTCATGACATAAATGAATTTGGGAACGGAACTGATGTGGGGAGGCTGCTGGCTTGCATCTGCTTGTGTTCTTACAACAACTTCTCAAATGTCTTTCGTCCTCCCTTGCCTGACCTTACTGGCAGTCATGGATATGGATGATAAGAAGCTTGCATGCCACATAACACTGTGTGTCCCCATGCAAGAGGGACAATGTTTTTGACCAACTAGAAGTAGAGAAATCAACAGTGGTGAATGCACAGGGGACCATGCAGAAGGTAACAGAGGAAGGAGACAAAGCAGAGAAGACAGCCTGAGGTCAACAAAAAAAAACCTGGGACAAAGTAGTGGGTGGTGGTGAGAAGTAAGAGCTACAGGATGTGCAGACCAACAATCTTTTTCCTTCTGAGAGACAGCAAGCGTTATTTAAGAGGAAGCTCATTCACTTTCCTGAAATAGTCAAAATTTCTGCTAAGAGCCAGTCACAACTAAAACCCATAGTGCTGTATTATTCATAAGCATTTTAGCAGTCTTTGCCTGGACTTGTCTAGTGATTATGATTTGTATGACAAATGCAGCGGTATAACATCTGCATTCTTTTCCTAGTATGCAATAGGCTATACCATTAATAATAAGCATGTAAGTAGCACTACAAGGTCACACATTGCTTTATTGCTATTATACTAAAATATACTTCCTATCTCCCACCCACCCACCCAAGAGCATAAATACAGTTCAGGTGATACATTCCAACATAGGTTATATCAGATTTTATAATATGATGGGGAAAGAAACTGGTTTGCCTTTCTCATAAACTGCTCAATACGAGTTGCATTTGGCCCACGGCCACAGATCCGTACCTTCGCTGCCCTGCCTGGACTCCTTGAATCCTTCCAGCAGGTCTAGGGGGAACTGAGCTTCAGCTCCCGTGTGCCCCCCAGAGGAAACAGTTTCCCTTGTACACTCCTTAATAATGGCCTGCCACAACACACCCACGGACCTGCAGTGGTGGGAAAAGGCCAAAGACTCCAGTTGTAGTCCTTGTTGGGGACACTGGCATAGAGGTTGCGAGCCTTAACCATGCTCAGTGCAAGGAGTAAAAATACAAGTGGAATGAGCATAAATTGCTTCAACAGAGACCAGTACAGGAAATKTATTTAAGAAGGCAGAATCTCACTCTCTGCCTTGAGGTGAGTACAGATACTCATCTCTACCTCGCTTCATTTTAGAAGATGAACCAGGACCAACTCGCCWATATCTAAGATAAACTTATTCATACCCATTAAGACTTACAGCCTTTTAAACAGGCACCGTAACTGGAAACAGCCGTATTTGTCCCAAGCATAACATGAAATTCCATTAATTTCTGCATGCTAGAGCTCAGTTATCCTTCAGGTTTGCTAGATACATTTCTGAGCTGTGTACAGATTACCATGGAAATTTAAAACAAACTGCTTAGCTCCTCAAGGGGAAAGTATATTTCTGCCGTATCTCAACTATTCTCTGAAAACAAAATGAGGAAGAAATTATATTCTAACCTCAGGAGAGATTTTTATTAAGCTAAATCTACTGAAACTAGTTTTGCCTCCTGCTGCTGCTTAGTGTTAATAAATAGTTCGGGGGCAACACCCCCCCTCCCAAAGTTGTATCAGTAGTTTCATTGTTTAGATATCTATAGGCTGGAGATTATTTTTACTACATCCTGTCAACAGTAACGGGACAAAACTGCCAGGAAGAGGATGCATTAGGCTTTTACATTAACTGGTGGTAAAACTAGCGCCCAAGATAGCCTAAGAGCTGGACATTCACTTGCTGACACAAGTGTGCTGTGTATTACTGATTTGTTTTTCCACATTAATGCTTAGTTCACTAAGCACTAAGACACTATAGATCCCATGATCTTACAGATTTAGAGCTCAAAGGAAGAGAATCACAGTTTGCTAAAAGTACTGGGGAAGGTTTAGGAAAAACCCAGCCCATGCTGCTTAGGCAGTGAGCTCGCACGCCAGCAGCCCTGAATCACTTGCCTGGGCAGCCCAGTGAACAACTGCACCATAACATGTAATCCCAACAGAAAATTGATCGTCTGAGTACAAATCGTGCTCATAGAAAATCACTCATTCTTCTGACTTGTAGTTGGAAATGTTACTCAGTACCACAGTCCAATTTACTATCAGATGCTTATTGACTTGCATCCAACTGGAAATGCATACTCGTTATAAGTACAGGACTGGGAGAATGCATTTGTAGGTTCCTGTTGCTTTTTTATACAGTTTGCAGTACTACACAGACACAACAGCAAGGAAGAAGTTCCCTTCAGATGAAAACTTGACCTAAGAGGCCATCACCTCGGTCCAACCCTCAGTCAAGGGCTCAGAGTGAATTTATAATAGCTAAGCCTTAAGCTTTAGCTTTCATTGTACTCTAAGTATTACTTTTATATGCCATGTTAAATGGACCCTTGTCTCAGCAAGTTACTTTGGCTTAGGTCCTGAAAATCTATGTTATAATTTTAAATTCAAGACCTAAATTTTATGTTTAAGGCCTTGCTTAAACATATCATCAAATGAAGTGATATTAAAATATATTTTTAAAGCCAATAAAACTGGTTTTGAAAGGAATAGCATTACTTTTCAGAGCTATGGTAGTAATTTTAGTAAATGAAATAATTATTGAAGAGCTAAATAAGGGACTTTTTTTTGTACACGTCTTTAACTCTTTGTAGCAATAGAGCCACACAAATGTTTTTCTCTTTAAGTCCCACATACTCTACAGAAATTAACACAGCATTTTTTGAAAAACTGGCATGGACCATTTTTTTTCAATAGCTAGTGACCTTGACAAATGAACATTTAAGTCTCTGGGTCCATTTTTTCCAATAAAATTAACACAGTGGACTCTGACTGTAAAGAAAAAAAACAAAAAACAAAAAACAAAAAACAAACAAAACCCAAAATCTCTTGGTTTAGATTCATTGTCCAAGCTTAGGAGAATGCGAAGTACATAAACCATGTAAAAAGTAAAGTGCAAGTGAGATTTTAAGAATTATTACCATTTTTGTATTACAGAATAATAAAAACATGATCTGGAAAAAACATGGATAATAACCTAATAATACGCTAGTGATATTTTCCGGATCATGACCGTAGCCCTATGCACATGCAGTGGATGTTGTAAAGGGCAGGTTCTTCTTTTAATAAAGCACTTAAAATCTTAAATGGCAGATTGCCAGTGATGCTCTACTGAATGCACTACAAAACAGCAAAATCTAACTTGGAAAAGATGTTATTGAAAATGGGAAATGAAGTTAGCTGGGCTTATATCACTAGTGTTTTAGGTTTGATCTACAACATCAAGCTTTTGCTGGCCTAGCTTTGTTATTTGTGAACATGAAAAAGAAATGTTGCCTGGTACACAGATGTAACTTTGACCAGCCACAGTCCTTCTGCTGGGTTTGCTTCCATCTTTCAGGGAGATGTTTTATTGCATTCCCCTGTAATACTGCGCGTGCAAGCTGCATGTTCTTTGCTGGACTTTGTTATGCTAGAAAACGCGGGAGCCTGTGGATTATCTATCACTCAGGCTTTCCAGCCAAAAACTGGAAACGCCAGAGGATATTAGCTTTCCTCAGCTCAAACTCTGCATCTACAGCAGGAGGAGTTACCAGTTGTGATTCACCACAGTGCATGTCGGGGAGAGCAGGGGGGGCAAGATTTGCAGAGTACAAAACCAGCTGGCAGGAACAGCTGCTGAAACAGTCAAAACAGGTTTTTTTCCAGACATCCAGCACTCTGTATGCTTCTGACAAGAGTTTCTCAGCCTTGTGTTGACTGCTTGTTCACTCCAACCCTCTCCACAGCCTTGTTTCTCTGCCTTATACTTCACTCTGCTTCCTTTCCTCCTCTCTGCCATGTTCCTCTCTCCTCCCTTCTCCTCTCATATTAGATTTAGTTCTAAGAGAGCCTTCCTCCCTTCCAGAAGCACTGCATCTTCATCAGTCCAAGTTTTGCTGAACTTCCCCTCTCTGCTATAGCCCCTCACTTCCAGCCCCCCCATCACATCTGCTAMTGACAAAGTCCTCAGGGCATTTTCTATCTTCACAATCAAAGCACATAGCACAGCCATGTCCTGTTCTCACTTAGCTGGTGGGTACCAACACAGAATAGCCATAGTCATAGTAATGGCTCCTTAACTGCATTGAAAGCTCACTGCTCCTCTTACATCTCTGGTGTGGCAAAATATCTTAAAAGAAAAGTATTTGTAATCCCTCATTCCTCCCTCACATCCCAGCCGCTTCTCAGGAATGCCCAAGGCTCAGGGCATGGACCAAAGGAGTCAGGCTGTGGTGGCTGCTGGTCCCCAGGTGGGGACAGGCTTGAAAGTCTGTGAAATGAGCTGTCTGGAGCATGGACAAGGTAGGAGAGGCAGATGTGTGTATGCATGTGTGCATGAATTTGTGTGCACACGCCTGTGCGCATCCAGGGACTGCAGCAAGACCGCTGATGGTGTCAGGAGCCAGAACGGGGGAAAGCAGGCAGGGGCCATGGAAAATCTGCAGTGCTGTATGTGTGTATGTTGGGTAAAGAAACTGAAGGCTTAAACTCATCACTACCCGATTGTCCATTTGAATTACAATCTCACATAAAAACATAACATTTAAAGTTGCATAAGATATTATATACTTTTAGAATAAGAGCTAATATGCAGACCTCCAAAAATGCAGAGCTCCATTAGCAATACGTGACAATAAGCTTTATTTGGCATATAGAAACCAGATTCTTGACCATTTACCTTCTTGTTAACTCATGGTTACTTGTCTAACACAGATTAGACACGTGTAACAAGCACTGCCATTAAAGACTTCCAACATCAGAAATAATGCCAATTAATACCACGTTAGAAAATAATCCAAATTCTATCTTAGATAACCTCCTTGATAAAAAAAAGTCATGGAACAATTTGGAGTCTGCAGCAGGCCCCCAACTGTAAAGGACCAGCGGCGTACTTCTCTTTGACACTGGATGGGTACGGCACTCTGCAGCCTTCCCTGCACTGGTCCTCCTGCCAGGGGCACCTTAGTGTTACGGGGGACAGAAGGGGTAAGATTTGTGGTCTTTTATTACTGCACTCTAACCAGTCTAATCTTTTCAAACGGGAAAGTATCTGCTCTGACAGTCTGAAATCGGGAAAAAGAAATAAAACCAAAACCTTGCAGGTACGCCCATAGATTTTACCACTGAGGAGAATATGGAACGGAGCCAGTCTGCAGTATTCTGAAGACTATTGAACAAATGGTGTACATTGCCTTTACTCCCCATAATTTTCTACTGTAATATAAATGCAATTACTGGTTCTTCCTCAACATTAAGCAGTATTTCTGGACACTTAGATCAAAAAAAGTAAACTCAATCCAAAATATCTGACTACGCAYATCTTTGATTTTAAAGCCTAAGTAATTACAAGTGCAAGAGAATGTTTTAGACTTCAGGCTATATTAACAATGACCTTTACAAATGTTTCTGCCATCAGAGAACTTAATTTTACCAACTTCTGTGTTTTTCTGTATGGATTATGGCAATGTTAAAATATTCTAAGACTGAAAACTCACAAAATATCAAAATTAATAAGTTCCTTATGATCACATCCTGAAAAACTGAAGCTTGAGGTACTTGGGTGAAACAGTTAAAAAGTACAAAGACCCTTGCTTCAATCCTGCAAGGACTTCTACATGTAAGATGTAGTCTCATCGAAGATGACATGCCTTTCCACAATCAGATGAATATCAGACTTGGCTCTCCAGTGCTTTAAATCCAACAATACTCATACAAATGTTTGGTTTGTAAAAAATACATTAACTGTAAAATAATATTCTTCTAAACAAGTGGGTGATTTTTTTTTTTTTTTTAAAAATACCCAAAATAGTAACAACTGAATGATTCCCCATTTTAGAACAGAGGATGTAAATGGTTTCTTATTATAAAATGTTATTACCTGTGCTGCTTGCCTAATTTCCAGAAAACTACRCCTCTTAAAGTTTTTCTATAATGATCTTATTTTTTTCTCATGCTTGCTCAAATGAGAAACATTTCCCTCAGATGAACATATGTCTCACTTCAAGAATAAAAGATAGGATGAAGAATGTTTCTAAACATTAAATGGGACATAGGATGGCTATTTTCTGTCACTGTATTTTTTTTTCCAAATGTGTTTCTAAACAAGAAATATGAGTAATTTCAGACTTAAACATAGAAGAGAAAGCAAAACAGTATAAAATTGCTTGGCAATATAAAAAGCCCCATGTAATCATCACAGTTCCATAAAGAGGTCATCACCAACAAAGAGCTTAGCCTGTGCAGATTTGTTGGAAGGATGCTGGGGAAGAGAAACACAGACAGCATGCACTTGTAGAGAAGCCATTTGAACACAGAAAGAAGCAGCAGAAGGTTTTGAATCCAGCCCTGATTTACCCAGATCCCTTGTGGGTGTCCTTCCACAAATGACCTGAGGCTCCAACCATCAAGGTTTGGCAGATTTAGCAAAGGCACTCAAAGATGTTTTTGCTTCCCACCATTTGCTCCATCTCCCTTGGAGATTACTGCCCCCATGTCAGAGGCAGCAGAACAGGTAGTGCATCTGCCCTTTGCTGCCCTAGTTCGCAGCCTGGCGCGTTAGTGCCAGCCCTGCTCCATCCATGATTTGAGCTAGCACACCAAGCAGTCGTCTGTAGGCTGCCGAAGCACAGCCACCCATTCCTTCCTGCTGCCATTGCTGCAAGGCAGATAATCCACCGCAGGAGCACTTTGTCTTCCCAATTTACAGAGGCACTCGTAGCAACGCACGCCTGCTAAAAGTTGTGGTGAGCAGTAATTGGGAATACAACCGGGTCCTGGTGTGTGCGTGTAAGCACACAGCAATGTGCCATGGTCACATCCTACCTGGCCTGGGCAGGAAGGGCAACAGCTGGGTAAGGGCTGCAGCGAGGAGAAGAGATGCAAGGCCCCTCTTTCTCCTCTAAGCCAGTCTGTCGACTGGAGTCTGTTAGGCTGCTCTGGGTCAGCAACTTGTGTTAATACAGAAGAGAATAAAACTAAAAACAGTAAGAGACCAAGGCAGGAAGATGTCTGAAATAGCACCTCACTAAACTTCTCATGGTTTGTCATTCCATTAAATAATGTTCTGTTTAATACAAAGACTAACCTCCCCTGCCCTCTGCTCTGCCAAAGCAGACTGCCCAGGAGGAGGTGGCTGCGGTACCTGGGACTGTTCTGCTGACCAGCTTGTGATCAAGGCAGCAGATACTCACTAAGTAAACAAGGTTTCAAGTCTGGTTTGGCCCCTGTTCTCTGGTCATACTAACCCAGTTCATTACAGGCTGCGCGAGGGAACAGAAGGATGTTCTGCCCACCTCCTTTCTCCCATATACCAGTTACGCCGCAGGTAAATCTCTTCCCCCCCCCATCTCTGTTGTTCGTTCTCAAGCCTCTTTCTCTCTCCCTCCAGGTTTCCTCTAGGCCCTACACCATCTGTCCAAGCACTCCTTCTCTTTATGCACACTGTTGCATTCTATTCCTTCTCTGTCTGTGATCTATATTTAGTTGTTTTCCTGTTTATACACCCCTCCAGAGAGGGGTATTGTTGAATGTGACTAGTCAGGAAGAGAAACAATGCAGTTAGAGCAAAAATCCTTTCAGAACAGTAATTGGGATGAGAAGCCGTACGGGATTGGGTAGGATATAAAACTTTTTCCTAAGATTAATCAGAAACAGAGATCTGAATATAAATCCATAAAACCCCTTAGAGCAGCCTGATCAAAGCCAAACACCACCTAAATAAGGGAAGAAACAAAGGCAAGGAAACACATGCAAACTTTTTTCTTTTTCTGACACTGTGGTGTTTTTTTTTTTTTTTTTTTTTTTTTTTTTTTTTTTTTTTTTTTTTTTTTTTTTTTTTTTTTTTTTTTTTTTTTTTTTTTTTTTTTTTTTTTTTNGTTTGGTTTTTTTTTCTTTTGTTTTGTTTTTGGGGTTTTTTGGTTTTTTTGTTTTGTTTTGTTTTGTTTTGTTTTTTTCATAAGTAAGATAAAACAATTTGGGTTTGGAAACCTTACAATATCCGCTCAAACTACCAGGAGCCCCTGAATGCGAATCCAGAGTGCATACGTGATTAAAGATCTGTGAAAAGTGTACTTGAAGACTACTGGGGAGTTGCRTATTGGTTGGTCCAGAGACACTTAAAGTGTCTTTAGTGGAGAAGCAGCAAGCACAAAGCTGGTTCTCAAGAAGTTGGCTGCAGCACAAGTGAAATCAGGACAGATGAGAATGCATAGGCCCACCACGGTGGGACAGTGAAGAACAGCAATCCAGTGTCCATGCCACAGGGAGCGTCTGTCTGGTCTGAGGAACGTTTGCACAGCAAATAAACAGAGCGTTTCCCATCTTCAAGTTTCTTCCAATAATAGGTAGCTTGTGAACAGGGGGTGGAGGTAGGGATTGGTTGTGAAATACAACACATACACACACAAATACTGGGGAAGCTTGATAGCACAGGTATTCTCCATAATCAAGAGCTATTTATCATCGTGAAATGGAGCCCTTCAGTGGGGAACACAGAAATCTATGATTTGGGTCAAAAGAAATGTCTGGAATTCTGCTTTGGAGTTTTACCATTATAATCATGCAAACAGTTTTGATTATCATACAGAATCAATAACTCTGATAGTCTTTAACATTATGCTAGTAAATGCATTGGCAGCACAAGAAACTAAGAGGGATGATTGGGTGCAAGTCATTGGTTTCCCTGGTGTCACTAACTATGAAAGCAAAAGCTGGAGGACTTTGTAAAACATCACAGATATTTGAAAAACTCCAAAAAGGTATGTGACTAGTGATTTCACATTTAATTTTGCTGGATGAAAACCCGTGTGTCACTAGTAGATGGTACACAGTACGGATTAGAAAAATGCCTGTGTGATGGTAAGAACATCTCTCAGTACTTGGGACTTAAATATGAACGTGGATCTGCCCTCAATGACTAGCAGACATTCCCTGACCAAAGGGGGTCCACAGCSTTTGCTACACCACCAGAAGGGAGGACAAAGGGAAAGGCTACAGAGTGGAAATGAAGGCAACAGAACGATCACAGGAGTTTCAAGGAAAGGACACTTACAGCATGACATGCTCTATTGAGCTTGTTTGCTTCAGTTAGTGGCAAGAATGGGTGTTTATAAGATATTTAAACAAGGGGAGGGAAGTGGCTTAGTCTACAGGATGGGCTTCAGCTGGCCTTTATTCATACAAGGTGCAGTGGAACAGAAGATGCATCTGAAGCAACTGGGAAAAAGATGATTTCATTAGCAGCACTTTTCAGGGGCAGGAGGAGCCTCTTAAGGACCAAAACAGAAGAGCCTACACCTGTGGGGACAGGAGATGATCTAGAAAAATGGCTCGATCATGAGAACAAAAGGGAAGGAACAAGGTCAAAAATTGTTCAGTCATGCCCTGAAAATCACTTTAAGAGGAGTGAAGATCCTGAAAGGGAGAAACAATTTTTAAAATAAGGTTAGACCGCACCATTTTTGAGGAGAGATTTCCATGAATAAAAAAAAAGAGTGAACTTTGTAGTAATTTTCAGTCCAGAAGGAATGTCAGCAGCAAAAACCTGAGCTGCTAATCTGTCTGGTGTCCAGCAGAACTAAACAAACCTCCACTCTGAGTCAATGAGAGGTTGCGTATGGTATTACGAGATCAAACTCTAATCCTCTTAGTAGCATTTTCCATGGAAAACCTGCCATACTATATGTATTCACAGTTACCTGCATTATTCTTATAAACGCTACACACATACACACAAAACGTGGCTGTAATTACAACATATTCCTTATATATTGTATGTTCTGAATCCAGTTCAGAAACTGTCCTAAACGGAGCAAAAATACCATTAGGCATTATTTGCTTCATTGCAAACGACAGAACAGACTGTCTGACAAAAAGATGCGTATAATCTGGTTAGTGTAAAACATTTGTTATATGTGCCCACGTAAGTCCCTGACTCCCCTGTACGCATTAATGTCTCATTTGTAATTCAGAGGCAAAGTGTAAGTAGGCTTTACAAAACAGGACAGTTTTAATTCCAGGTGTGGGGCACAGGTATATAGCCAGAGCTTGGCTAAGAAATTTAGCAGCTCCACAGTGTCACCATGCAGAAATCCTGCTTTGCTATTTATACATCCTGCAATCAGCAGAAAAAGTCAAAATTTTGTATTGACCCACTTGACCATTCAGCATGCAAAAAAGAGACATCAAACTATTTAAGTAATTTGATAATGTATAAATATAGTCATATCCAACAGAATTTTGTAGTTATTATTATAATGCATTATTTCAAGGAGAGCACAAGTAAAAAACAATATTCTTCCTAGCCTTGCTTGCTCCAAAGATTCCTGCCTGAGGACTCCTCACTGCACACTCCAAAGCCTCTCTTACTAGACAGTCTAAATACCCACTTTTATCCAGAGAAATTAATTATTCACGTCAGAAAAGCCAATATCAGCTAGCAAGATAGGATGTTTCAAGCAAACACTGATGCTCTAATTATAATTCTGTAACAAGCCTTCTAAAACCTCGTGAGTTATCGTACTATGATAATTTTTCTGATGAATTCTTACTTTGGCAGCCTACACTTTCCATTAACATCTATAGGATTGTTAAAATAATTCTACTGATGAATCAGTCATTTGATGTTAAGTTCTGTGAATTTTTTCTCCATAAATTATAGTACAATGCCTCTTTTTCCCCCTCAGTACACTATATTATAAGTAGCTCCAAACAAACATCTTCAATATATTTCAACACAAAGATGATCACTGGATTCCAAAGAGAAAAACAGCCAGCATCATGCTATGTTGCCTCCCCCTTATATCAGAAGCATCTCAGTAACCTTGACAAAATACTGCTACTAGTTACTTCTTCTGCCTCACCCATTAGATTAGAAGTAGGAATTGCTAAAACAAAAGAGCTAGCTTATTTCATAGTATGGGAAAAATATCAGTAAAAGACCGCACTATTACAATAATCTCATTATTGGGGACTATAGTATTTCAAAGCCCAAATATTTATACAGGTAAGTAGACTGATCCACCTGTTTCCGCAGCAAATCCAAATACACTCCTCACAAAAAAATCCTAGCTTGCTTCCTGGCATTGAAGTATAGAAACTGTTCGGTAAACAGTGCAATGATGAATCCCAGTTTCTTACCAAGTTGTCCCCCTCTCTCCTGCCATATCCCTCTGCTTGGCTTCTTTAGTGGCTAAGGAGTGTGCTTCCACTGTTCTTCCATTCATTTTGTGGTACCAGTGGGATCTCTTTCTCTAGCCCCCTGTTTTCATGAATCTTACATGAACATTAGGTCTTTAAGAATGCTATTCTTCTGTCTCTCTCTGTTGAATTTGACAGTGGTGTCAAAGCAAATGGCCAGAAGGCTGGGGGAGGGGGGCAATGTATAAAGCCTCATTTCTTTAGGAAACTAGGCTGAAAATGAATCCAAATCAACAATTCAGTTTTTCAGTAATTTCCTGTGTTCACACACAGACAATCCCCTTCTGATGCCTGCACTACAGACACAGAGCACACTGACAGATCACTGTTTCAGAAAAGTAAATGAGAAATAATGTAAGACCTTGACATTTTGGTTTGCATACAAGGGAACTGGCTTCTGCTGGGGTAACAGAACACCTCATCTGTCCACTGATGGTTGGGAACCTCAGCAGCTCAAAATTCGCTTACTCTGGTTTTAGTTAATGAAAATAGATAGACAGACAGATACAATACTCTTGGTGTGCACACATATATCAAAGTGCCTGCCACCTACAACTTGACTATTTCTTTCTCCTATGCCTTGAAGATTTTTCAATTTAGGAGGAAAGAACAAGACACTACCTAAGATCCAGTTAGGCAACAGTTAGAATTACAATGAGAAAAAGGGACATTCCAGATTTAACAATCTCAATATAATTTTAGAGGCCAAATGTATAGAATATTGTGATTTCAGACCCAGATGTGTTGCCATCCTATACTTTAACCTCCAGCTCAAGCAAATTTAGCCTGCCGGGTTCACAGGCTTGGCCAGGGGATAGCTCTCCTTTACAAGTCCAGTTATGAGGACACCAGTTTTGTGCTAGCCCAGAAGTTGGTAATAATTCAAGATGCACTTAAATAGAAGGCAACATCTGTTTGGTGTAGTCCTTGTTGGCAACTTGAGGCCACCAACCAGGAAACAGACAGAAGCCAAGGAGGTTTACCTAGCGTAGGTGGTTAATGCATTCTGTTACATCTCGCATTTTGGCAGGGAGGAAGGAATACTGCTGTATCAACAACAACAATGCCAGTCTGGCAATGTGTTAAGTGTCACAACAAAAGCAATATAAGTTTTCTTCTGATTCAGATCTGATTACAATTCCAGGGGGAAAAAAAGAGCAATTTGATTTGCTTTTCCTTTTGCTTTGAATTGCGTAGGTTTGCACTGRTTTAGGCTTTATAGCATTGTAAATTTAAAAGTAGTAGCCATTAGTTACCAGGGTAAGGTGCTTTGAATGGAAGATCTTTTTATCATAAATGCCTAAATTAATGCAGGCTAGTTTGAAATTTGTCATGAAAATCCCAAGATGAACAACTACACAAGTTCACTCCTTTCAGCAAGTTAAAATGGATGATGACCAAGCAGAAACCACGCAAAGCCATGAGGCTTTGTGTGACTTCAGATATCTGAAATGGCAATGGACCAAAGTTGGCAGCTGATTTTCACTTTGAGTTTTTTTGTTCAAAAGAAAACCCAGAGGGTGAAAACACACAGGCAAAACAGGAACAAAAGTTGTCATGCAAAGCAAAATGGTAACATTTCACTATTTTCCAAGATATTGCAGATGCCATAGTAACCGTGCTTTAAAAACAGAGTATGGTGCTGGAAAATGGTATAGAGCTAAAATCCCAGACAGATGTTTGTGCTCAGTTGGAAGCAGAGTTGAGTCATAGGTATGAAACCCCCAACAATACATTTGGGAGCCTGTGATGCAAGGGGACTCTCTAGGAGTTTTCACTTCCGCTCTCTCCGAAAGAGAAATGATCACAAGACATTTGAACTCTGGAAAGGCAGGATGCAGAGCCATTTGAAGAGAAACAGGTAAGGACTATGGGGGGGGGGGTGTGGGGGGTGTGGGGGACATTTCTGAGATATGTAGTAAGCTCTGTATTTGGGATTTGCTTTAGAGCTATCTGGCCACTGCCCAACCTTGGGCTGAGCGTCTCCTCTGAATCAGCACTTCCTCAAACAAAGCTTTGTTTTTACTGATGACTCTCGAGTTACCTCAGTAAACTGAGGGTGGAAAGTACCAAAACAGAGGCAGCACAAGAAAAGCAAAAACATGTGATTCCCATTGTCTGAGTCTAAAGCATAAATTAAAAAAGCTGAATCAGATGAATGATAGGGCGAGGGAGAAGGAAAAAGCAGAACTGTTACCTTACAAGGGAAACATCTGAGAAGGCAAAGCGAGAGTTTCAGTAGACACCAGGAGCCAAGAGCCTGGTCTCAGGGGCACAGTTTCCATCTGTGCAGAGCTCAGCATTTCCGTGGTCCAGCTGTGGGAGTCTACACGCCAGCGCACAGCACGTTCAAATCCTCAACCTTTATTTACGAGAGGGAAGAAAAGCCTGAAGACAAGAGTAAAGAATCATATCCCAGGAGAGCAGAACAACTTAATTTCTTCTCCTCAGTAACTGGAAAATGGGGAGTTGATGTGCCTCCCTGAAGAGATGATACAAAATCCCAGACAGCAACAGCTCTCTGATCACCAGAAAGATAAATGACTGCTTGCAGACCACAGTGGTACTCCATGGAGAGAGCTCTACTCTTATTTCTGTCTCAGTCCCATGAATGTCACACCAGCAAAAAGATTTAAAAAGCAAGGGGAAAAGGGCAAACTTTCTCTTGGCTGTGGTGTGTACAGTACGTTAAATGTTTTGTAAGTCCCCATGTCCCCAGGGGTTGGGTTATAATTGCCATGGTTGTGCATGCGGAAAACAACGGGGAGGAACAGATGAGCACGAAAGAAGAGGCAGAGAAAAAACCCTAAACTGATCAAGAAAAGAACAAGCGGTCACAAGAGGGGAAGCAAAGGACCAACCTATTTTTCATAAATAAGGCTCTTAAAAAAGCTCTGGTTCTGAAATGACCCAGATTGTCTGCATTAGAAAAGATTACATTTTTAATCCACTCATTTGACATGCATTATGAGAAAGATGGAAATATTAAATCAAAAACCTAAGACTTTCCTTACAACTCCAGAGAAAAACTTCCATACAGAGAAAGATGACCAAGAACAACTCCTCCCATAACATCACAAATGTCTGCCTGTTATAGCGTTTCTTTCAATATAAACATTACTCAAATGAATTGTATGGCTTCTTTTATAAGCCTGTTACAGAAGGAGAAAACACTTTTAAACCAAGCAGGGGAAGAACAGGTAGTTGGCACCATTATCTTTTCCTAAGCAAACAATATGATTATAGGTAACTTACACCCTTTAATGGAGGAATACCAATTTTCAAAAGTAAATTGGCATGTAAACTTTATCCTGATGTTTGGAGAGAATATTTTCAAAAAGACAATTGGGATAAAATGAGTATCTTTTGGCAGATAATCAGGATAGGTAGCATATGCTTTGGAAGTGACAGTCCTCAGAACCGTTAATGGTATTCCTTCTAATGTCCGATGTGGGATTTCCCATCTGGGAAAAAAGAGAAATCTGTTTGCTAGATTACAAAATCCCTGTCGTTGAGAAGGCTTTTAGAAATTCATTTCATACCATCAGGCAAAAGATGCCATTAGACTTTTTTTTTCAGGACATGGCCTTTCAGAGAAAAGTAAATACATACTGAATTTCTCTACTGTGCAAGAAGGGATGCTATAGCGTCAATGGCATTAACAGCTGCAGGAAGGGAAAAGAGAACATCTGGCTGCTGCCATATTTGCACTGGTGGAACAGAGGGAAGTAGGTGAGTAAATGTTATCTCTGCAGGCATAGTAAGTTCTGCTCCCCACCATCCTTACCAGCGTTGCCACTCCTTATATTATGATGTGACATTAACTTTTTCACAAAAACATGGAAAAAAAATGCAGGTGCATTTGAAGTATGCTTTTAGTAAGGATTTTTCAATTCTGCAAATGCAAAAAAAATTGAAATCACAGGGAAAAAAAATTCTCAGTTACAGATCATGGGAAACTCTGGTTTCTCTCCAGCTCTGGTAACACTGGTGATTTTTTTTTTTTTTTCTCTTATCAGTTTGCAGTTAACATGGTACATGCAACTGTCTTTTTTTCAGACCTAAGCTATGCCCCCAAAGTGCTCATGCTTATGACATAAAGGCTTGAGTTAGCCACCAAACTAAGGATAACGTACATTAAAAGTTTTTAAAGGAGAAACAAAGTCTTTCCCCACTCCCCCCTCAGCTTAGTTTGACCCAACTTCTGCTTTAGTAGCTTTACGTATTTTCTGCTTTACAATTGCTAAAACTTCTCCATGGACAAAGGAGGCTTCAATAATGACAATGAAGCAGTTTTATTACCTCAGACTGGCAGGCATCATAAACCCAGACAACTTTGCAGTGCTGGAGAGACTGAGAGGGATTAGCTGATGCCTGCTTCAGTGGGGGCTTTCCTGCCTTTACACCACACAGCGCTTTTTCTGTGTGGATTCACATAACATGCTTCCACCCACTTCTCGAGTAAGCCTAAACACATGGTCCTCCTTTGGAAGGAGAAGTTGAAGAGAAGTTGACAGAATGCAGAAGTGAGAGCTAAGATTAACTACCAGCACTTTCCTTTCCTCCTTTTGTGCCTATTTCACTTGTTGCCACATACAAAGGAGAAGGTAGCTCCCAAGGGTATGAGAATCTGGAAAACAAGGACAGATACTATGTCTTCTCCAGAGAGGCACATATTCTTTCAAATTAAGGCTCTGCAATGTCTTTGAAATCCACCATAAAACGCCAACACTTTAAAATTCCCTTGTATTGCCATTACATGAAAACCATTCACATTTTGAAAATGTCTTGGTTTAGCTATCTTGATAGTACTGATTTAATGAAATGTTAAGGAGTTCATTTCGGAAGAAAAATCAGTGATCTTACTTGCCAGGAAAAAGCTTCAAGTCTTCTCAACATAATGAAATATTATTAAAAAAACTTTTGAAGTATGTACTATTTAACATCTGCACACATTTAGTAATCAAAAATTCAAATTCAGTGATATGAAATGGTCTTGAACTGTCATGGAAATCATCTAATATAAAGCCTTGCTTTCAGATTACAGTTTAGTAAAAATTGCAATGCATAATCATACAAGATAAAGTAGATACTGTGCAGACTAGCAGCAGATGCAGCAGGGTTTAAGATATTTAGACAGATGATTTAAAATAAATGCAATTACAACATTTAATTGCTGTCCCAGGCATTTTTTTAGTCACAGACGGAGATTGTCTCATACAGGAAAGACTAGCGTGGAGATGTGCTGATGCAGAAGTTAAAGGCAAAGATATCTGCCAGAGTCACAGGACCTGTCCACTAGTTGCCCTCAGCATGGAAGCGGAGGAGACAAAGTTGATCTGCTGCAGGATTTTCTTTGTTACTCACTAGCAAAACAACAGAAATTTCCACTAAAAGAAAAAACTCTCTCCCCCTGACCAAAAAACCAAATATCCGCCCAAGCCTTTTACTTATTTGTCAGGAAAATTGCTTGTATAAGCAATTATTTGTATAAGCAAATATATTATTATTTCTATAAGCATATATTATGGAGGTTTTCTTTCGTACCATTTTTCAATGCTTGCCACTTTGCATATAAATTACATAGCACAGTTAGTCCTCCATCAGAACGTGGGACCAAAGTACGAACTTGTGGGATGGTCAGGCTTGACAAATGCCAAGAACACACCCTATTTCTCCAGGGCATTACCACCCCAAAAAAGGCTCAATCCCAAAGCACGTTCTACAATACACAGATCTTCCAAACCAATAGGTTTGAACTTTTTTGAGCATTTTACAACAGTTCTCACCATCACCTAGTTCATTTACCCTCTATAGCATACACCAGCCATATTGCTAGCTGAAGGAATTACTGGATTCCTTCTCTCCTAGGGACATGGTAAAGCTTTGAGCCTGGAATACATCTTTGCATTAATTTGTATATGGAGACATCTAAGGCTTAGTCTTGTTAATAATGATAGAAAAGACTCACAAATTCAGCACGGAGTTAAGTTTTCTTTGTAGTTTTTAAGGCCAACCTCTAATATTCCTCTGGAACAGAAATGTCATTCTTTATTGTGCTTTACATATTATTTCATTATTTGTAGTAAAAACACAGCCTCTACTAAATTCTGTAGTTTTTAAACTAAATTTCCATATAAACTTTAAAAAACATCTAATCGTACCCATTTTCTCCTTGTTGAGGTCTACAGAACTTCAAAAAAACCTGCACAACATAACATCCCAGACCCTGAACATATATACATGTGCATAAAACATATTCCACATGTTTACACGACACGAGAAAAAAATCTCTTTTCCTGCGTACCATCACTCTCAGCTCACCTGACGCGAGGTATAACGTCATAGCAGGACATATAGTAGGAACTGTCACCACCCAGCACTCGGATATCCCTAAAGAAGCCCCATGTTGCAGCACTGAGCTGACATTGTCCTGTTGGGCATCACAAGAGGGTACCACAAACTTGTCTGGAGGATGGTACTTCTGGGAAAAAGCAGGACTGGGTAGTCTCTGTTGTTTAACAACAGGTAAAGGTGAATTTTATAGATAAAACCACACACTCATTTCCCACCCTCGCCTTGTGAAGCCTTCAGTTTATTCATAACAACTCTTGAAGAGAACCATTTACTGCCTTCTACCAGTCATGCATAGGTCCAAATTTGGCCCTGCAGGAAAGAGGCATGACACCCCTTAATTACACCTGGAGTTTATATGAGCTCATTTATTTAGGTTTCATAAGATACCTGGCATTTAGCCGATTACTATCATTACTTATCATCTGAAAGCATGCTAGCAGCCTGTATCTCCCCTTCTTGCCCGCGCACTGCTACACAATGCCTAATAATACCACCGCAATCTGAGAAAAAGGTTTTCCTCATTGGAAACATCGCAGTTTTGTCTTCTGTGCTCTAGATGGTTTGCACTTCCAGTATCCTTGAACTCCTGGTGCTCAGCTAGAAGAGAGCTCTAGGCTCTCCCGCATCCCACAGTAAAAGCAGCTCTGCTGAAATACTGATACCGGCAGTGTATTTCAAAGTAGTGAGAGAGATTTCACAGCTAAAGCGTGGCTGCTCCCTTCAAAGTCTTCCAAAGCCAAGCTGTGGCCACCCTGTCGCCATGCACGCACCCACTGAGGGAACCTGCATCCCTCCCAAACTGTTTGCCTGGAAGGCACTTCCCTGTGTGTGAATGGTAGCTGTGCTGCGAGGACCTCGAATAGATGTATTGCTTGCTTCCTTACACATCCTCAGTCAGGAAGCTATTTTCAAGGCACATTCAGTGGTCCACTCATTCTTTTCCATTTCCTGAGACTTTGTTCTCCAGGAAGTGAAACTGTACCCTGTAAGAGCTAATGGCATCAGACACACATGCACATACATAGAAAGAGAGCGTGTCCTGAGCGCAGAACTAACTGCTGCTTCCCTGCAGTACTTTGAGTCTTTCTCAACAGCAAATACTTCTACAGAATCATTGCAGAACTAGGACTGTAAGTCTTGGTAAGAGAACAAAAGGAAACCGATTAGCAAATATTTAGATGAAAAGTATTTCTACTTGAGTAACCGGTAAATAAACATAAGGATTTTTTTTGTTCTGATTTCTGTCTTACTTTAGAAATATTTCCAGCTACCCGTGAGGACAGAAATGCAAAAAGCACACACAAAAGGAGTCCTCTCCTGAGACTAGCAGAAAAATGGGTGAATTGAATGCTGCTGATAATAAAAATAGGTGCAGGAGAGCTCAGCCCTCTGAGAACAGGCTTTTTGTGCCACAGGGTCAGACAGGCCATAACGTTATGAGCTAAAACCTAGAATAAAATTACACATTTTCCACGTGCATAAAACCAAGTTACTCCAAATTACTGCTAGGCCGGGGCTTAGCTGCCCACAGGTTCCAACCAGTCCACCAGGTTCAGCTCTCCCACACACAGATACTCCAGGCTCAGGGAACCAGGCCATTACTTGCCCACAGACACCTCTCCATTTCATTCATTTCATCATTTGTTCATGATCATGACCAAACACGTGTTCACCATACCACCGTGTCACCATGAGTCACATAAGGTATGCACGTGCACGTCCTATCAGCTGATCGGACAGGACCCATCCCACAACCAAATGAAGACCTCTTCTGTTATATGAGGATATCAGGCCCCTGCTCTATGCCCAAACGTGCACGTACCCTGACTATGTGACCAGAGTCTGTGTTTAATCGTGTGATGTGTGTCAGAACTGATCTGACATCAGAGCCCATGGATAGGGTCCATCAGCTCTGGACCGGATGCCAAATACCATCGGATCAAGGCATCATGCAAGCATTTAGATGGTGGAAATGGAGCATAAAATGACAATTTGGATTGGTCTTTGACAGGGTAGGGTCCTTTGAAATAAAAGTGATTTTTACAACGGACCATTAGCATCCAAAAGAAAGGAAGAGCTTCTCCCTAACAATGTTGCTGTGGCTGGCACAGGGTCATGCTCCTGAGTCCCTAACTTTCAGGAAGGAGGAAAACCATTTTTCCCACCCTACAGCAAAGACTGAGAAAGGGGACCTGAAAAGCTTTCAAATGCATAAAAATCCCACAGCAAAGAAAAGGAAACAATCTGGTTTTCACAGTTACAATGGGCAGGACAAGAAGATACAGGCTTAAATTGCTGTAAGAAAAACTTGTGTAAGACATTAGAAAAGCTCTCAGACACTAAGGATACTGTTGTAAAATATACCTGCTAGGGAGGTTATGGGCATTTACCATTGGAGGTCTTTAAGAAGAGGTTAGAAAAACATCTTTGTTTGGTGGAATAGTTTAAATGTAGCTGATGCTGCCTGAGGAGGAGGAGTGGGAGTCCAGATTAAGGTTTTTTAGACCCATCCCAGCCCTATTTTTCTATGATTTTTCTGTGGACAAGTTATCCCTACATCTACCTGCTTCATTTTCCCTTTCTGTAGCTCAGCAGTTAATTTGAGGCTTGTGGGAAAGAGCACATAGCAGGCCTGAGGCGCAAGAGACTGCTTATTTGGGATAAAGTCAGAAGTATTTGGGGAGCTGGGGAGCAATTTCTTTGTTATGAATGTGTATGCGTGTGAGTAAGCTCTCCTACCGCCAAACCCAATGTAAATAGGTAGAATTGTATCAAAGGACTTGAAAAATCATCATCATTTTAATTTTACAAATGGGGAATGCAGGGCACAGAGGTCTGAACCATCTGTAATGACACAGCAAGTTATAAAAATGAGCCTGAAAATTGGATTTCCTGGCTCCTCAAGTGACCTATCTGATGGACTACATGCTCCTCCTGCTCTCCCTTCCCCCAAGCAAGCCATGCAAGACTACAAGAATTGCAGCATTTCCTCATAAAAGTCTTGCCTGCAGCTGGGGGAAGTCAGGCTACAATAGTGTCGGTAACTTCTGCTGTAACAAGAACACACATCACAAAGATGTTCATTACCAAGGAAAAAAAAACCCTAAAGCTGCCTCAGGACTTGCACCTCGCAGAGCTGATCTTAGGCTGCTAATCCCCATCTCCATTCTTTAACTTGTCTCTTTCTGTCTAACCTTTGACAGAAAGAATACATTCTTCTACAAAATTATTATCTATAAATATAAAAAAAAAGAAGACAGAATAAAGGACACACTACTGATAAAGAACAGAATTGTTCTTTATACAAGCGCAGAAGAGTTCACAAGCGTTTGCAAGTGAAGCATCGCCCCAGTCCACTGTGCAAAAGGAGCAGTCTAGCTCAGCATTTGCTGGCCACTTTCCTAAGGCTGCTGTAACTTAAGCCTGTAGGAAATCACAATCAGAGCCGAAGATTAGAACCGAAAATCTCTCATAACAAAGTATTATAAAGCCAGTGCCAGTCCTTCAGCACTATGCCTTACCAGACTGCGTAGGCTTGCTTCTATTTCTTACATGCCAGTGCTGGAACCCGAGGAGGACCTACACTTGAATCACCCACGGGAGGTCCTGTCTCTCACAACCGACTATGCCGAGACACACCAGGCTCCAAATTAATTTTGAATTAATTTGCAAGAACTCTGGTAGGCTCTAAGCCCCATACATAGTCCAGACAGAATTTGGATTCACCACTACCAGCAAGACAAAACAAGAATTAAAAGAATTAAAGAATAACGAATTAAAAATACATCAGGAATGCAAAAGTCAGAAACATCTCCCAAAAGAATCAATGGCAATGTTTTAATTGGTCATTTTCTCAAAAAAAACTAAGAAAGGCTTCTGCATCACTGGAATAAATACAATCAAATTCTTTGCATGCTTAGGTCTTTCCTAGCTTATTCGAATGGCATATTTAACTTTTGATTTATAAATCGAGGGATATTGCTCACTGCCATAAGATGCATTCCACTGGGGCTCAAAGTCTTTAGCAGATCCACACTGTGCGTACTTTCTCCTGATGGTTTCACATTCTTGTTCATCAGCAAGAACCATAAACAAAGCCCTTCTCTCAGATGCACACATGCAGTTCCCATTGACTTCACTGGATTTTCAGCTGACTTCAATAAGAACTGAGTGTGCATGCAGAAGGGCAAAACTTGGCTCTGCACATTTAATAAAATTACATCACTAGATACCTTACAAATGAAGGGCAATGCAGGCTATACTGAAAAATAACATAAACTGAAACACCCAAAAGTGTAGCCAAATAAGTTCAAATTTCAGCCATGTTTTCCCAGAATAATAAAAAGGGCACACATTTCAGGCAAGATGAAACAAAACACCTGTAATATCTCATTTACAAAGTGTGCTCTGCTTCCTTTATCAGGACAAAGTGTGAAACCTAGCTATCTACATAAGGCAATGATCTTGTTGTCTCAGATATAGCAGTGATATTGGCATATGAAACGATTAAGCAAAGGTCAAGTTACAAGCTGTGATTTGCTAAGTCATTTTCTGCATCTATATCCCTGCTCTGTAAGTTATGAAGCTCATTGCGAGTGAATTTAAAGCATAGCAGAATACCACAGTAGAAAAAGTAATTAATCATATGATATTAATAACTAATATTATATTATTTTGAATCTATTCTAATAGTGGTATTTTAAAGATATCAGAGGCTTGAATCCAGAAGTATCTATCTTAAACCCTTCAACCCTCTTTCCCACCTGGCCAAAAGAACACCACAAGAAAAATCCCACACAACCTGGGAACAACAATCCCCTTCCAAATTTCAGATGAGATCTAGCAACACATAACTTCTGCCAGGTACATTAGCTAACGCACACTAAGCAAAGCAGTGCCACATGCATTTTCTCCAAATTTCTTCCCTTTATTTTACTTTTACTCATTCCATGATGTAATAACCTGTGCCTTTTTACTGCCTCTTTAAAAATATCTACCTATTAGGATGAAGAATATTCTGACTGCTAAAAATCCAACTACCAACAGGCTTCCTTGCACTTTCTGTTTGGCTGAGAAGCACTCATTAGCCTGCAATTACAAATTTATACACAGAAGTACTCAGGGATGGAAATCACAGAGGGGGCTTGATGTTCATATGTTTGGTTTCTCCCCTCTAAGCAGGAACATCTCTGATGATGTTCACACTTAAATAGCAGAATAGATTTTATGAATCATTTTTTCTTCCTGGTTGGAACAACCCCTATTCCCTGTTGCATTATAATACTGAGTCACGTTGCATAAAGTTGGTCATTACTGCCAAGTCAAGGGAGAGAGGAGGGAAGGGGACAAAATGCTCTGAACGTACATGTGCGATAGGATACATATCAGGCTGCTTCTTGAAGCAAATTATTTAAAATCAGAAAAAAAAAATCATTACAAGACAACTCATGTAAGGGAAAACTATTTCACAGATATTGAAAAAGTCCAGTAAATCTAATGTAATACTGATGATCAAAGGGATTGTAAAGACTTTTTTTTTTTTAAATGAAGCGAGGATCTGGCCTGTTGCAAATGCTGAGTCGTACTGGTCATTCACGCTAGATTACCCAGTAAGTTAAATAATTAGTGTGGTGGAATCTGTTTCTCCCAAACTATGGCACTGTCAAATGAATAGTTATGAGGTCTGGTGGAGCCCTGCTGTCTCAACATCACCTCCCCTCCTAACATCGCACCCTGACACTGGCAGCCTGCGAAGACGCTCGTCTGTCTCAGAACTCCTTCATGTCACTCAGTGACGCCAGGTCTACTTTCTGTTGGCTCTGGTGGAGCACAAGCTTAGTGAATTTACAGTGTGTTACAAGGAACATCTATTTCAGATTAGCCTTTGCAATTCTGGGTTCACAACTGGGAAAGGAAGGGTTCCCCCCACTCCCCTCAGTCCTAGAGGGACAGGGCTGAAGCAAGGATGGAGCTTTAACAACTTTCATTTATTAGTTTGTTTTAAATGCATAGCATGACTATTCAGTGAGTGAAATAAAATTAGGTTCCTTACATGATCATTTTTCAAGAAAGCTGATTTTAAAGAGTTAAAAAAGAAAAAACTCGACAAAAAACACCAGCCAAAACCTCTGCTTTTCTGCATGTCCTGCTTAAGCAATGACACATGAAGAACTTTATATTCAAACAATTACCTGGTACTTTAAATAGGACACTAAGGGTATAACATATTAAAATGTATTCACACAGCATGAGACTAATCCTCCTCCTGGGAATACCAGTGCAAATCAGAGTAACTCCTCGGAGGTCAATTGAAGTACACCAAGATAAAACAAATGTGAGGCAGAGGGGAATCAGGCCCCATCTACCTCTGTTTTAATGCAGAGGTTGCAGATCATCCGCAATGATAGTGAACAACATAAATATAACTGACATCTATTCAATTGATCTCACATCCTGCCGACTATTCACAGCTCCAAATATAGGGCTGAAGAACAATGGTTTGAGGAAGGGAGGCAGAAATCCTGGTTCTACCTCATTCACACATTCCTATCTGCTAATACCTCTGACTTGAACTACCTTCATCTCCCCACACTGCTAAATCGTTGTAGGTTTAATTTGACATTGTCCCCCTGCTCCTAAAGAACAAGTTCTCCTTACAACAAAATAAAAAAAACCAAAACAAAACCACAAACTAGGATGCATGGGAGAGAAGATAAATACAAAAATCTGTGCAAGCATGAGAACCTACAGACAAACGAGCAAGAAAATCCCTATCTAACATACCATATATATAAAAGGCACTAGCAAATTGATTAATTATTTGGAAGTCTGGCACTGAGAAAGAATGGTATGTGTGCAGGGGAGGAAGACTAAAATATGAGGCTATTGCGAAATATGGTGCCATTTGTTCTAATTTAAGTGGATCCGTAATTATTTCCTACAACTTCATGATGTCCTGAACCAGCTTCCTCCTCCCCTGCCAGGCTGATAAAAGGATCCTTAGCAACACACTAAATATATTACGCAATGTATTGAATACTACCGAGAAAAAGCACTGAGTTACACCGAAACAAAGAACATCAGGTGCGACCATCACCATCTCCAGGGAAAGATCACCTTTAACTATTTATCACATCAGTAAGCGCATGCATTCTCTTATATCTCTGTTACCAGCACCTAATGGTATTTGCTACATTTAACAAAGTTAAGGCGCATTTTACCTCAAATCTACTTAGGCTCGAGCTCTTTGACCGAGATTTCTTGCGGAGATAGACCGAGAAGAACCGACGCACTGTGAACTTCTTCATGCTCATGTCCATTGCACCGTCCCAGCTGCGGCGCGGAACGCGAAGGAGCTGCGGCCCCACCGGAGGAAGCTAGCGCATCCCGGTTGCCCCCTGCTTATATCCACAGGCAGGAGATCCTCTGAAGTGTCTGCTTCTGTTCATCAAGCCGGGCACAGCTAGACCTGCAAGAGGTACGTTGCCGGAGCCATAGGAGCCTGCTGCTTGCAGTTCGGAGCATAAAGGCTATGTTATACTCCCTCTCGCTTTCCAGTGTTTACATTTCGGTGCGGCGAGCCGAACTCTCTCTCCGCTCCCTCTCCCCCTCGCCTTAGGTCCTACTACATCCAATCAGGCTGTGCTTCGGCTGCATGCATAATCAGCTCCGGCAGATGACAGCTCCTGCGTCCCAGGCGTAGCAGGTTTGAGATAAATATTAGATGTGTCTATTGCTTTGCACTCCCTCTCCTCTCAGTCAGGCTCTTTCAATTTCCTGGTTTCCGAATCACATGGGGAATAGGCACACGCTGCACTTCTGTTTTTAGCTCGGAATTTCAACGCTGCTATAATTACTGAGGGCTATAGTGGTCAGATCCGAGAAGAAATCAGCTCCCGCATAAGAGTCTCTCCTGGGAGAAGGCTGAAAGACGCCATGACCCCACTGCCAGAGCAGAAGGGTCTGAACCTCCTTTTATTCTGGGGAGTACGCAAAACAACATTGCTGCCCACCCCCCCAAAATCAAAAAGCTTAAGATCCTGTTCATAGATTACCCGCCCGCTTTACATTAAAATACCTAACACTGGCATAGCTCTGAAAATAGAAAACACAATCTAAATGGTAAGTATCACTATTCTTATTGTACGACAGCAGGGAGCTACAGCCCTTCTAAGAGGTTAAATATGTACATCTATTTACAGGCTGTAATTTTGAGCTGCTCACTGTACTGCAAGCATGCAGGCTTACAGCTGCACCCCCACCTCCCCAACATGATCACATTTTTCAGCTTTTCTTCAAAAACTAATGAATCTCAGTGTGATCCAGAGACCAAAGAGCTTTCTCTGCCTGCTGCACACAGCTCGAGCTCCTTGTCCTTGGCAGCCTTTCCTTTCCGACTACCAAGGAGCACCCAGACATGCCTTTCTCCCATAACCTCATATGGAAAGTGAATGACTCTGATGACTTATTAATGACCTAGATAAATAAGCCCAGAGAGAGCTGACACCGCTACAGCCTGAGAAGACTCTCGGAGGTTAAATGGCAATACCACTCCAGTCAATCTGCTCCAAAAGAGACACACACATTTTGCTTTAATTGCATATCTGGACTCTGCCGTGAACTATGTTGGCTGGTCATGCCTGTCACTACCTGCTTTGTTCGCAGGTTCTCTGTCCCTCTTTTCTGTCTAAAGCTCACCACAGTCTATATGTACCTGGAAAAGAAAAAAAAGAAAAAAAAAGAAAAAAGAAAAAATAATATTTTGGCATTTATGATTTCATTAAGAAGGAGGTCAGAYTGGAGTGGCTACCTTCAGTGTTGGGCTCTATAATCCCCTCTGACTCTTCTGTGCCTGGACCACTGCTGTCTGCCCCCAGTCTAAGGTAACTGTAGCACAGCGGCAATCTGCTTTATCCCTTTCTCTTCTCAGCGCCTCCTTCTGATGGCTTCTCTAATTCTCTTGGTTTGCAACAAAAGTGTATCTTCTGGGGCTGGTTTCAAGGTGCTGCCCCGGTGTAAGCCGTGGCAAGCCTAGGAACCCTTTGCCACTACAGTTGTGTTGGTTCCTGGCAAAAGATCCTGGAGCAGAGGCAACTGTCCCAGCAAAAACTGAGCTAGCTATAGGTACACCAAAACCCTTTTTACAAGCAAAACAATAAACAGATAAAAAAGCAATTTTGTTGGTATAACTATCAAACTGCTTCTTCCCATGCCCTGCCCTCTGTCTAGCAAAGAGGTGTCCTGACACGAGTTAGGTTAGGCTTCATGCTGACAAAGGCTGACACACATTCTTACCTTTGTAAGCCACTTGAGCTTTAAATAGCAATCAGACAAGACCAGGGTAACTCCCTGAACCCTTCCCATCACAGATACAACAAAGTCCCACCTGGACACTGACATTTATCTTTACGCAGAGGAGATGGTAATTTCCCAGCTTTTGAATACACAGGGTGCTATTCCGCTCTGTGTAATAAGCGGTATATGACAGGCTGTTACTACTTACACTAGTAGATTTATCACAGCCTTCCCATCCCATTATGCATGTAGTACTTTAACATACAAGGACACACAGTCACCGTTAAATGTACCTGCTCTGTAATAAACTTCCAAGAAGATTACATGGGCTATAACTTAATACCTATCAGGTATGCTTATTACATTCACAATTTTGTTCTTTACCACAAAAGAAAAAAAAAATCAGTTACAATGTATTGGCAATTTATTGTGAACATCAGAGCAAAAGCTAGCCTTTGATGCTAAAGGTTAGACTGTAACACAAACAGCATGCCCAGGTTAGGAGGTAAGTCTCTTCTTACATCCCTGCCAAGACACAGGCATGGAAATAGGCATGATCTCCTTGCTTTCTTACTCCCCTTTCAACCAGGTGGATTAAATACAGAAGGACAAACAACCACCAGTGCCAGGACATTGCTCTTCAACTATTGGGCAGCAGAGCAATAGAGATGCTGCAGAGTGCATCTCCCAACTGTAAAAAGCAAAAGCAACCAAGTTGCAAAAATGTACATAAAAAAAGAGTACAGATACAGAAATAAAACAAAATACATAAGCATGTAAAACAAAAGCATAGGGATAGATACCCAAAGAGAAAATTCTACTACAGTTGCATTCACATGGTTTGCTTCAAGACATGGAACTTAACTTTGCTTCAGAAAAAAACAAAGGAGAAGAGGCTTCAAAAACATTAACTCGAACTTTCAGCTAGTCAAACAATATCCAGTTTTCCCAATAACTCTAAAAAAAAGGTGCAAGCAAAAAATAAATCAGATTAAATTGGAACATTCATCATTATATTTATAAACATACAACTATCAGATCAGCCTACAATGTGAAAAATTCATTGCACTTAGAAATTCATGGCTGTAAATTATTTATTAGCTCCCCTCTGAGCAATTTTAACTGCTGAGGAACTTGATGGAAAAAGAAATCCACCAAATATCTCTGTTTAAGACAAGAATAAACAACAAAACTGGTGGAGGGGGCATATGATGCATTAGCATCAACCAGTAATACTCTGGATTCTGAATTATGCTTTTTAGAACTAGAGTCATATTTGCTGTAACACAAAATAAATAAATACAAGACCATGGCTGCTCCTGCTCCCAGTGAAGTTAATAGCATAATAGTTTACTTCAACTGGAAAAGGGCTTGAAAAAACAAGCAAACAAAAAAAGTCCAAAACCAGGATTCAAGACAAACTCTCCAACAGAAACCACTTGAAATCAGATATTACATAGCCCAGGTTCCAATTTTTAGAAGATAAATGGAGAATTCCCAATTAATGTCCAAAGAAAGCCAAAGGTCCTTTCCTCACGGATGGACCATACCAAGAGTAGTAACAGACTGAAGGACCCAGACTTAGGAAATTCACACGGGGCAGCGAAGCAGCCTGCACAGAACCCAAGTGAGAAGGATGCCAGTGGCTGATGCCTGATGAATCATCAATTTCTAAAGAAACAAAATAACTTGAGCTAATTGTTTTCATGAAAGAATGCACAAGTCCAAGACATCTACCACAAACCACGGGCTGGACGATAAAATTACTGAGAGAAATTTTGTATTACTATATTACACAGCATATCAGGCCCTATTTCCAAAATGGACCTTCTAACTTTTATATGTGAATCAACAATTTATGAGCAAAACCAGAATGACTCTGCTACTTGAGCAAATTTAGAGATCACTGTAAAAGTAAAAACATATGAGTTGATAGTATCTTCCTTGCAAACGCAATCAGTATTACCTATCCTTCCTCAATAAGTTCATCAGAAAAACAGAAAAAAATCCAGAGAGAAGTAAGAAAGCATCAGAGGCACAGACACCACAGGCAAAACAAATAAGATTGGCAGAACATAGCATGCAGAGAAAGGGAAAATGAGACTCCCACAATAGAGGCCCAAGAGACAATGCTACAGAAAAGGTGAACTACACAGTACCATTTATGGTCTCATTAAAGAAGATCAGGGGCAAGAGCAGATGTTTCCAAGAGACACCAATGAGCAGAATAAGAAACAACACTTTCCCCCAGCTGATTAGATGGTACATGGCTCTTTCAGTGATTGCTGTTTCCTGATCTTGAATGCTGGACAAATTTCCATATGGCTTTTGTTCCCTCAGTGAACAAGTAAAGTGGTTATTTTTGTTATTGATGTTTCTTTAAAAAAACGTGATGGGCTTTGCTCAAAGAAATGCCTGGGCTTTGATGTCATTAGATCAGCGTACCCATGTGGGTCCCAGCCTTTCCAGCTGCCGTACCTAGTTAAATACCTTGTCTAGTTTAGCATGCCACTTACTTGACTGGAGTTTTCTCTCTCTCAAAAAAAGGATACGCTGCCCTGCCAGCACTGTGGAATACATGCAGCAGCTTGCCATCTCAAACATGCTTCTCACCAGCAGTGATAAGTGATCAGCAGTGTTGGCTGGATGGGGATGTAAGGGAATAGTCAGGAGAGAAAGTGCTTATTCTCCCTTCTCTCACCTCCTCCTGCTCCTATCGGTGTATCATGAACTTCAGTAATTTTCAACCTTTTCCATATAGGAACTATGAGAAGTTTCCAACGGAGGTGCAGGCCCCTTCAGCCATTTTGCAAATTAAAATCACTGCTCAGAAGGAAGAAGAAAGCAAAACCATACATCTTGTCTAACTGTGTCTGATGAACTGGCAAGATGCAGACTCCTTGGCCACAGTCTTCTCTGCTCCAAAGAGCAACGTAACAGACCTACAGTACCTGTTTGATCTTGTACTTGTGGTCTCAAGGCCTTGGGATTCTGGGCAAAGACAGAGGATCTCTTATACCCACATACCTTTAATTCCATAATTGCTAAAAGCATTGTCCAACACATTAGCAATTATATGAAAGGTGACGAGTATATATACAAGTGCAGCAATCACAAGAGAGAATGACTTGCTTTGAAAAGACCAGTTTTGCTCAATATGGTGATAATCCGATTAGTGGATTCCATTCAACAGCTTCAAATATTCTTAAAACTGGGCATCAAAATAAGTTCTAGGTAGTTTTGAAACCAATATTTTGCATCTAAGCAAGTAGCAATTTATCTAGGTCATTAATAAGACATCAGAGTCATTCACTTTCTATATGAGGTTATGGGAGAAAGGCATGTCTGGGTGCTCCTTGGTAGTCAGAAAGGAAAGGCTGCCAAGGACAAGGAGCCCGAGCTGTGTGCAGCAGGCAAAGCTCTTTGGTCTCTGGATCACACTGAGATTCATTAGTTTTTGAAGAAAAGCTGAAAAATGTGATCATGTTGGGGAGGTGGGGGTGCAGCTGTAAGCTCTGCACTTTTCTCTCTAATAGCCTACTTCAACAGATGAGATTAAAAAAAGTTACTTAGTGGCACTGAGAGGGCGAACTATCTCTGTATGTGTCATGCTGGTGCAGAAGAGGTGTCCTTCCTGCAGTTGCCTAAAAATCTACTTCCTCAATCCCTCCTAAACACCCACCAGTCACATGATTATAGAGTAGTGTTACTTCCAGAATTATCAAATGGGGAGCACTATGAGGACATATGGCTTGTTCTTATTTGTGCAGGGAGAACTGGGACTGCTGCAGAAATAATAGCTCCAGGACAAGATAACAAGATTTGATTGAGTTTTCAACAGATGACAGACGTTTTAACTCTCACAAAAGCATCTTGTGTTAGTGCTTGAGCAAATGTCACAACTTCTGTATTGACTGCTCCCATATGTGCTTTGCTACTTATAGACTCACACGAATGTGCAACAGCATCACTGGCCACATACATGTCAGTTGGCTGTAGATTACTTCTAGGATGGAGATCAGGCCGTCTAGCAATCTGCATTGAAAACAGGCCAGGAAGTGTCAGCTTCAATTTTCTTTTTTTCTTTCTATTGATGTCACTAAGAGTTTTACTTTCTTGGCTGATACTGTATACTGCTCTTGCTGGATTTTGGTGGTTTAGACAGAAGTGTAAGGCAAAGAACCCAAAATCCCAATCTCCTTTATATCATGTAAGCTTCTGCTCCAACACAGTTGAAGGAGTTTGCTGAAGACACAATTCTGGGTTCTTGCCTTGCAGAAAATCATACTGTTCTCCTATAACGGACTAGAAGTTTTCTAGAAAGAAGGATGCTACTTGGTAACTGAAGTATGAACAGTCTTATCACATGAATATTTATGAATATCCACATTGAGTGAACATTCTACAATACAAAATTGGATGGAAGAATTTCATTATGCACAGCATATGTTTACTGTGTAAACTATGCAGACTAGCCATGAACAATACTAAAGAGAAATGCATTCATTAGAAATCTGCTAATAGGCAAATTTACCTTGATAGGCTCTGAAAGATATCATACACCTAACAGGAGAAATAATGCATGGAACATTTACTGAAACCCTCGTTTTTACTTTTAATAATTATCGTCAGACCAAACTGACACTGCACTAAGCATAAAAGCCGGACCACTGTTTGCCCTTGAAATCCCGAGAGAGAGACAAGTGTAGAATGGGGCTTGCAAACTTTTATTCAGGAACATAYCAATTTTAGGTAGAATTTTTCCCTTCGATTAGCTAACAAAACTGCACATCAAGGTACAAAAGCAAATTAGGTAGACAAAAAGCATCATATTTAGTTGAGCTGAGTGACCTGAATTAATATCCTTCTTCTATATCTGAGACTATTTTGTATGACCTTGAAGAACCTTAAACTCTCTGGCTACGTCTAGCTCCAGGGCAGGTACAAAACCCAGCCACATCCTGATCCTCTATTAGAATGGGGGCACGGATTGCACTGTTTTTCTCTTATTCTTTCCTACTGGCACCTCGTGTCCCCACTGAAGAAAATCCAGGTATTTTTAGCCAGAAAGGAGGCAGAGTGCACTCTGGTGAGGTTCCTGATTTTGGCAAGTGCGTGTGGAAAAGGTTTGCACCTGCACTGCAGTTTAGTCACGTCTCTGTTTCAAATCTCCTTTTACAAAATGGGGCTGGAGCGCTCCGCCACTGCATGACAGCTCTTTCAGAGTAAACACAATGATCGTTATTATGTGCTCATAGCCAAAATTTCAGTTTAAGCCTGGCACATATTTGCTAGTTTTGTTTACAGAAACAGATTAACTGTGAGTAATGTCAAAAAAGACTAAACCGATGAGACATGCAAATTTACCTTGGTAGGCATTCCATTTAGCAGGGCAAATGACATATGGGGTAGTTTCAAAATATATTACACACCTAACACTCGCTGAAAATCAGGCTTAAGGTTGTATGAACACCTACCCCATGTTAGACACCACAGAAGTGAGATTCATAAATTAAAAAAAAATCAGTAGTCACTCCTGAAATCTTGAGCATTGGCTTCCTTCTTTGTTGGACTTGGTTTATTTCTTTTTGGACAAGTTTTATCTCTTTTTGGACAAGTTTTATTTCTTTTTGGACAAGTTTTGAAGGACTGCTTTAAATTACTGTAATAACAGTACTTAACTCCAGATTACAGACAGAACTCTCCCTGCCTATTTTTGAAATAGAAGCTGAAGAAACAGGCAGAGAAAAGAAAAGGTCTGAAGTGTTGTGATACACCCCCTCTTTCTGTCTCTAATACAGCTACATAGGAAGTGTGAAACTGAAAAAAGTCATGCAAAATCATTTTAACCTTCAAAAAAGTTAGTTAGGTTCCATCTGATATTTAAAAAAACACATAATGATTTCTTAATTCACCTAGAACAATATAGCCCAATGTCCCATTTTACCGCTAACAAACTGAAACCAGTATTAAACTCGGCTTCCATCCACTTTATATAGTAAAGCTAAAGAAATTTGCATCAGGATTTCATAACACCAGAAACTGAGAAGGATGTGGGAATAGTATGAACAAATTACTATGCTAGCATCTACTCTAAGGTTTGATGACATCATGAAGCAATAAAACCTGAGTTTTTAGAGCTACTTTGAAAACATCCACATGCCCTGGGCTCCACATGTATACCCTTACAGCAGCGCTCGACTGTGGAACTGTATGCGTAGGCAGCTCACTTGGGATCAAAGCAAAGCGGCCTCCATCCAATAGCTGTCCAAAGACACAGGGAGGAACAACAGGTCTCCGCTTACTGCAAGGACTATGTGGGTCCAGAGACAGGTGATGCAGTTCAGTGAAAGCATCTTAGGCAAAGGGAAGAAAGACAAGCCATACGAAATGTCTCCTCCTCTGGTTTAGGACTGATTGCTGTTACAAGGCTGGAGCCCACTACAATTTGGATATTTTCAGTATGTTAGATGATCTTTTCCTTATTTGAATTCAGCTACATAAAGTGCCACCTTCTCTTAACTGTAGTGCCACTTCTCTCACCTAAGCCACCAGGCAGCAGGAAGTACATGATGCTCTTTCTGCATAACTGTTCCTGCCCACACTGGAGATGAGTCTTCTTGACTGATGCTTCAACCAATAACTGGAAGAAATTTCAACATCTTGTATATGTCTTCCTACTCATCCAATAAGTGTATGAAATTAGTTATAAAGAGCACATACAGAATATACAACATCCAAATGTTTGATTAACCTAATGACAACCTAGTGGACAAAGAAATGCCAAGTCATCATATTAAGTCAATTAAAGCCTTTGACATCTTTCAGTAAATTTAGTATATCCTTTCAAATCCTGAAATAACCCTATAATTCAACATGAGGTATAGATAGAAATAAGCAACACTGACTACGTATAACACAAACACATATGAAACAAGAACCTATTTCCTGTATGTGCAATGCCAAATTGGCAGTTTGTTTTGTCTGGTTTTCATCAACTAGAGGTTAAAATGCACAATTAATTCTACCATAAAGTAAGCCATACCATTTAATAGAAGTTCAAATGCTTATTCATACCTTTAGATATATTGATTAAAATCCTACAGAACTTCTGCTGTCCTCCTTAGCACGCTATGTGGCACAATGCACACTTGTGACCAAGATGTTATAAAACTCTTTCCAAGTGAAACTGTCTACCTAAATACAGTGACTGGTATTCAAACAAAATGAAACATGCTTTAACACAAAACACAAATCTTAAATTTATTAATTCACCAGCAATCTGATGTTTAACATTTTTTTGAACCAATGAAAACTCTTATAGGAACCACCTATCTCTGAACAGTAAGCTTATGTTAATGTCACAAACCAGCCATCTCAA
This sequence comes from Phoebastria nigripes, assembly GCA_035582835.1. Classification (NCBI taxonomy): domain Eukaryota; kingdom Metazoa; phylum Chordata; class Aves; order Procellariiformes; family Diomedeidae; genus Phoebastria; species Phoebastria nigripes. The sequence continues at coordinate 53,480 of JAYKAV010002242.1, read as the reverse complement.
ATTCATAAAGCATGCTGCATATAGTGTGTGATTCACACATTATATATTCACTGAAATGTGACACCTTTGTCCTAATACGTTACTGGGACCTGGTTTTGTATTCTGATACCTCCTTTGACGTCTGATATGCAATCTTATCACGCAAAGTGATGTGGGACAGAACATCTACCCATTAGGAGACTGCCAAAGACTGAGATTGTTCTTTTGCTTCAACTCCCAAAGGAGAAAACAGATGTATACCTCAGATGTGAGGAACAAATAACGCAATTACTACACAAACTTGTAACAAGGTTCCCTCTCCTTCCATTACAGGCAATAGAGACTTTTTACATCTTCCAAAGAGCTTTTCAAGGGCAGCTTGCTGTGGTTGGGCTGCCTAGAAAAAGGACACAAGCAAGGCCATCAAGGAGCATTTCAAAAGGCACAGCACAGCCTTGCAGCTGTACATCTTAGGGACTCAAAACTGCTTTATTTATCACCGTGATTTTACTACATTCTTGACATCTACAATACCTTCTTTTCTCTCTTCCTTCCCTCCCTAGTTCTCTCCTTATCTCCTCTCCTTCTTCCTATTCCTCAGATCTTCTCTTCAAATGTGTGACTCACTTCTTGCCTTCATCCCTCGTCTTAAATCAAGAAAGCTGAAATAATAATAAAAAACCCCAAAACTTCAGCTTGAAGGAAGGAGGATTGCTTTCTGATACTTGATTTTTAGGGACTATTTTATGGCACCTCTCTGGAATTCAGAAAGTCCAAAAACATACAAGAAGAAATATGAGGGAGAAGGAATCAGAAAAGCATGTTCAGGGGGCTATACCTGTCATGTAGCAACAGTTAGGCTGGTAACAGAAAGACGGAGAGAAATCCTTTCAGCAGCATGACTGATTTTTGCAGTATTATTGGGCATCTCCTAGAACACCTGACTTTAAAATCTCTTGGCTTCTGGAGTCATGGCAATACATGAGAAACATCAGATTTCACTGAAGAAGAAAATACAACTGATTGCCCTGGCCCAGTTAACCTGCTGCAAGATGAACCAAACTGGAGAACTGGTCCAAGTTAAAATTGGTCCAAAAAACACCCTGAAATGTTAATTTTAAACCAGTTCAGTTCCCTGATCTGATTCACTATACAAATATCTGTGCCTACCCAGTATTTTTTCCTGTGGTGGGGGCAGGAACGTGTGCTTGCGAGGTGGCTCTGCCTCCTCCATTGGCAGGGATGGGTTATGCCAGCATAAACTGCCTGCTTCTCGGATATGAAAGTGGCATGCTGCTGCTGCCTGGCCCAGCAGAACTGGAATCACTGAGTAGGCCACGTCAAACTACCCTTTAGATCGTAGCGAGGGTTAAGATAATAGCTCCGGTATAGAAAGAGCATTTTAAAATGTCCTAAAGTATTTTTCTGTATTATAAAACTAGCAGAAGTGAATTGGCTAAAAACATGCAAAAACTGGAATCATGCATTGCCATTATATGCTCTCCAAAAAGTTGACTCTATAAAAGGTTCTCAGCTTGTTTAAAAAGAAAAAGATCCCAAAGGGTGAGAGAGAGTAACCTATAGCTGCACTGCAGAAATTCAGGAGGCTACACTGCTGATCAATTGACTCAGAGGTGCCAAGTCCACCCCCTGGGAAAGCCAAGAACCCCACTGGAATTGACTGGGCTCCCCTTTAGTGCAGAAGCTCAACTGCTGGGAGTCCAGTGCAGAACTAAGACTGCAAGTTACAGGGGTGTTAACTGGCACCACACTAATTGATTTTCTGAATAATATTTTCTGGCATTTGTCTGATCTAAACTTCTGTAGCTGCTAATACTTTCCCTGTCAGGCTATTCCATGTTCTGTTATGTCTGTATAACTGCACACACAAACACGCACCTCTTACAAATCTCTGTATGTAACTAGCATTTATGCTAGTAGGTGCAGAACTTGAGTACAGGTTAGGTGCTACAGGTCTGAGACATCAGTGTGAATGCCAATGGCATGACCTGAGCTCCACAGTTTGGATGTGTTTGATGCATATTGCTCAATGAATTTTAAAACCACTATCAAATGCAACATGGATGTAACCACAGGCAGCCAATCAACATACAAATTGCTCAAACTCTTATAAACTTGGTTTAATACCATCACAAAGTTATCATACAGTTAGTTAAGTTTCCAGTACTTGCTGCTCCCCTTGGGAGGCTGTCTAGAAACTCACCTTCCTGTTCACTCTAGTGTCTAGCCTAGATGCACCATAGCCAACTTAAAATCCTTTGCTCCAATTTTTCCATGACTATTTCAGATTCATGGTTCACTGTTGCCCTGTAACTGAGCAGGAGACAAAGGCAGTCTTCCTCGGTGGTGTACTCTAACTGGGATTTCTACACCTGTTGTGTACTCAATGGAGACAGACAGAAAGCTCTCAGATGCCCTCTTTGGATCCTCTGAGGTGCATAGGGTAAGAGGGATCGTTTATCTTCTGGAATGCCTTTACATTGACTGTAAAAGGAGCCTAGGCAATTATCTTTGATTAGATGCCTAACTTTAGGCAGCTAGAGTGAGACAAATTCCTTCCTCCAGTACCTGATTTGGCCCAGTGATTTACTGATTTCATTCTACTTTTAATACTACAGAAACGAGCATCAATCACTTTTGCTATACAATGATACAGTTTTCTGTATTGTTGGCACTTCCTAATTTTATGCTATCAGCAAATATCACCTTCTTTTTCTTAGCTTTGGTTTTGATACTATTTATAAAAATATTGAACCAGAACAGTCTCAAGATCACTCCTTCGGGACCTCTCACAGCAATGCCTTTCTGATGCCAAAGATGTTCCTCTGGGCAGCGTATGTTGTCTTCCCTTTCATTTCACAAAATTTACATTCTTTCAGTTGCGGGGAGAGGGGCAAAGGCTGAAGATTGCATGACGTACGCAATAAAGGCTGAAAAGTAAACTCACCCAAAATGTAACTTTTTCAATAGTATCATTTTAAAAGACAGTCTTAAGATTTTTGGATTTTGACAAAACCTTTAACACATTTGGAGCTGGAAATACCATTATAACCAAATTGTTGTTAATTACTTGCTATGTTAACGGTGTATATCTAGCTCGTAACTGGACCTAAGGCACTGCATTATTTAAAGTAGTCTTCAAGGATACATGGGATTTCTTGTACTGATCAGATTAAAGTTCCTTACAACTCAGTAAGAAGTATCTTTCATTGACCAATAATTAATGTTTAAAAGAAAGAAAGACAACAATACACAATTCACCTAGCCACTTACATAATAGTCACTGGACATGATGGCATGTATTCTTGAAACTTGTGTGCATTCATGTATATCCTGAGGGACAATATGGGATTACCTTTGTTTTGATTGTACAACTTGAAGACAGTTTTGAAATAAATTGCCCTTCCCTCAGTAATTTTTCAACACAATGGGCGCTTGCTGCTAAGCTCTTCTGAGAGCAATCTCACTGTGTTTCCTTGGATTAGATCTGAATTTAGTGTCCTTTAATGAGAATTTTCCTACAGTTATGTGATTGTACCAATGATAGGGTAAGATAGTTGTTTTCTGTGTTGTGATTTTGAAGACACTATTGTTCAAGTCGGATAATGCCAATCTCTTAACTAAATCCTGCCATATCTCTAGACATTTGCATTACTCTTTTCTAGACTTTTCTTACTTCCTCTGTGATTATGTTTTCAGATAACGTACATGGGATATTAGGCACTTCTCATACTACAGGGGCATTACTGTGTGATTTCTTCATCCTTCTGCCATCCCTTCCCAAACACCCTACCTTTTCAACTGTTGGTGTGCACAGAGCAGATGCAGGCACTGTGTCACTCATAGTTTCTCTGTTCCTATTCTTAAGCACATACCAGGCCTCCCATCAGCAAAATGACATGTGTCAAACTGGTTAACAGGAGAATATGAAATTTATGGAACGCTCCTATTTCAGTTCTCCTGTTTGTAAACATCCTTTTGTTTTGTTTTGAATTACGTTACCACATTAGCATTGTTCTAATTACTTTCATCACCCAAAATACATTTTCTAAACTACTGACACTTAGTCTCTCAAATCTCAGTGAAGTAATGCTAATAACTTCTGCTAATCATACTGCCCTGCCCTTTCCAGTGAAAACAAAACCAGCCTCATCTTCACTGTCCTCCCAGCCTGACTTATCTTCTGTAGCCATGGGAAGATATCAGCAAACAATAATCCCTTTAAGAGACACAAGGAGGGAAAAGGAAGACAAGGTATCTGTAAAATTCGTATGTCCACAGAAAGAGAAAGAAACACTTGTGAACCATAGCATGGAGATTTAGCAAATACAGGTTGGAAATACAGGAGCAACATACGTACACGTATCTGATGCTGGCAGCTACCAAATGGGTCACACTGGGTATGCAGCTGCCCTAAGCCTTCTGGACCAAAGGGTCATTGCCTAACCAGGTCAGACCCTTTATGCTTAGTGGGAAATGCATTCCTCACAAACACTTTCATAAGTATCCTTTCCACTGTATTATCTCTAAATCAGCAGGCACACAATACATTATTTTCATATATATTAAATGCTGACTGTTGAATTCATATCCAGCTGGGTTTGAATTCTTCAAATGCCCTGAGACAGTTGGCTGCTGAAGCTAATATGCACTGGCTATGTAGACAACTTGCTATTGGCAGCTCAAATTTACTATTTACAATTTCTAGGTGTGGAAAACACATATTTATTTTTCTTTTCTCCCTCGCCTATTATCAGACTCAGTAACTTGTCTTTTAGGGACATCATGAAGCCACATTAAATGTCTTCCAATCGTTGGCATGTTGCAATCTTTGCTCTCAACTTAAACATAGATGATTTAGCCTTCTTCATTGCTTTTACTTGCCTCTCAAACCTAGCACACTTTCTGATGATATCTTGGCTGAAAATGAACAGTGGGTCTAAAGCTCATACAAGTAGATCGCACAGAAACTCCATGTCAGCTCTGATTTCCAGGTATTTCAGGGAATCTGCATATCCTTCTTGGGGAGTTTGGAGGCAAATTCCATGCCCTTATTTTCCAATGGCAACTTTGCTTTCTGGAGTTCTTTGGCAGGCAAAATCCACAAACAGCTTTTCCAGAATATTAAAAATAATTGAGATAATGAAAAGCTAATAGACTTTAGCTTAGAGGGTTGCAAAGAATAGCCTGTCATTGTTCAGACAGCCCTGTAATAGAGCACGTTGTTAATTAGAGATGATTCACAGATGACTTGCAATAGATTCTGGTAGTTCTGAATAGCAATGATATATTCATATTGAGCTCTTATCTACTCAGGAGTAATGAAGCTTTAACTTTAATTAAAAGGAAGCTCCTTTTTTTAAGCCTGTAGGTCCAAGCAACACTGAAGCACAGAAAATTAGCATGTCTTTTACTAATTTTCCATATTTAGGGTTCTGCACTTTATGGTTTCGCTTTCATAACGTTCCCTACCAGAGGACATCTAAGCACCTGAATAGCAACTGTCGATGAGAAGGTAATATTATTGCCACTTTAAATGGAGAAACAGGCAATGAGGTGGGAAACTGTTTGCTCAAGGCCTCTCAGCCAGTCTGTGATAGAGTTAAGAACAGAACTGGGTCCACCTTAAATACAGGGTCATCCCCTTGCAACTCCATGCCTCATCACATAACACCATCTGCTTCACTTGATGGGCATCCACTGCTTTAGTTCATGATCATTACAGTGATACAGTTTGACGTTATAACACACCATTGCTACTGATAGAGGGGTTCCCATGCTCTGCCACCTTCCCTCTTCCTTTCCCTTAACACTTTCTCTTGCTTTTTGCCGGGGAGCCTGCAGTGGATTGATCCAAGGAGCTGAGGAGGTACGCTACACRCCCAAATTTTCTGGTGGTTTAGCTCCTGAACTGGCCCTTGAGGGGCTGGATGAGCTTCAGTAGCTGAGCAAAGGGAGATGTTGGGAGCATGCAGGAGCAGGAAGGCAGGTCTGCACCCTTCCAGGACAGCTGGCCATGAGGTGGACTTAGCTGCAATGCCAAACAGGACCTTACCTGGTACGGTAAGTGGACCTTACCCGGCACTGAGTATCCATACCTTGAGCTGCCTTTAGCCTTATGTCCTTCACATTTTTTTTAGCATATATTCTACTTGTAGCCAGGTCCCCTCTTTAAACTGAATTAAGAATCATTGCTCTGATCACAGATGAGGACGCAGTGTTTTGTTTTAGAGCTGTCAAAGGTCTATCCCGAGCTTTCCATGGGCAAGACAAGCCAACTTGTGCAGCCAGCAGCATGCAGGGGAGCCACATGGCTAATGCCATTAGCTGTCAGCGGCTCCATGGCCCTGATGATCCCAGTGCAGACGTACAGCAGGAAGGCTGGGGCTACCACACTTCTGTCTGGGATTCCCCATAGTAAATACATACATGTGCCTATGTACAGTGTGTGCATACTGGAGCTCAAATCACTTGTACAATTCACTGTGGGTGCGCTATGGTTACGCAGGGTGGAGGTCCAGAGCAAGGCTTGAACACACACACACACACACAGACTAGGACCAACAGCAAGCTCTTTTATCCATTCTGTCACCATGTCTCTTTACTCATGGGCCTGGGAAGCTTCAAAACATTTCTGAACTCCAGGGTTGCCAAGCTTTGAAACACGACATGAAGTGACAGTAATTACTGCATTCAAAACACTTGATGAGAAGCTATTAATTTACTAATTGATACAGACAATGACACAATGCCTCCTCCCCTCTTTTTGAAACGGGAACGAAGAAGGACAACCTGCATCCAACAACGGCATTATACCTTCTGAAAGTTCACCATAAAATTCCTTAAGATTTCTTGCCATTAAAGAGATTTTCAGGATTCAATATTGTGAATTATTAGGAAAACAGTAATAGTGTAATTGATAAAAAACCCAAACAAAGAAACCCCCAAACCAAATCCCTCTCCGTCTCTACATCCAGTAGATAGAGTATGCAAAAAAAACCCAAACAAAACTTGCAGATTTACATCTCCAATTAAATTAAGCAGAAAGAAAAGAGAGCACATATAACACAAATGCAAATATTTAGCCTTTTTACTTCTCATTTAGGACTCATGGCAAGTATATACAAGCATGTTTCCATTTAATACAACAGAGAAAAATACACACAAGCAGTATTTTGGTCAGGAAGGGATTACTCATCTGCAAAAAGCTACCTGCATAATTCAGTGTTCTGAGGATCAAGATCTTTTTTACAGTCAGCTCTTCAGAGAAGATGCATGTTCCCTATATAAGCATTAAGCACATGTTTGGTGCTTGACTAATACAAAAATAACAGTGCAAAAATCAACAATTACTGCATCTTAATTTGAGGAACTAAAACATTTTGTAAAATATAGGAACAGCTAATCAAAGACAATGTGGAAAAGCACAGAGAAAGGAATCAGAACCTTTAATTATTTCAAATATAGGAAAACAGTAACAGATTATTTAATAACTACATGCTCCAACAATTTGCATTTCATATAGCTGGCTTCATTGTATAACTAATGATATGATGTTAAATATAACAGCATGATCTTATCTCTTTTTCACTCACCAGAATAGCTGTTGATTATGCTTTCAAATGCTTTTTTGTCTTATTCATTGATCTGAGTTTTACCAGATCCCAAATTAAAGAAAATCTCTCTTTAACATAAGTTTACAGCCAACTGACTATAATTCAGGGAAGTCTCAGATAATGAAAGCATGCTTGTTTGAATGTAAGCCCTATTCAGCTTTCAAGCACACCTAATGCACACCTGATGCTCAATAAACAGCAAAATCATCACTGTATTTTTCATTTATCAAGGAAAGTTTTTGTTATACTTTCAGATGAAGACTTTCCTTTTTCAGGGAAAAGTTCAGGTGGCCAAAAAAAACCCCCAAACCCTACAAATCACTATGTCTTTATACACTGTCCTTTAAAAAGCATTTTTTCCAATAGATGCTTCCACAATGAAGTTTTTAATATAAAATTCCACTGACAATTCAGCTTCATTACAAACCTTCCTCCAAAAGCACTCAATTTGTTTTAGATGCAATAAGCTTGCATGTTAGAAAATAAGTAGCCATAAGTACCCTCACATTGTAAGTCCATAAAAATCTTGAGTAAAGTAGAGATGAAGTTCCAAAGCATTACTTTTTCTCCCCAAATCTCTTTATGTGACAAAAAAAGAATGAAGAATAATAACTCTACCATAAGAGGCTCATTATACATAAATACTTCTATTGTCCAATACGGTACTTAGGATTTCCTATGTCACTGCTTTTGTCAGCTCACACAGGCTTGTCAGGGCAAGCTGAAGATACTCTAATATAAATTCCTGAAAGCATTATTTTTTGCAGGACTTTTATTTTTCTTGTCTTTTTAGCATATAATGACTTCCTCACATAGCGCATACATGCACCTGACCTCCATCTTATCTGAGAAGATGCAGTGTCACTCTAGCTTACATGCCAGCCCCACGCCATCCCAGCGTACAGCTCGTGACAGCTCCTAGAGAACTTTCTTAACAATCCAGGCCCTAAAGGTTAAGCACTCGGAAGGGTTTAGCTTTGAAAAAGGTCAAAGGCTTTTGTCTTGCTTTCTGTAAGTTATACATAGTACCTCTCATATCTGGAGAATGAGATGGAAAGGTAACACAATTTTAAAGCTTACTTTGATTAGCATTTTGTTTAAAACTCCTTTTTGAGAAACCCTATCCTACTTTTATCCATAATCTTGCCCAGGTCTAGGTGGGATGCTGCTCTCATACTTTGTAATGAGTCTTCCCACAGCAATCAGAAAACAACAGACAATATGACACACATCTACAACAACTCATTACTTTCTGTGCATCTAAGCACAAATTTTCACAACTCGTCATCACCCTCCTTTCCCCATGCATAACTGTGCTTTTCTAAAGGGAAAGCTGGATTTCAGTGTGGCCTTCATTCTCTATCATGTGAAAGACCTTAATGCTATTGTCTCTGCAGAAATCTCTGTTTTGTTGTAAAGGATCCATGATATTAAAGACTCCTCCTTTAGCAGGAATTTCTGCCCAGTGATACAGACACAGCAGACACTGAGTATGTGCAGCCACATGTGGTCCAAGAGCAACAGCTGAATGTGTAAAATAGGCATGTCCAAATTAAACAAGGAGGGAATCAAACAGAAACCAGAATAAAGAAAGGTTACTTTTTAATTTCAGCCCAGATGACTGGTAAGCACATAGTTAAAGAAAGATTTACTCATTAAAATGTGTGTGCTTTTGGTGTTTTGTTTTTGTTTTTACACACCTGGTCTGAAAAACTTAATTAGACCAGCATAGAGCTGCCACTTGGTATTTGGGTGATACTGTTAAGTGTTAGCATAATGTCCACAATTTTTCAAAGATAAATTCCTAAGTGCTGCTGCTTTCATTTTTCACTAACACTAATTGGTGCTATAAAGAAATCAGAACACTTCTGAAATCTGTGGGGCTGAATGAATCAAAAGCATGCACGAGCAGAATTAGCTCTATATTCTGCGCTCCAACTACACTGCCAGCCAGGCAGAGTTATGCTAAGTAGATAACTTTGTGAACAGTCCACTTGAAATCAAAATTGGCTAGTGCAGCGGAAGACCATTCACTGAACATGAATCAGCATACCAGTAAGGGGAGCAGGGGAGCAATAACGTTACTCATTTTGTTTCTGAACGATCAACACATTTATGTTAATTTAACGTTATTGTCACTATGCAGAAAGCCATGCACAACACACCTCTTTCCCCTGCAATCTCAAAAGGTCTGCTGCATCCAAAATTTGAGTTAAAGCAATGTGACTTCTGTTTCAGGTTTTCATTGTTCTCAAATTAAACCAGACTTTCAGTTAAAGCAACGCTCTAATTCTGTGCCAACAGCAGTCTCCTCTAAAAACTCCCCCCGCTGGAATAACAATTCCTATTTGGAGCACTTTTCCCTCTCCCCTATAATTTTGACATACGTTAATCACTGGGCTTAGCCTTGACAAATGACCATGAGGCAAGGCATTAACATATTCCCAGCTCAGAAAACAAGGCATAAGCTTGCAGGGACAGAAGAGGAATGGGGTGCAGGGTAAGTTACGCTTGTGTTCAGAAGCGAAAGAGTCCTCCTGGAAGCCAATGCAGCCAGCAAGTTTCTGTGCAAAGGCTCTAGCTTCCTTGCAGTTTCAAGTATTTCCATGAAAAAAAATAATCAAAACAGATCACAGAAAGCAAATAGCATAAGGTTTTCCTCCACGATTTACATACTTCTCATCAACAGGGTAATTATAAGCAATTCAGCCATCCTCAAATATTTATCAGTCTCAATTTATTAGAGTGGGTCAAACTGATTTCTTCTCAATGCCACAACTTTCAGGAGCTACCCAGCAGCTCAGTCACTTGGACTTCCTGCTAGAGAAGCATTCAGGAGAGCAGATTTTGTATTAGCCACTGATAAAGCATTGCAGTTTTTAATTTTCATTATTGGTTTTATTCTCCTGTTTTGCTTCAGGCATCTCAGGGAGGGAACAGGAGAACAGCGAAGAGTAGGAAGGGTTGCAGAGAGAGAAAGAATTAACTAGATGGGCGTGTAACTTCAGGGTTATTAAAATTTATGCCATGGATTTCTGCTCCAGAATGAAACTGCAGATTTTAATTTTCATTTTAAAAAAGATTAAAACAGAAATTAAAAAAGAGTGAGGAGCACAAACATGTTTACACAGAAGGTCAGAATATAATACTTTATCCTGTCTTTTTTTGAAACAAAACCTGAGAACTGGTTACTAAGTATCTTTCTTATCATACTCTTTACTATTGTTGCTGCAATAATTTCCTAGTACGGAAAACAAATGTAAATTTTGTTCCTACAGAATAACACAGATGACCTCCTAACACTTACGAAAGAGAGCAAAATGTTCCACATAAATCTTTGCAGGACAGAGTCCTGTAATACTGTAATTTATTTCTAATTCCCTAAAACAGTATGCAGAAGACATAACAGAATTATACACACGTCATCCAAAATGACAGCTGATGCTATTATAGAGACATTCAGAATCAAAACAGGGTTAGTACTCAGTCGCCTATCATCAGATCTCACAGATTTATGTGCTTCCCTGCTTGCAGATTTAGAAGGTGATCCTGAATTGCACTTATTCCCCTTGCACCTCAATTTCCATGCAGAAGAAATTTGCATGCAAAGGCAATGAGCTGTGTGATGTTCAGGGAAGTTGGTCTGTAAGTGCCTTCATAAAACTCACTTGCCACATTCATCAGAGTGCTTTTTAGCACCTCCCAAGTTTAGCCCCTTCCCTAATCAAAGCTGCTGTACAAGTATTAGCCATGGTTATTCTTCAAGGAAGGGTAATAGATCACATGACCTACAGCTGAGCAAATTCACACTCCCATCTGAAGCCTCTCCTCATTAAAATAACACAGGGAAGGACATTATAATTAATAGAATCATTATCATTTAACTACAACCTCCCTTGACCTGCCCTGTCAGCAGAAAGAGACCTAAAAGTGGATAAAACTATGGTTTGCACTAACTTGGACCTCCTCCTCCACATCACCAGAATGAAGGAAATGGGCCACAATGCAAATAGATGTAGTCCCAGCACCTACACAGACAAAGACGTTTCTCTTTTCTACTTGACTCCTGGAAATGAAAACTGACCCGTTTATAACATTTGATCAGTTTTCCTGCTACATTATTAATTCCCACAGCTGTGTCAGAACATTTGGTACTGTGTTGGGCCAAGAAAGATTGAACTGCTTAGCTGCCATCTGTGCCTTCGAAAATACCATGCAGTGTCTTTATCCCAGATACTTTTGTATGTATGCATATAAGCACATATTGTTTTGAAATGCAACAACTGGTTAATACCAAAAGCAAAAGGTTACAATTTTAAAAGAGAATTTGTCTTTGAAAAATTTCTTAATTTTAATATCTTCCCTAATTATTCAGAAATCTAATGGAGGATCCTCTCTGAAGAGTGCGAGAGACTGCATAACGTGCTTCTCAAAAGTTTCATCATATCAAAGAAAGGGGAAGTATAAAAAAATGCAACAGAGCCAAAACCTAAGTTATTGATTAATTGCAGACATTTAAAAGAGTAGAGATATGTGGATACTATGGATCAATAGATTCAAATCTAAAGCAGGCATACCACAGAATCATAGAATCATTTAGGTTGGAAAAGACCTTTGAGATCATCAAGTCCAACCATTAATCTAGCACTGCCCAGTCCACCACTAAACCATGTCCCTAAGCACCACATCTACACATCTTTTAAATACCTCCAGGGATGATGACTCTTCCCCGGGAAGCCTGTTCTAATGCTTGACAACCCTTTCGGTGAAGAAATTTTTCCTAATATCCAATCTAAACCTCCCCTGGCGCAACTTGAGGCCGTTTCCTCTCGTCCTATTGCTAGCTGCTTGGGAGAAGAGACCAACACCCACCTCGCTACAACCTCCTTTCAGGTAGTTGTAAAGAGCAAGAAGGTCTCCCCTCAGCCTCCTCTTCTCCAGGCTAAACAGTCCCAGTTTTCCCTCAGCCGCTCCTCATCAGACTTGTTCTCCAGACCCTTCACCAGGTTCGTTGCCCTCCTCTGGACACGCTCCAGCACCTCAATGTCCTTCTTGTAGCGAGGGGCCCAAAACTGAACACAGTATTCGAGGTACGGCCTCACCAGTGCCAAGTACAGGGGGACAATCACTTCCCTACTCCTGCTGGCCACACTATTTCTGATACAAGGCAGGATGCTATTGGCCTTCTTGGCCACCTGGGCACACTGCTGGCTCATATTCAGCTGGCTGTTGACCAACATCCCCAGGTCCTTTTCCACCGGGCAGCTTTCCAGACACTCTTCCCCAAGCCTGTGGTGTTGCATGGGGTTGTTGTGACCCAAGTGCAGGACCCAGCACTTGGCCTTGTTGAACCTCATGCAGTTGGCCTCAGCCCATCGATCCAGCCTGTCCAGATCCCTCTGCAGAGCCTTCCTACCCTCAAGCAGATCAACACTCCCGCCCATCTTGGTGCTGTCTGCAAACTTACTGAGGGTGCACTCAATCCCCTCATCCAGATTGTTGATAAAGATATTAAACAGAACTGGCCCCAATACTGAGCCCTGGGGAACACCACTTGTGACCGGCTGCCAACTGGATTTAACTCCATTCACCACAACTCTTTGGGCCCGGCCCTCCAGCCAGTTTTTTACCCAGTGAAGACTACGCCCGTCCAAGCCATGAGCAGCCAGTTCCTCCAGGAGAATGCTGTGGGAGACAGTGTCAAAGGCTTTACTAAAGCCTAGGTAGCCTTTCCCTCAACCACTAAGTGGGTCACCTTGTCATGGTAGGAGATCAGGTTAGTCAAGCAGGACCTGCCTTTCATAAACCCATGCTGACTGGGCCTCATCACCTCGTTGTCCTGTACGTGCTGCGTGATGGCACTCAAGATGATCTGCTCCATAACCTTCCCCAACACTGAGGGCAGACTGACAGCCCTGTAGTTGCCTGGATCGTCCTTCCAGCCCTTCTTGTAGATGGGCGTCACATTTGCCAACTTCCAGTCAACTGGGACCTCCCCAGTTAGCCAGGACTGCTGGTAAAGGATTGAAAGTGGCTTGGTGAGCACCTCCGCCAGCTCCCTCAGCACCCTTGGATAGATTTAAAAGTGCTGCAAAATGCAGCCGTAAAGGCTACATGTTGATTTTGAACACAACAGTTTGGAGATATCCCCTATTCAGATGATGAATACTGGTAAAGACTGATAGCATCTCTAAACCACTACAATTTCTTTACATGTTCATCCAAGATATGTTTAAAAACCTGTATACATGAATTCATTATAATTTTACCAGCTGACCCTTGCCCTTTTTTTTTAAAACCCCAGATGACAGAGATATTGTGACCTTGAAAAAATTATGTGAAATGAAATTCCCACCACTGAATGAGATTTGTCACTTTGGGCTATGTTCTACATTGTGCCCAGTATCTATCCAAGCTGAAGTGATATAAAATGATAATAACTTATTTTGCATATTATGAGGTTTTATTCATAGTGGTATGACATCATCATTGTTTCATAGTAATGAAAACTCTTAAAACAAGGAAATAATGTAATACAGTGGTATTATAATTTGTGTAGGGAATGTATGATCATTTACTCTTATCTTTATTTTAAATAATATATTAGTCACAAATGATGTTAATATGAGCTGTTAATAATGCATTCAAACAGGCTCACGGGCAAAACCAAACCAAAGAGAGAAAAAAAATACTTTAATCAGCTGTGTGACAATTAGACTGAGGTCAGACTGTCCAGAAACACTGAGTTTTGGGCTAAGGCAAAGCACAGAAAGTTTTGGCTTCACCAAAGCCTTTGGCACAAGGTCAACAGTGACTGGAAAAGAAGAGTTTGGTGGAACGATGTCTGCATTTGACTCTGTGCATGCTCGCCTATCTTGTTGAGTTGCAGATGATGAGATGTAAAGCCCAGACCCCAGCAGGGATACCAAGACATGGAAGCTGCTTCTCTGTTTTTAAACCCTGCTCATAGCTGCCCAGGCTCCTGAGAGACCTCCCCAGCCTCTCCTTCCAGGTCCCGTTTTCGGTGACACTAAACTCCAGCAAATTGCATCGAAGCAGAGACAGCCTCAGAGCACATGAAACAGAGAAAAAAGGCTCAGATCACACTCCTGCCGTTACCACAATATATATGCATCGCCTCGACCTCATCAAAGAGCACGCCGCACAGCGTAGTCCCCCTTCTGAAGGGCTATGAGGGCAGGGAGCAGAAAGTACATAGGGTGAGGGGAAAGTACCACAATGGCCGTGGTGCCCCTGCAGAGTGCCAGGTCCCACGCGAGCTCTGTTCCCAGCCATCAGCTCCAGGCAGGAGGATCTGTCCCTCCTTGTCCTGAAAATACCACGTGCTGTAATTTGGTACCATACAAGGCCAAAGCAAAATTTAATCCGAGTTGATTTTTTCCCAAAGATGGATACAGATTAACTTCTGATGGCAGGAAATAAATTGCTAGTACTCCAGATATACTTTATTATTCAGAGCCTTCTCATTTAATGACTGAATCAGAGGTGACATGGCTGGGAGAACAGGGAGCTCATTAACATCTATCAACATGTGGTATACAATATGCTAACTTCAAATTTGTCATTTGTACCCCAACTCAGTCATGCTCCTTTAGTACTAGTCAGCTAATGAAAAGTACAGCAGTTTGGATATTTTGACAGAGAAAGAAATAAAGCAGTGAATTAAATTAGCAGTGACAGCAATGCAGAGCCACTGAATGAGGAGGAGGAGGAGGAAGGAGATTGTGCTGCCCCACACAATAATGATAGATAGAGATGAAAATAAGTTTGCCCAAATGCCAGCACTGCTTAGAAGCACTCACGACCTCATGAGGACGACAGCTGTGACCCTCTCCACAAACCAGGAGGTAGGACCTGAAACTGCAGAAACTGCTTCAGTTTGCTTGCCGTCACCTTTTCTCTTCGATGCAACTTAAAAAGAATAATGATCTCCTAACTTTAAAACATAGAAGTTTCTACTGAAAAGAAACTGTTATTCCAGAACTTGGCTGGGTCAGGCAATATATATGACCTAATAACTTGTACAAGAAATCTTCAGACGGCCAAAGTCCAGACAGTACCTATTACATACCTGGCAGAGCTCCAGGAATATTTTACAGGACAGAGATGTTGGGCTCCTCAGGACTCCACAACCTCACTCAAGATAAGACTAGCTACAGTGTGTAACAGGTCCCAGAGAATTGGAGCTTTTGACATTACTTATTTTAGGTCATTTCTTCCCACTATATGGGATTCAGCTTGCTCAGCAAACCCAGCATAGCCCCAGTGCTGGCCAGCTGACCTTACACTGTTATTAGAAATATTTTCAATCTGTATGGAGCAGTTCAAGGGCCAAAGACTACAAAGCAAGAGTAGTCTGTGTAACACGTAACCAGGTCCTATACTAAAACACAGTACGTACCATACTAGAATGTAATACACAGCCAGGACCTATAATAAAATCTTTTTAGATTATCAAAATGGAAAAAGTATGATGCTAGCAGACAGCATCTGACATCTTCAGATTTCATTCTGAGGCATAATCAAACCAGCTCCTCTTCACAGCAGGAAGAAATTTGAGGACAAGCTACAATTGGACAATTTTAGGCCTGTCCACTCCTTATTGTTTCTAATACGATGAAAATAGTAGCTTAAACCAAAATTTGCCTCAAGGACTCCGATCTCTTCTTCAAAGAAATCAAACAATGAAGGAAATAACTCTTAAGTCCTATTAAATACATACTGAAAAAGCATTTAAAAATCATCTGTCTGGAGAGTTTCAAGCGACTTCCATATTGTGCATTATGGCGTAAAGTGATTTCTCCATGTATTTACTTCCTCTGACACCAACTCAAATTAAAAAATATAAAAAGTCAGTCTAGAGGCCTCGGGTTGGGAACAACATTGTGCATTGCAGTCAAAATGAAGATGTGCTGCTTGGGAAGTGGAAAGAATAATTTTCTATCTGGGTCACGTAGTGGTTCACAGCCATTGCCCTATTCATAGCGACCCGCAGATGACTGCACAGCATTCATTAGAACAAGCACTAATGGAAGTGGCCGACCCAGCTGAGAGTAACGAGAGCTGACTGGTCTAACACATTGCAATTGACTGGCAGAGTCCCAGAACAATTTATGGAGCTTAGAAGTAAATACAGTGTGTTGTGGCTTGATACTTAATACAAAAGAAAAAGTGGTGCCTGAATTACGAATACAGACCTCTCCCTTTGCTAACTACTTTATTCATGAAACTGTAAATGAAGACAGGCACTAATACAGTAAACACACTACTAGATATGTTTTATTTATGAAAGTAGTAGCATCTAGAGTAGAATTAAGACTTACCTTTAAAAATGTGGTTCTAGAGAGCCAAAAAGTGACTTTGACAAGAGCACTTTTAAAGTTTTTGCCACTGAACAATGATTGGGTTTTTTAGAGTGAAAAAGATTAAATGAAATATTTTCTGAAACTTGCTTTACAATTTTAAGCAGTGCAAAATGGATCTCACGTAGCTGGTAATCTACGCGGACACTGGGCTGAAATATACATACATTTCGCTATCATCCCTCTAACTCTGATGTATGTACACAAAATCCATTTATAAATCCACAGTGCAGATTAAACACAACATGTTAAATAGTTCTTCCTGGATTTATTTAGAGAACTGATTTTCAAGAATTTATACTCTAAATTGACATATGAGAACAAGAGTGATCATTTTCAGGACTAAATACTAAGACATTCATAAAGAAAAGGCAGGTTGCAGTCAAGCTTCCATTCTCCAGTTAACTAAGGTTTACAAAGTTGGGAGGGGGGGAGGAATTTTGTCAATTTTCAGGGGAAAATAGTTTTCTTCAAAAGAAACAAAAATAACACAGAAAATCCCACCCCAAACCAGCAAACCTTTGGTTACTTGGAGTCACTCTACCACATCAAAACATACATTTTCCTACTGGAATATTTGCTATTCAGTTATGCATCTTTCCACTAAAAACTAATTTGAATAGATAACTCTAGCAAGCCCAATAATTAAAGCTTCTACTATTCATTTAAGTACAAAAGATGCCAACTAGAAAGTTATGGAACTGAAAACCAATCAATCTCCTAGATCAATGCAAGACTTCAAAATTATGGACAAGCCATCGTTTATTTCAGGCAGAATTTTGCTTGAGTAAATGTGTATTTGTGGCTACAAGCTTTATTCCAACAGGAATATTTAAGCTTCATTTATAAACTGTTGTTTGTTTCTGAGTGTCCTGGTTTCAGCTGGGATAGAGTTAATTTTTTTTCCTAGTAGTTGGTATAGTGCTATGTTTTGGATTTAGCATGAGAAGAATGTTGATAAGACACTGATGTTTTTAGTTGTTGCTAAGTAGCCTACTAGTCAAGGACTTTTCAGCTTCCCATGCTCTGCCAGGTGCAGAAGAAGCTGGGAGGGAGCATAGCCAGGACAGCTAGCCCAACTGGCCAATGGGGTATTCCATACCATGGGACGTCATGCTCAGTATATAAAGCTGGGGGAAGAAGAAGGAAGGGGGGGACGTTTGGAGTGATGGCGTTTGTCTTCCTAAGTAACCATTACGCGTGATGGAGCCCTGCTTTCCTGGAGATGGCTGAACACCTGCCTGCCGATGGGAAGGAGTGAATGGATTCCTTGTTTTGTTTTGCTTGCGTGTGCGGCTTTTGCTTTACCTATTAAACTGTCTTCATCTCAACCCATGAGTTTTCTCACTTTTACCCTTCCGATTCTCTCCCCCATCCCACCAGGGGGGAGTGAGCAAGCAGCTGTGTGGTGTTTGGCTGCCTGCTGGGGTTAAACCATGACACTGAGCAAGGAAGGAAACCTCTAAGAATGGCAAATGGAAATTCACACTCTGCAAATACCAACTTATTAGATTGTCCTGCTCTTAAACTGACACAGAAGGAAACAGAGCTCTCCAGGTGCCCCCTTATTCTCTTGTATGTGCTTCTTACAGGCTGGGTCGATGCAAGGTAGAGAACAGCTCATGGTGGCTGTTGCTATTCTTCTCCAGCATAGATGAGCAGGAAAAGGACCAGGACCAGCTTAAACAGAGTAGAAGGCTTGAAGCATTTTCCATACTTTTCACAGAAAGGAAGAAACTTTTCTGGGAGCCTGTCTACACTGTGCAAAAGAGAATGATACACTTTGAACGTAGGTCAAAAATACAATACTCCCTTGAGTACTTCTGAAGGTGCAAGCTGCCTTTTCACATAACTAAAATGAGAATTTTCTAATCTAACCCCTGGCACACATCTGTTGAGCGCAACGTCTGAGAAAGTATCGGCTTTCTCATTTCCTGAGGCTGCAGCCTCCCCCAGCAGATCTTGTGCAACCCTCCTCGCACCTGGGGAAAAGCAACAGGAATACACGTGATGGAAGTCTCCAGGCCATCAGGTTGCAATCTCTAGACCAGCTAGCTACAGCAGAGGCCACCACCAAACTCACATACACCACGTGTGGTGGTATTGAGGAAAGCTAGACAGGTGCCCTAGGAAGGAGGCTGGAGGTAGTGGACACCCATGTATGTACAAGACCATTTGAATAGGGGAAGGTAGATATTGTTTTCTTGTTGGCTTTCTAAAATCATTAAGACAACTTTTCTTTATGACCAGTCTGCAAAAAAGCCCAAGCAAAAACCAGAGAGTGCTATTCATTGAGCAGTCTCCCTTCCACAATAATTCTGAAACTACATTCCCGAAAGAAGACAGAAGCTGAACAGTCTCCGCCAGTTTGTCTTTCCAAGTTGCTGCTCTTTTCTGCTCATCTTAATTACCTGCTTTAAGCACAGGGCTTAGGTCAGATGAACCTGTGATGTCACCAGGAATCAGGTGACAGCTGATGTAAYTAGGTAAACCCAATCAACACAGGAGGAACAGGGATCTGGGTCACAGTCCTGGCAGATTAATGAATACACATCCCTGCAAGGTCATTTGCCAGAAACTGAATCTCAGCAGCTTGTGGCAATTTTACTGCTGCCCTGCTTTGCTCTGGAGCAGGGAAGTGAAAACATGTAATGCTAAGAGTGTAACTGGATGACTCAATTTGCTGATACATTTGAACATTTATGCTGTTTAATGGACTTCTTGGAAAATTAAACTGATATTCAAATCCCATTTGGTAGATTAAGAYAGAAACCTAATGTATCTCTAAAGATTTTCTTAGGACGTGGCATGATGCCTTTATTCTAAGCAAGTATGCATTATGATGTTTTCTTATGCCACCGATGGGATAACATGCCAGTTCAGTTTATATTTTTACATTTTAGAAATAAAATAGCAAATTTTTTGCATTTATACTTCAGCTTTTGCTGCTATCGACTCTTCGCCTCCTTCACTTTTCTCAGGTTAGAAAAGCAAATGGCCCAACTAGGAATGTAATAATTTTTCAACTTTACATAGACTACACTAGCTTGAAAAGTCTCAAAACTGCATTGCTCTATCCAAGGAGTACTATGTGTCCTGGGAAAGGATATTCTGAGAACTACTGGGGAGTCAAGGCTGCCATCACTCTGGGGGCATAAGACACCAAAGAGCAGAGAGCGCTGTGATCTGTAGAGATGCAGCAGGAGAAGCTGAAATCACAGAGGTGCAGGAGGGAAAGACCCAAACATAACAGTCTGAAGAGCATCCACAAAAGGGAGACAAAAGCTAAGTGTTTTCAGGCCACGCTTCAAAACCAGATTGGCAAGAGAGGTACAGAGATGGTGGCCCAGCTAAGCAGATGGCGATCTCCCAGCACAGCCTGCACGAAGAGCCTTCCATCTGCTAGCATGTTCAAAACAGACTAAGATAGGAATTATGGCACTTTTATTATAAACAACATTTTTAATACTCTCTGAAAAATATTTATTTGATTCCATGTTAACACTGATGAACTCAGGCTACATAGCCCCAGAATTACTCAGGAGGGGCTGAAAGGATTAGCAGGAGCAGCAGATTGCTTCTTTTGGTGTGCAAAGTCACAGCTATCACACAAGCTGCAGAAGGAATTTCAGCTGTTAACAAGACAAAATCATTCTGTTGCTGCTGTTTTCTCTAAAAGAAATGCTAGGTACCTAGACACACCTATGCATAATTGCCAGATATCTAGCTAATATGCATTTTTAAATACTTTTTTTTTAATAAGGGAGGTTTCTGAAGTTAGAAGTGTATCACAGATAGCTGGTTCTTTATATAGTATCTCCTGATCATTGCTTCCTCAGAAGCAAAATGACTACTGAGGTTTTACACAGGGATGGAGACACAGACATGGCTAGCAGAGTCTGTGACATAGGTTCAGCATGGGATGTCTATAGTAGTTTGGTTTTGGTTTTTTGTTTGGTTTTTTTTTGTGTGTGTGTGTGTGTGTGTTTGGTTTTTTGTTTGTTTGTTTTTTCAACTGCAATTATTATTCTATGCTTATGGTAACAAAATTGTTTAAAAAAATATCCAAGCCCCAATAAACAGTACTATTTATTTCAGTACATGTTCTGCAACATTGTTACAATACATGGCGACATAGTAAGATTGTGGAATCTAAGGAGGGCTGCATCATCACCTCTTGGAGAGGAGCTCAAAGTGTCAGTGGAAACACAGCGGAGCACCACAAGGCAACGTCTGAGGAGAAGAGCACGTGTCACCCTCTCCCAAATCCTTGAAAAAGCATCTCTAACTAAAGCACGAGCTGCTGCTGCTCTGCGTTAAATTCTCAGGGAGACGCTATAAAACTTCCTCATTTCCGAACGTCCTCTGACTGTTGTTACCCACCAAAACTGCCACAGCATTCAAGGCAGCGCAGCTGTCCTCTCTCCAGCCTTCCTGCTGCCAAGAAGCCCCATGGAAACGCGTAGGGCAGCAAGACCGTGCACACACCTTCCCTCTGGGCCAGGGCAACACTCACCTGCTATTCCAAGAGCAAAGGGTAGCACACAGAATCAAAAGAGATGAAAGCAATTTTATTTTACTTTTCTATTTATTTATAGAGAACTAAGAAATAGTTAAAAAAGGAAATAATTAAAATGTACAAAAGCAAGGAGAAACTAATTGGGATGGTAATAAGGGAACATTAGGGAGGATCATGTGTATCAGAACTAGAGGCAATACAATAAAATTAACAGGGAATATTTAGGCTGCATATCAGAACAAACTTTTCAACAATAAGACTCTGGCAAAATCTTATAAATTAAGTTAATAGCATGGGTTTGGAATATTTTAGATCAAATTATACCCGCTTGGATCATTTAAATGTTTAGAAAAATCCTGCTTTGATAAAGATACAAATTATGGAAATAAGAGGTATGTTTCTTTTCCAGTTGCTATGCATTTGTTTTTCTGGGTGGGGCAGCACTTAATGTTGCTGGAAAGCCATTAAGCAACAGTAGTCAGTTCCTAAACCACCTGCTTTACACTAACACTGTTTCCAAAATAATATCTTAAGGGACTGTTTAAATTTGCATCTCAGAGTCAATGCAATATTCATGGATTGCAGTATTTGTTCATGGCTCTTCCTGTAGTTAATTCTGTCATTCCACTATCTCCAGTATTCAGGAATGGGAAAACTTAAATCAGAATAAAATAATAAAAAAAAAAAAAGATGTTGGGGAAGTCATCCATATTTATACAAATGGTTTGTAAGTTGAAGACTTTTCGCAAAACCTAGAAATATATTTTAGAATACTTAACCTCATGAAGACATTCATCATTAAGTTATACCTCGAAACAAGTAACAGTTCAACTTTTCCCTTGCAAAACATTTTTCCTGCACTGCCTTGGAGCCTGCAGTATATAACACGTGGAAGCAGATGAAACACCTACTACCTGGGGAAAAAGAAAATTAAAAAAAAATACTCAATGGTGAGAAAAAGCCACCTGAGGAAGAGCACTGAAACAGCAGCAGTCCTCACTGGTGTCTGGATTTCTGTTCCAACAAGGGCAGCAGAGAGCTATTTTAACAAAGACCCTGAAGACAGCTCAGAACTTCACTTAAGCACCTGAAAGCATGGACATCTACATAATTTTTAGGGCTAGATAGCATCACTCTAAATATAAAGATAGATAGCATCTTTAACCACACCCAATTCTGAAAYATGGATTATTCCCTGTACGGAGTAGTAATTAGCAGAAAAGGAGAAATGGGAGGGCCAAGGAACAGATAGAATCAGGTCTATAGTAACCTAAGGCTCATAAAGCCCCTTTTTACAAATCCTCAAACAGGCTCCTTTTTCCCCTCACAAACAGAGGGAAATTATCTACGAGGGGAAAAAATGTGAGTGCAGTGACCTGAAATGTTTTTGCACTTAACTGGTCTTGTTAGTACCAAATGGTGATGTCTCAGCTGTGGATTAATAACTACAATGAAGGGAAATGAATATTTTGCTCCCAGAGAAAAGGAAAAGAACCAGCCCAAATCAGTTTTACAGAGAAGATAGTAATTGCCATAAAATGTCAGCATTCACAAAGTGGTATCATACAGATTTGTATACTTGCTCCCATTTTAAGAAATCAGAAATAATTTGGTACCTCAGACTGTAGCTGTCAGCGGTGCATAAGTATTGAAGCTGACAAATGACTATAACGTAACTATTTGTCTCCCTGTGAAGGCTGAGGAGCTCAGCTTACACTCGATCCAGTATATACACTACTTTCCTTTTTTGCCTTCAAATTCTCTACGCKCTGAGTACATGGTATCACAGGTAAGCAAAAGGGAAGAAAGGCAGTGGAAATCACTGGGAACTACGAAAAACGTTCTGGCAAACAACAGGCGCTCACAGTTACATATGATAAAGTTTCTGTGACAAAGGTATTGTCAAACAGTGAAACACAGCACAAAGCTCACTGAAGTTAACAGCGTCGTTCTCTCTCTATATGGCCAGTTCAGAGGGGAAGTTGTTTTCTGATGTAAAATGTGCTAACAGATGGTTTGTTTCAAGAGCCTCATGATAAAGTTGTATGGATGTCCTAAGACTCATGCAACTTTAAATGAATTAGGTTGGGCAATTTCTTCCCGACAGAAAATTATCAAGAACTGTAACTTGGGACTAAGGCACTTCTACTTCAAACAAGTTTATAGACAACACATGAATTCCCCTGAACTTTAACCACAGATGTTTGATTGTTTTTGCATAATAAATTAATGGTTAAAAGATTAAGTCATACCTAAACAAAAGGAAAGTGTTTTAAAACCGGGCAAAATCTTCCCAGCTGCTTTATTCTTTTGCTTAGCCTCAGGGGACACATCTGAAAGAGTGCACCAGCCAGGACAGATGGCAGCCAACACATTCCGTGAGTCATACATCTTTGCTTATACTAGGTCATGATGAGTGCCTCAAGGCAGTGAATGTGAACTACCAGCAAGTCATGTAAAACGTGCCCAGAAGGTACCATCCAACGTTCATTTCGTATAAATTAACCTGCCAAAAGGAATGTGAATGATTGCCTTACTCTTTTATTCTATATAGTCAACAGTTCCTAAGGGGAACCATACAAAACTAACCAAACTTGCTTGGTGGCAGACTGTGCAGTCCCCCAGTACTACATTCAGCAAAAAGTTATGGTTAAAGGTCAGCATTGATATACTCGGGCTTGTAGAGAACAGCCTAAAGAATACCAGCACAAGATGCTAAAGCTTGGAGGTCATATTAACACAGCAACTTGTTTAAGGCAGCTCATAAATGGAGAAATACATAGGTTATCACAAATACTGCATGGCACAAAGGAATCTCATTTATTCTCTTCCCCTGTCAGGCACTGGATGCTCCCCATGCACCTTCCATGCTTGTTGCTCTAAATCGTGCAATCTGCCTCTGCAGACTACAAGGATTCAGATGCCAACATTTCCTTCTCAGTATCATATTTTGTAGCAATAAAGGCCTTGTTACTACCACTACATAGTATTTTAAGGGAATGTGAAATATTCAAAAGTGAACGTTGACCCATCTTACCTAGACTTCAAATGGCATCTCTTGAGAGATGGAGGAGTAACCGTCCATATCTAAAAAGCTCCAGATGCGGGGAGGCAAATAACTCAAAGCTCTTTGCAGAAGAGTGAAACTCAGGTTGCCCCCAAAAGAGATTCGTATCAGCTGCTAGTAATTGGAATAAAAGTTTATCCCTTACATACACCATGAAAAAAGAGGTCCAGTCCATCAGCATGAATGAATGACATAAGGCGCATGAATGAATCAACATAAGACCAGAACAAACCGCAGAAGTAGGGAAATGCCGTATGTGTCAACAGCAGAGGAGAACAAAGTAGAAAAATACAGTAGCTTTGGACAAAATGGAGGTACAGCTTAATATCTTAGTTCACCTTAGGCTGGTGATTAAAGACAAGGTAAAAATAGAAACTGATTTCACCTTGTCACTTACTAATCTTTATACTTATGTATTGATTTATATACACACACACTAATGTAGGAAGACATTCTGCTATGGAGATTAAAAAAAAAAAAATTAATAATGTTGCAACTGTAAAAAAATGTCAGAGGTAAGAGTCATTAATTCCACCCAACAGATAATGGCTCTTGAATACAGCAGACTGCAGACTTGCCATGATGACCATTGCCTGATAGGAAGTGGATCCACTTTGAAAGCAGACAAATTACAAGTTTAATGAAGAACAATGACAAGGGTTTTGGAAGCAAAGACTCTTTCCCATTCTTGTAATTGCACAAACTAAAGCAGATATATGACTTTCTGAAAAATAGGAAATTAACTAATTGGCAATTAGCAAAAATCTCTGTGGACCTACTCTCCTCCTCAGGGCCAGGAGTACAAGGATGAGTGTGGAATAGTGTCAAAAAAAGCAAAAAAAAAGACTACAAGTTAAATTTTGTGTTTAATAAGCTGTTACTGTAATTCTTTTACTCTTTTGTGTATAAGACATTCTGAAAAGATTTTAACTTCAATGGTTAACTTATAATCTTGCATTTTTTTTATTAAAACATTTCATTCTTCTCAGTGTTTGTCCTCTGCTGTTTCACCTTGATTTTAACTTGAAAATATGCCCACATTTTCTCTTACATAATAGTAATTGAGCTAATAATACAGTGACACATAGAAGTATATTTGCTCCCTGAAGGTTTCAGCAGGCACTGTGTGTCAAGAGAGAAAATATTTTAATGGATTGCCACACAGTTCAAAATGAAGGTACTTTCAGGTAACACAGGACAACAACTGGGCAACAAAACAGAAGGTAGAAGGATTTGAAATGCAACAGGCAGAATACAGTCATCTATTGAAACAAAAGTCAGAGGGAAACTTATGTAGACAAGCATGTAATTACCCAGGCTGAAAGGTGGCCAGGACACTGAGTCAACACAGCTCTACTTTTGCAGAAACAAATGGGTCAGATGCTGAGTTAATATTTGCAGCAATGCAGTGGGTCACTGGTTAAGCACAGATTGGGGAAAGAATAAAGACCAGCACGTTATTTTAAGCAATTTTCCACCCCAACTGTACTCTGCCCGATCAGGCTTAGAAATACCCTGAGCAAAACTGACAGCGGTACAAAAAGGAAGGAAAAAAAAAAGGAACAGTATTACACCACAGAGGAGTTGCTGTAAAGTGTTTAGTTTTGAGACTGCTTGTAGATGAGTAAGATGGGGAAAGGTTTTCCAGGGAAAAGCTCTGTGAAGTTTCCACATAAACGAAAGTAAGTATTTTGGGCATGATTCTGTTCTCCTTCCTGCAAATCAGGAGTAAACTCCACCAAAGGCAACCTTGTAGAACTTGTTCAAGGAGGTCCATTGAGCTGAGATGAATGATCATGAATGCACTAAAGAAAGGTGATTACCTGCTATCAGATTACATTTTTACAGCTCTTACATGCTGAAAGATAACAGCTGTTTTCAGAGAAGTGCCACAAAATACCAAATCCAATGCTTTAATCCATACCAATGGATTTTTAGTGGTAACAATAACTGGATGCAGACAGTTGCTTCAGGTATTACCTGTCATAAGGAATATGCCATCAGTCTCTAGAGAGAACCACCTGGACGGTTGTGCAACAGATCATGTACTGGCAGTCAGGGCTTTCAGCTGCAGGTACAGTATGTGCCAATAACTTGACTACATATTGCAGAACTGTGGAAAATTTGATGGGCCAGAATTAGTGAACTAGAAAAATGTTCTCTTTCCCTCCTTGACCTGTAAACCCTGCTGTTTTTCTCTTTTGACTAGACTTCCTACCTAGTCTATGCTTCAAATATTATGCTCAGATTTTCACAGTGAAAAGAAACAGTAGATGGAATAGTTACCATAGAGTAACTCTGAACAGTACAGAACAGGCAGATTTACTACTTCAGGGATTTTCTACAGCTGTACTAAAGGGCATTGTTATGAAGATAAGCTGCCTAAAATGCGGTAACATCCACTCATGTGATGAAGCACTG
Organism: Phoebastria nigripes; assembly: GCA_035582835.1. Lineage (NCBI taxonomy): Eukaryota > Metazoa > Chordata > Aves > Procellariiformes > Diomedeidae > Phoebastria > Phoebastria nigripes. The sequence goes on along the minus strand of JAYKAV010002242.1, from coordinate 26,474 downwards.
ATGCAGGTGTTCACCAAACAGGGCAGAGAACAGAACTGCTAGCTACATGGCCCTGTTGCTCTACTTCAGCTGCAGGCACAGGTGGCAGTCTTACTACCCAGTTTACCTTTCTGCCCTTCATTAGGATGCAAATTGCTGAGCACCCCAAACTCCGGGAGACTAGAGCTGGCTAAACATTTCCTGATGAACTGAAGTTTTGTCAGAAAACATCCATTTGTTGGCTCCTAACGTTTTCTCAGAAACATCTTAGGTTTGCTAAGCTTTTGCTGCAGCCAAAACAAGAACCCTCGGTAATCTGTCCTATGACACCAGATATTACATCTCCCTGGTAAATGTATAGATCTAGAAATCAATCAGGAGTCTTGGAGAGGTCTGCTACATCTAGAGCAAGGGACACTGAAGATGGAAACAAGGGATTTATCAGCCTTAGAACAAAGCACACTGGCTCAGACCAAAGGCCCACAGAGACCAGTATTTTCTCTCCAACAGCAGCCTGTAGCAGTTGCCCAAAAAGGAAGAGGAGGACATGGCATGAACATACTGATTTTTCCTGAATATCCTCCTGGTACTGGGCTGTGGGTCAGGGAATTCCTGAGCCAAAAGTAGTCTTTACACTCAGTAGCCACTTACAGTTTCTTATGCCATTAGTTTGACCAGTCCCATTTGAACCCATATACGCTATTAGCATCTGGTAGCAAGGACTTCCACAGCTTAATTACACAGACCATAAAGCAGTAGCTCATTTCATTGCTTTAAAGGTGGCCCTCACTAGTTTCATTTGGTAGCCCCATACTCTTGCATTAGGAGAGAAGTTTGGCCAGCCTCTGCTCACCTTGTCCACGTACCATGATTCTGTAGGTTTCTATCACAGTTCCCTCAGCTGTCTCCTTCTCAAGCTGAAGAGTTCTTAATTATTTAGTTGTTCCTCATACAGAAGCTTTTCCACATCTTTGTTCTCRTTTCTGTACCATCCTTTTCTGAAATGCGGGAGGACCAGAGATGCACACAGTATTCAAGACACGGATGCACCATACAATTCTATAATGGTATAATAACACTCAGTTTGTTCTCTGTTTTTGTTTAATAATTCGTAGCAGTCCGATGTGTTTTACATAGCTACCGAGCACTGTGCAGACATTTTCATGGAACTGTAATAACCCCGGCATTTTTTTTTACTGAGTGGCAATAGTCAAGCCAATCATTGTGTATATAAAGCTGGGATTATTTTTCCCCACAAACATCAGTTTACATTTATCTGTACTGAATGTCATCTGTGATTTTATTGCACATGCAGTATTGCAAGGTCCTGCACTTTCTTCATAATCCGCCTTCTCTTTAAGTATGCTGAGTGACACAGTACCACTAAACTCAGTTTCCCTTGTCTCTCCCTTTCCAGATCATTTACAAATGGCAGAGGTCCCAGTAGCAGCTTCCCTACACTGAGAAAGCTTACCATTTAATTTGCTGCTTTTCCTCATTTTCCAAACGTTTCTTCCTCAATGAGAGGATCCTCTTATTGCTACTATGGCTACTGAGCTTTCCTAGGAGCCTCTGACAGACATATCATATAGGTCCCCCCAGATTTCAGGCTATAACAATCAATTCCTAAGTCATAAAAACTGTCTGTGACTCTTCTCTTATCCATACATTAACCCAAATAAGATTCTTCCACTGCAGAACTTCCACCAAACACACAATTTTAAACCATTACCCTCTCAAGGGACAACCTCTAGTCATACTGTGTCTGAAGCATTAAGAGTGATTTGCAAGATTTTCACATCATTTATCCCTGAAGGGGTAATTGCATTAACTTCATATCTTAAGTTCATGCTATTGAAGGGGGGAGGGGGGAAGTAATCCTGCTAACTGCAGGGGAAAGAAGAAAAAAAAAAAAAAAAAAAAAAAAAAAAAAAAAAAAAAANAAAAAAAAAAAAAAGAACAAATGGATCTTAGAATCAGCGTTCCATATAATTTCTCAGTTGTTCCCAATATCTTGTTTCATCAGAGGTTTTTCCTCATTTTAGCCATCAACTGATCACCAGTTGAACTGGATTAGCATTAACTTCCAGTGTGGAAAGGAAAGCTGTTATCTGTACAGTTGGGATTTAATCTTGCCTGAAACCAGAATATTCTTAACTGTTTGTATTACATAGCACCTGGGATTCCTAACTATGGATCAAGATTTTACTGTGCTGTCTGCTGTAGAGCACAAGAGAACCAGCTTTGCTGATCTAAACTAGGCTGAGAAGAGTTCATCCCCTGTTCAGGATGAGGCTCTCCCCAAACGTCACGCTGCCTGGACCCGAGTGTGCGAAATCGGAGCAATACCGACAAGCGCATGTGCTCAACTACTCAAACTGTAAGATGACATTGTGCACGGCGGAGAGGCATCAGAGACACGAGCCGTCTAAGAAACACTGCCTCTCTGGAAATAAACATTCATAGTCAATAGAGTGAGCACTTGGGCTTGGAGAACTCAGCCATCTTACTGTAACATTTGCCATTCGCCTAACGTGAAGTGTAGGAAATGCTGCAGATACAGATACCAATGCCGTCATACCCTTTATTGAATTCAAAACCAGGACATTTCAATTGGCCGTGGTAGCTGGCACACAGGACAGGACGCTCCTTAGGCAGTTTTTATAGACAAAGTCAAAATGGAAATCTAACTCCCCCCCTTTTATAATGGGCTTTTAGATAAACCAGGTTTCTGAATCCAGTTATGAACAATTCTAATAGCAGCAAACCAGAGAAATCCTTAAGTGCCTTTTTTATGTGAGCAAACTGAATCTCAACCTTGCTGGATTATAACAATATTCACCCATAGATAAGGGGAAAGCTTTCAAGTCGCTTGGCTGCTCCAGTTTACCTCTGATGGAGAAATTCTTGTAACACCAGTACCAACAGTATCAGGAGGCTTTTGAAAGGAACATTACTGCCGGAGTACACTGTATTACTATGGCCATGCTACATATGTTACTCAGGCCTGGTGGAGAGGCACGTACAAAAGGGACAAACTAATACATTTTCCAAGTAGAGAGACAGTGTTAATTTTTACTATTTTTCTCTCAGGCAGTGAACTAGGGGGAGCGTTGGTAGGTTGGTCAGTTGAGGTGACAGCAGTGAATTGATTTCCAAAACAGGTGTCTCTGAAATAACTAAGCATCCTTGCATTGACTTTAACGGGTGCTGGAGCATAAGAACGCTCTGACCTTGCCTTGTAGCCAAAACTGGGATGTCTATCCTTGCAAATCCCTTGCAAAGAAATTGGATACTGGGTATCAGGGAGGCACAGAAATCAGTTGCTTTAATGTGATATTAAGCGTCTTAAATCACTGGAAATGTTGCCAGGAAAAGCAAAGAAGTAACTGAATTTGTTAATGACATATGAGAACAGCAGTATGAACACACACCCTGGCACAACAATTTAAACTAACATTCAGTTACACGGCATGAACAAAATCTTTCCAGCACACCACTGAAGAAACAGATTTTGTTTCCAAATGCTTTTCAGTGGAATATTTAAGGAATTCACTTTATAAAATAGTTGAAATGCATTTAACCGTCGCCAACACGTGAAGTCTATTCACCTCATAACAACAGAGCTGGTACAGATATTCTAAGTTCAAGCTACCTTTAATTTGGTTATCAGAATATTTTTCTCACAGAAAACTATGTTGTTTCCACAAGGAAAATACACAAATTTATCCCTATTTTCTTACAGGAAAATAGAAAGTAATATTGTAATTAATGTACAACTTCCTAGATAAATTACTTTATTTAAAATAAATTTTGCAATTGTTCAGCAAATGTTTACACATATAAACAAGAAAATATAGGATACAACAATAACTTTTATAAGGCTAAAGTCAAAATCAAAWATGAGTATCTCAAAAAATGATTTAAAGTTATCAGTTCCTAACTGAAAGCCTGAAAGGTAAAAAAGTACTTTTCAACTTGAAGACTTAGCCATCTTGTGATAATTTCAATTATTCCAGAGGAAAGAGAGAAAGTGTACAACTAGAAAAGTAGAAAGACTTTTCCAAACAGAATTAAATAAAAGAAGGAAAGAACAGATTTCTGATGCTACTTTGGTAGCGGCGACAAAAAGAAAGCGAAAGACTGGATGCTAAGAAGCTAGGAGAAAAACGAGTGACAAAAAGTCTAGAGATACAGATTGAAAGGCCAAAATGAGTCCAAAAGAGATCAGAGGATACACTCTGGCAAAAAACGTCTGGAAGCCAAAACTATTGGTAAAAGAGAGAGTCTTCCTATCTGTATAAGGCAACTAAACAACCAACGGATGTTTTTTAAAGCAGTATCAGCGGTCCTGTCCAACATGCAAGCAGAAAGATTCTCAGTAAAGAACAATTACAAAGAAAAAGCCATGCTCAAGACATGCCTATGTTGTCTTAAACAGATCAAGCCTAAAAGATGGACAAGATTTGGTAATAAAGATCTTCTAACAGTCTGACATTGATTTAAAAAAGCTTCAAAGTGTCAGAAATGACAGAAGTGAGTAAATACAAAAAGGGAAAATTATTAGAAGGCACGTGTTAAACAAGTGACAAATACTCTGTTAGTCATCTCTCATGCTTTTAAAAAGAATACGGAAAGTACAAAAGACACCAATGCAATCGAAGAAAGACTCAGAGCAGGCATTTCAGATGATGCTAGCATTGTCAGCCTCAATGTCTAGCAAAAACCTGTAGTATTCTCAACACCGGTGGGTGGAGGGAATAAAAATCAAGAGCAATTTCCTTCTGCAACCTGCCAAGAAGCAAGTAGGTTTCCAGACCAGAAAGCACCAAGCAGATTTTAAACCATTAGTGTCAAGTGGCTGTTCTCATTTTACAGAACTAATGTGAAGTGACAAGCACCATTCATGAAAAATGTTAGTTTTCCAAAAAGCTTTTGATAGCATTGTGCTGTCAGAAAGTCCAGTTGTTTGTGATCATAACTGGAATAAGAACAGAATGTATAATATTCCTGTTATTGTTAATACTGGTCATGACTGGGGTGCAACAACATTAGCTGCAGTGAGCAACCGAGAAGTTTCATGGACAAATGGTACATTTAGATGATTTTCATTTCACTTCCCAAGTAGAAGAAACTGACCAGTTATTAGCAGACACAGCAAAACATATTGGTCACTTTATTGACAGTGAAGACAAAAAACATGGCTATTAATTATTCCAAACCAACCCCACAGCAGATAGAGGAATATCAATGAATTTGTATCATTTTACCTTTTTAGGAAGTAGAATATATGATGATGATTAAACTCTCCTACAATTCAAGCAATGAAAACCAAGGCAGGAAGTGGCTTTTACAAACTTGTAAAAATTTAGGGAGGGGAATAAAAAAGAAGCATGACTCAAAATTGGTACTTAAATACAATTTTTTCAGTCATGTTATTAGGTCTGTTCTCCTTGCCCAGAACAGAGTCACAGAACTCCACAACAGCATTTAATAAAAGAGATCAATTCATTTAGAAAACTTCACGGGAGAACTCCAGAACCCCTTGGACAGAAATACAGGGTCAGGTATCGTAGGTAGAGCACGCGGACATAAAATATTAAAGCCTAACAAGGAGGAAGTGACAGACGACGTTAGCACATGCTTTAAGAATGCCGCTGATATGACTCTACTATCAAGTGATAACCTGAAGACTGAATGAAAGTGAAAAGGAGAACTAGAATAGTAACACAGAATGAGAGGTGCATCTCCAGCTAATTGACATCAAAAGAAAATTATGGGACCATGATATTAGAGAAACTGTTTGGTGCCCTGACTGGCCCAAAGGTGCAGGAGTAAAAACAACTCCCATCCAAAACTTCAAAACATCTCAAATGAGGATGTTGACACACAGGGCACTAGACAGCTTGGAGTTAGAATAAAAATAAGAGAATAATCTACCTTACCACTGAATATCAATCTACCCATAGTAGTGGATCTAGGCTTCACATTAGTGCTCCTAATTACTGAACATCAGATAGAGCAGTTAAGCCAAACAAGGCTTCTTCAGTAACGCCTGTCTCTGAATGCCAAAAAGAATAAAAGGGGCTGTTGCAGAAGGAGCCATCTACTATTTCTCTATGGTAGTCAGAGGGCTGCTCCAGTCAAGTCTGGCACAGCATCACGGGCTTGCTTAGGTGAGAGAAACAGAGTGCGTTTTAGGATGATTCACTGGCACCAGGCAACACAATGGAATTTTCATTAAAAAAACAGAGGCTCCGGAGCCAAGAGAGTTTGCAGTTAAGGACAGCAACCATTTTGATTTGCAGAATCAATATGCAACACATTATGACAGAAACTTAACTCGGCTTCAGCATGCCCATTCCCTCATACAAATTATGGAGCAAAACTACTCGTAGACAACCAAAGCACGTAACGGAACAGATCAACTTTATAGACAGATTCAGCAATTTAAAGTAAGTATTGGACTGCTGAAACACAGTTTTGCATGAGTAGGGTTATATAATCTACTAAATGCCAAAGTCAGCAATTACTGCAGGAGCGCTTACCCTCTTATTTTCTAAGGCATGAGACAGATTATTTGGTCATATGCAAATAGTGCGCCTTTAGAGAGGGCAAAAAGTTTTTCTGTGAAGCTGTGTTCTGTTCAAAGTACTGTAAGGGGTTAATATATTTTGGAGCTCAGGTTGTTACTGGGTGTGCTGTACACAGTCCCAGCCTATTTTGGAGAGGATTTCTCCATTCATTCCAAGGAACAAATAAAGTCAAGAATTTGGGCAGCACAAGCTACTCCACAGTGTCTCGCCAATATTCTTCGCCAATCCGTCCTGGTGGGTAGAGAACATCTGGAAGGGAACAGCCCATATCAGAAGTGTCTGGGACCTGTCTGCAGAGAGTGCCAGCAGGCATGCCGGCAGACRCCACGTACTGTGCAAGGAGGAAGCTTGTCATATCCTATGAAAGGCAGATAGGTTGCAACATTTCCTAGATATTCGAGTTTTGTCTTCCCAAAGGAACTGGTGTTAAGTATGCAGAATCTATTATAAACACAGTGCTACGGCTTTTCCATAACTCTGATGTCAGGAGAAAGAAAAATGTGTAAACACTTGGAGAAATCAAGACACAAATATAGGCCAATGCAAACATCATGTTTCCCATTGTCTGCTTTTCCTATCAGCAACAGGAGTGACTTTTATTATGTATAGCGTAAATCATAATATTAACAAATTAATGATTTCAGGAATCATTTATTACTGGTAAATAAATTTTTCTTTTTTTTTTTCTTTCAAGTTCTTGAATTTCTTGTGCAGTTATCCTTAATAGAAAGGATTTCTTTTTCTCTTGTTCTTCATCCAGAGAAACCCCAAACCACCTAAAAATTCTTATGAAAATCTAGACAAGCTTTCTCTGAAACAATCCACAATCTAACCAGTCACAGCCTCACTGGAGATCTGAGATGCCATAATTCAAATCCCAGCTCATGCTAAGTCATACCAGGAATGAGTGGATCTCCTACAGCCTAGCTGAGTGCACTAATTACCAGCCTCTCTGCTATTCTCAGGTGAGCTGCTCTCAATTATTCTACTGGAGTAACCTCATCTTGTATAACTAATTACACATTCACAGGGCTAACGACTGTTTTTCTAAGCCCACTGGTTGTGGGATTCATCTCAAGTTGTGAAAGATCCAGATTCAATTAGTATTTTAATTACTTACATAAAGCAGAACTGTTTTCACAAGAGAAACTGAAATCATAACACCCCAAAAATTGCCTCAAGGTTAAGACATTCATATAGGACACGAGTGACAATTTCAAGCTCTCAACCTGAACTACATTCATAGGACTTAAATATGTGACATTGTGTGTGCGCTCTGCCAGGGTAGGTGCTCCCATCTGGACGCCAGAAACTTCCTCTGTTGAGAGGTAATAAATTTTGATGTTGAGAGACTGTCCTAGATCTAGCTGTAACTATAAAAATATACATATAGATATACACACATGTATGTATATATGTATGAACAGTAACATTCCCTAAATTCTTTTTTAGCATGGAATAAAGAGTAAAAAAAAAAAAGAAAAAAATTCTTTTAAATAGAAACAATAGAAACAGTAAATATCCCAATAGAGTTCCTGATAATTATTTCAGGCACAAAGGCCTTGTCTAGAGTGGATATTTTGCAACTTGGATTATGCAGGCTATGAAGACCATTCTTTCTATAAGATATTGGGAAGAGGAGTCTGGAACTCCTATTCCTTCAGAACCTTGGTTTCTCAATAAATACTTGGTGTGTGGAGATGTAAATTAATTTACCTAATATATACACACATATGTATATAAAGTATGTGCATAAGTATTAAATTAATATATGCACACTATATATGGTGTTCTCAACCTGTTAAAGCCCGTTACACTATATGGTTATTCACAGCTTATATGGCTCACTCCACATATAGTATATACAGATAGTTCAAGGTACCCTAGCCTTTCAATCTATGATCAGCTTATGCCTTATAGATGAAATAACTGGAACCGAGCAACATTTTAGCCTGGAAATTTTCAGAATGCGAATCTGATTCAATTTGCTCTTAATATTTTTGAATTTTCCCTTAGGAAAATAAGAATCAAACATTTTGTTTCAAGAAGTTTGTACTTCAAAATATTGCTATTCTTCTAAAGCATAATATTTCATTTTTAATGTCTTATTGAACTTTTCTGATGGCTTGAATGTTCTGGGGACAAAAGCAATTATGGAAGCTTTGGAACTTCCCCAGAGGACGGGAGTTGCATTTGACAACCACTTCAGTAATTTCTCAAAGGGGAATTACTCTGGACACCTTGTGTTGATTTAATCAGTTCTGTGGAGCTCAACAATTTCAGCCCAAACCTTCTTAAAAAAAATTGCCACTCAATGGCATGTATAGCTGCCTCTGTTCCCAAAGAATCTATAAATGGAAGTGGTATTGGTACTCATGACTCATATACGTTGGCAGCACTGCGTGGGCAATTCAGCACAGCATGTTCCTACCCCAAGACTGATCTACCTGGCTGGAACCTGTTTTCACTTTCACTTATCTCCTTCTCAATAAAATTAATATTTGCATCCTGCCTTTTAACGAAATAAAGACATGGAAGTAACAGGATACAAATAACACGGATGTGATATTTACAGATTATCAACATCTTATCTTTACTGAAGCTCTGTAAACATAATAATAAAGAACGTTTCCCTGACTCAGAGTCCATGAAGTGTTATGAGTTATCTGGTGTGGTCATGACTTTTCTGGATCCGATAGCCATAATATTCATTCAGAAACTACTTGTCTGATCCTTTCAACATCTCAAAGCTTTGCCCATTCCTCTAATGTTTTTTCAAATACTGTTTTAATAAATGAAAATTATATATTGTAGAATTTTATGTCCTTCTTTTTAATTTAGTGTCTGGTTCTCCACTTCACCCTTCCTTTTCTAATAAGACAACACAGCAAGCAAGCAACTTCATCAAGTTTTGCTATCCTGCATTACCTGTCCCTTATTCAGTGGCAAGTAATCCTAGACAAGTAAGACTTACATTACAGAATTCCTCAGAAGGGAAGATATCTGTTTTGAATTGCTTTTATCTGGCATGCGTTTTTTATTATTTGTCTGAGTAGTTCCTCATTCTGCAGCTGGAGCTATAGGTGTCCATATTTATCCCAGAGCAAGAAAAAGGAACAACCAACATTATTTGCGTTCCTGCAATATTGAAACTGTGGTAAGCAGTTCTTAGACTTTTCTCAGGTCCCTCCTCCCAAGTCCTCTCAGCAGTCACAGGGTAATTCCCATTCCTGCCTCTGCTCTTCTGTTGTCACAGATTTGCTGTTATTTGCAATCAAACTAGTTCTGCTCAGCTCCTCGGTGCTCACTCCTACATCCCTGTGAAGGGCCACAAGGCAAACAGCTTTACTTGAGCATCACCAGAACCTTTGCAAAAGACTCTTCAGGGGAGGGAGTTGTGAAGACTTCTACAAGGAAAACCGTCAAATACAGTCTGCCAATTAAAACATCTACTCCCTAGAACACCAACACAGACAAGTGGGTGAGTACAGAGGAGGGCTCCGAGACTGACTTTTGAACAAAATGAGCAGACACTACCCACCTTGAAGAGCTTGGATTGGGGTGGGTGGTGAACAGGGACTCCACACTATGTCCTTTTTTTTTTTTGGCTAAAGAATTGTGACGTGATCAAAAAAAGCAACCTAATCCAGTCAAAACTTGCTAGATTAAAGATCAATTGATCGGAGACCAAAGTATGAGCAATAAATCAGTTTTTTCTGTAGAATAGGAAAAGCCTAACAAGAACAGCAAAAAGAACACAAACCCACACTGTGCTATATTGAAGATTGCTGAGATGCAATACCAAAACAGGAGACAAAAATATCTTCCTTGCAGAAGGGATTTTGGCTAAGCACAGTTCCTGGCCTGAAGCCTCTTTTGCTGACAATTTTGTACTCTCCCTTTTCTGAGTAGAGGAAATCCAGGAGATCACAGGGGCAGCTTTGGTGCTAACTAAGAAAACAGGTGTGGGAATCTTCCCCACCTTCCATGCTATTGCATTCTGGTTTTTTTCTCTTCTTTCCTCTCCATTGCCATCTCAGTCATTGAATGAACTGGAACACAGGTAATTTGCCATGATTTAAAACCAACCACCTTTCCAGCCCTGGAAAAATCCTTATCCAGATACTCGCAAACAAGTTGTTAAGACAGTCAAACTCCACCAGGAATACAGAAAATGACAAAGAAAGGAAGATAGAAAAAACCCTAAAGAAATGGTAACAAGTGCAAGAAAAATCACCTTTCAGCAGTCACAGGAAATTGAAAAAGAGAGGGGCTGTGGTTTAATTGAGAAGATAGAGCTCTCAGGCATATGGGTCTCTGGAGAAATAAGAGACATCCTATTGAATGAAGTTCCAACTGTTCCAGGAAAGCGAGTTGATACTCATTTCCAACTCTGAAGACCCAGGCCCATCTTCAACCTCAGGGGAGCAAAACTGGTGAAATTGAAGTTCACTGTGAGCAAAAGACAGCACCAAATCCAGTAGGCTGCTTGCTCTGTCCACTTCTACAGAGCCATGATGTGTGCTGGAAGGAGGCTTTGGTTGTCAGGGTAAGTGCTTGAGGCAGATAAGCCGGCTAGAAACAGGCTAAATGGTATATTCAGAACACACCAATTGTGAAGGGCTGCCAAAGTTAGTTGATCCTGCTGCTTAATACTTCCCCAGCCTTTCCAGCTATCCTGTACCCTCTCGTACTAACAGCTGCTAAACAATGCTCTCCCATATTCTTTTCTACTCTCTCACTAAATCCACAGAAAGGCTGCATGAAGAAACAATTAAAAAATACTTGTGCCAAAAAGGAAGAATGACCATTAACTAGTACCTTCTTTAAATAGAGGAAAAATAGGTTATGGATAGGAACCAGATTTTCAAGGGGTTTGCCCTTTCATCAATGGTTTGCAAATATGGTCTGCTACATGCTGACCGACAGCGAAAATTTGCCTTTGCTCTCATACACACTCTGGCTTCCAAGGACAACTTATCTCATGCCTTTTGTTATACTGAAGCCTTTTAGTAAGAGGCTGAATAGGAGCAGACGGGGTGAGGGGAAGAGGAAAGGAAGGCAAGAAATATCTTTTAGCCCCAGACTAAACTGCGATAAAGATTTCCATCTACAGTACAATAATATTTGCCTCAAGAAAGCAGTTTATTCAGCTGCTCAGGAAAGAGGCTCAAATACTTTCTGATAATGCATTTTCCTAATGACGCTGGTGAGTCAGAAGCAGCGCATGCCATAGAGCCACTGAATGCTTAAAAAGATTCTGTTAGGGGGGTGTGCTCCAATTTTTAGCATTTCTCTACTACTGGCAATCAAAAATAAATACCTAGAAGGAAGTCTCCTCCAGCTCTACAAATTAGTCTGAGGAAAACCAGGCTGTTTCTATGGACAGGACTCTAGCCTATTTCTCAGAAAGCCCAAGTTCAACTCACTGCTTTGCCACAGGCTCCCTTGTAAGCCACGAGGAGGTCACTTGGGCATGCCTATGTGGGCTAATTCCAACAGCTTACACCTTTCTCCCCACAGACCCTAACAAAACAAACCACTGCAAGTCTTTGTAAATCAGGAGAAAATGATCTGCAGTCCTAATGATTCACCCAACGAGGGCTTGGCTATGACACCACTGTAAACAGTTCCTATTCTTGTAGGGAGAACGGAAGCATTTATTCTTGAGCTCTGCTCTGCAAATGCCTTTGACAGTAACACCTCCAGCAATATCTAAAAGTATTCTGGGACATGGGACAACACTAAGATATCTTATTCAGTACCACCCCCCTTGCATTTCTTGGGAGGGATTATTTATTTATGATGAGATCACAGGCCAAGTGGTATCTGCTTAGACCCTTTACCATATTCATCTCGCCAGCATAAAAGACTAGGAAAGTTAAAGGTTTTGATGTAGTCGCTAGGACTAGTTTAGCTTTTGTACATACTACATGTTTAATTCAGCCAACAGAATCAATAGATTTTTGGTATCTCCGCTCTTCAAAGCTGAAAAAGCATAAAAAGCATCACGGTAACAGGTCTGATGCGATTTGAGACAAAATACAACAAATATTGCAAACAGCATAGCATAACCATACAATCAACTTATGTCTCATCTTCCTGTTAAAAGCTTAGTACAGCACAGCATACAACACTGATCACTCACCAGACTCATATTGTAAGGATATACTATTGAAGAGGGCCTGCAAGTGTCTTCTCTTCACAGTGTATTACATAAGTGGACATATATGATTCATGAGTCATCTCTGCCATACCCCCGCATTGTTAAAAATACCTTTTTTTTTTTAATATACAATTCCTATGTTAGTCTAACTTCTTTCTCAGACAAAATCGTTAGGGAAGAAAATGCTGAATGAAATATGGTGTATGTTAAAAGTATCAACAGGCAGGTCTGCTGCTGTTATAAAGCAGGGCTGCAGCACTGTTTAATATTAAGAATGATGCTTCCTTTACATGACCTTATTTTCAGCCACTTTTAACTTTAGCAAACACTGCCATGGTTAAGTTTCCCTCCAAACAGTCACTTTCCTGCTGCAGGACTTTTATAGGGAAGTTTCAATTAAAACACTTCAGGTCATTTATGAATTTTTGTTTCAGAATACTTTCGTTTTCCTACCTATGCCATAGTTTCCCCATCTCCAAGCTGCAAAACAGCCCCATTTATCTCATAACGGTGTTTTTGCTAAAACATCCCAGATTCTAACAATGCACAGTATATAAAAGCACCTGAAGGAAATGAACAACGTGGTCTTCAGAGCAGGTAACAGTAACATGTAGTAAGTTCAACCCTTCAGCCATGTGTTGAAAGAGGATGAAAGAAAAGTCAACATACACTAATTAACTGAACACTCTCAATTCTGTTCAATCAATGAGGCACTTCCAAAAAAAGTGTTTACGTGACTGTGTAATTAAATGCAGTATCAGACCACGTAGTCACAAGTATTCAAAAATCACAAGTTTGTCTTTTTAACCCTAACCTTTTGAATGTTTTGGCTTAGAACAATAAAATTACTTCCTTCTGGTGTCTTTTTGTAATTCAAATGGAATTTGACATCATCTTAAATTGTGTTTTATTATCTCTGAGTTCATTTGAAGTTAATCTCATTCTGCAGTTTGAAAGCATAGGCAAAATATCTTAGAATCATAGAATCATTAAGGTTGGAAAAGACCTCTAAGATCATCGAGTCCAACCATCAACCCAACACCACCATGCCCACTAAACCATGTCCCTAAGCGCCTCATCTACACGTCTTTTAAAATACCTCCAGGGATGGTGACTCTACCACTTCCCTGGGCAGCCTATTCCAATGTTTAACCACTCTTTCAGTAAAGAAATTTTTCCTAATGTCCAATCTAAACCTCCCCTGCCGCAACTTGAGGCCATTTCCTCTCATCCTATCGCTAGTTGCTTGGCAGAAGAGACCAACACCCACCTCACTCCAACCTCCTTTCAGGGAGTTGTAGAGCACAATAAGGTCTCCCCTCAGCCTCCTCTTCTCCAGACTAAACAGTCCCAGTTCCCTCAGCCATTCCTCCTAAGACTTGCTCTCCAGACCCTTCACCAGCTTCGTTGCCCTCCTCTGGACACRCTCCAGCACCTCAATGTCCTTCTTGTAGCGAGGGGCCCAAAACTGAACACAGTATTCGAGGTGCGGCCTCACCAGTGCCGAGTACAGGGGCACGATCACCTCCCTACTCCTGCTGGCCATGCTATTTCTGATACAGGCCAGGATGCTGTTGGCCTTCTTGGCCACCTGGGCACACTGCCGGCTCATATTCAGCCGGCTGTCAGCCAGCACCCCCACGTCCTTTTCCGACAGGCAGCTTTCCAGCCACTCTTCCCCAAGCCTGTAGTGTTGCATGGGGTGGTTGTGGCCAAAGTGCAGGACCCGGCACTTGGCCTTGTTGAAYCTCATGCAGTTGGCCTCAGCCCATCGATCCAGCCTGTCCAGGTCCCTCTGCAGAGCCTTCCTACCCTCGAGCAGATCGACACTSCCGSCCAGCTTGGTGTCGTCTGCAAACTTCTGAGGGAGCACTCAATCCCCTCATCCAGATTATTGATAAAGATATTGAACAAGACCGGCCCCAAAACTGAGCCCTGGGGGACACCACTCGTGACTGGACACCAGCTGGATTTCGCTCCATTCACCACAACTCTCTGGGCCCAGCCGCCCAGCCAGTTTTTTACCCAGCGCAGAGTACACCTGTCTAGGCCATGAGCCGCCAGCTTCTCTAGGAGAATGCTGTGGGAGACAGTGTCAAAGGCTTTACTGAAGTCCAGGTAGACCACATCCACAGCCTTTCCCTCATCCACTAGGCGGGTCACCTGGCCATAGAAGGAGATCAGGCTGGTCAAGCAGGACCTGCCTTTCATGAACCCCTGCTGGCTGGGCCTGATCCCCTGGTTGTCCTGCACATGGCTTGCGAGCGCCCCCAAGATGAACCGCTCCATAATCTTCCCCGGCACCGAGGTCAGGCTGACAGGCCTGTAGTTCCCCGGATCCTCCTTCTGGTCCTTTTTGTAGATGGGCGTCACATTGGCAAGCCTCCAGTCATCCGGGACCTCCCCTGTTAACCAGGACCGCTGATAAATGATGGAGAGTGCCTTGGCAAGCTCCTCTGCCAGCTCCCTCAGCACTCTCGGGTGGATCCCATCCAGCCCCATGGACTTGTGAGYGTCCAGGTGGYGTAGCAGGTCGTTCACYGCTTCCTCCTGGATTATGGGGGGTTTATCCTGCTCGCCATCCCCGTCTTCCAGCTCAGGGGGCTGAATACCCTGAGGATAACTGGTCTGACTATTGAAGACTGAGGCAAAGAAGGCATTAAGTACCTCAGCCTTTTCCTCATCCTCAGTGGCAACGTTCCCCCCGGCATCCAATAGAGGATGGACGTTCTCCTTGGCTCTCTTTTTGTCGTTAATGTATTTGTAAAAACATTTTTTGTTGTCTCTAACAACAGCAGCCAGATTGTGTTCTAGCTGGGCTTTTGCCTTTCTRATTTCCTCTCTGCATGACCTAACGAGATCCCTGTACTCTTCTTGAGTTGCCTGCCCCTTCTTCCACAAGTGGTAAACTCTCCTTTTTTTCCTGTGTCGCAGGAAGAGCTCCCCGTTCAGCCAGGCCAGTCGTTTTCCCCGCCCGTTCTTCTTATGGCATATGGGGACAGCCTGCTCCTGCGCCTTCAAAACTTCCTTCTTGAAGAACGTCCAGCCTTCCTGGACCCCTTTGCCCTTCAGGACTGTCTCCCAAGGGACTCTCTCGACCAGTGHCCTGAACAGGCCGAAGTCCGCCCTCCGGAAGTCCATGGTAGCAGTTTTGCTGGTCCCCCTCCTTACTTCACCAAGAATTGAAAATTCTATCATTTCATTGTTGTTAAGCCCAAGACGGCCTCCGACCACCACATCTCCCACCAGTCCTTCTCTGTAAACAGCAGGTCGAGCRAGGCACCTCCCCTGGTAGGCTCCCTCACCAGCTGTGTCAGGAAGTTGTCTTCCACACACTCCAGGAACCTCCTGGACTGTTTCCTCTCTGCCGTGTTGTATTTCTAGCAGATGTCCGGGAAGTTGAAGTCCCCCACGAGAACAAGGGCTAGCGATCGCGAGACTTCTGCCAGCCGCTTGTAGAATGTTTCATCTGCCTCTTCATCCTGGTTGGGTGGCCTATAACAGACTCCCAGCAGRATATCTGCCTTGTTGGCCTTCCCCCTCATCCTTACCCATAAGCACTCGACCTTATCATCACCACAATCATTAAGCTTCAGTCTTCTAAGCACAATTTGCTGGGACCATTTCATTTTGGAGGCAATTTTTCCTGCTACTATTTTTGTAAAGCAAATTCTCACAGAATAGGTCGAAGCCTCCAGYCTTACCTGAACTGTGGGAGGAGCCATGTTCTTGCTTGATGCTTGCTCTGCATCAAGGGCTTCTCCATCCAAGTGCTTTTGATGAACGTTTCTGTATGTCTCTGCCTCTTTCCAGTGTAGGTCAAAACAAAATTTTAAAAGCCGCCTGCATGCATGAGCAGAATACTTGTTTTCTGGTGAGACCCACTGCAAAACCCTGTCTCTGCCTGCATGCCCAGAGTGCTGCCAGGTGCCCTAACATAGATGTGGCTATGGCATGCACGAGCTCTCTTTACACACTGCAAATTACATCTGCTCAGGGCAGACCTACTCAAGGCTTCAGTAGCCTTGTTCTCACTAAGTCTCTCAATGTTGCTTTATCCAGTTATCATTTAATTAAATCACCAAGAATTGAATTTTGCAGACGAAGCTGAACAAAAATTACTATGAAAGACCAAAATTAAAAGACACTGAAGACTTATTTCACAAACTGGGAGTCTGGCAATTAAAGTCTACCAACTCTTCCTTACTACAGCAGAGTTCTGTGAACAAATATGCTACAAATGGCTTTTGGCTGCCTGCCGAAGCCTCAGTCATTCTGACATGTACAGCAAGACAACTGCTGACTCAGTGTCAATATAACATATCCGTGATCTTCCAAGTCACTCTTAAACAGCAAGGTTACTGGCCAGACTGTTGTCTTACCTACTAACAGTAAAGTGAAAAAGGAAAAATATATAGGCTAAGTAAGCTCAGGTCAACAGAAGCCCTTCAAGAGAAGGGTTCAGTGGGGAAGCTACTCAGTGGGATGGAAACTCTCATCTGCCTTTTTTTCCTGTACTCTTCTCAACAACCAACCAACCACCTTCTCCCTGACATGAGGGATTTACTGAGCATTCACAAAAAATTGACATTATCCAGATGCACTGCACTGGCTGTAATTCAGGTGGGTGCACAAATTCAGCCTGTCTCTATGGTTGGGCACCTGAAACAACACTGAGACATTATATGACCTTCCCTCACCGCAGCTGCCGTACACTTCACAGGAATCAACCTCAAAATGCTGGAAACACAATTAACTGGCTAATCTCTCACCAATTTACACACTCAAAAGGAACAAAATATACTAAGATTTTGCAAAAATAATCCATAGAAAGTATTTTTACTGCATATCTTTAATTGAGGATCCTCTTAATTCATATCTGGAACAGCAGCTACCACTTTGAGATAATGATTAAAGTTCCCAGATCTTAAAATCCAGGAAAAAAAAAAAAAACAAAAAAAACAAAACATCTTTGTTTTGACCAGATACACTGATCACTCAAAAGGTTGTGATGACACTTGGCTGATTCATAAGGAAGCTGCATAGCTTAATTATGGCTTTTGAAACTCTTTGTGCCTTCAGAGAAATCACATAAAGCATAACTATTATTAGGACAAATACCACTATGCAAAGGAATAGAACAAAAAGCAGAAGACAAGACAAACCCAATACACTTAAAATCCAGATTATATTACAACTCAAGTTCATTTTAAAAGAAAATACAAATACATGTGACATATCAGATCTGTGGGAATTTGTTTTACATTGTGCTAGAAAGATTAAAACAAATTAAAATTTAGGAACCAATTTATTTCTGAGTGCAAGCCTACCAACTTCAATGGAGCTGCACCAAGGACAGATTTGGCCCAGAACATTAATTGAAGCCATTCAAAGGTTGAGATTGCTCAGAAATTTWAAAAAAGTGTGAATGTAATTCAAATTGAATAAATTTGAAAGTCTTACTGTGTAAGACTTTCTGGGGAGTAGGGAAAACACCGTGGGTTTCATTCTGATCCCTCTGAAATAATTTTATTCTCCATTGCTTCACTGATGTAAACACCACTATTTCTTGTTTCTCCTCATGTAAGCAAGATCAGAATGAGGCTCCAAGTTTCTTGCCATCTGGTCCGAGACTCCCCCAATAAGTCAGCTGTTGCTCCCTGAAAAAATTGAAATCCATGCAGTAAAAGGCTACCGGCATGCTAATTTGTGAACTGAAACAGACTGCGATGAGAATCCTGAACTGAAACAAACGACAGCTAATGAGGCATTGTTATCTGCATCTTATGCGGCTTTGCTTCATCAAATACTTGCATTATCAGGACAGATGTTTATTCAGGAGTTAGAGAAACTTCACTTCCTTCAGCTATCCAAGCTGAGAAACAGTTGAGTATGTACAAGCTGAAGTGTAACTCAGTGCATCTTATATTGAGAAAACAATCACGTCAATTGAATCATAGTCAGAATGTTGTAAAAATCCTCACTTAAACTCACAAGATATACCTATTTCCATCCTTTTCAATTATTCACTTACAGTACAGTATGTTGGTAAATGGCTGTAATCAGAAAAACAGTATAAAACTAACAATCCCAATGTTTTCCCATAGATATCTTTTCAATATAACAACTACGTATGTTAAGATAATCTGTGACTGGATTCCTCCAAGATACAACAGGAGATGCAAGATTAATAAATCTTTAAAGGCAGCTGTATTCCTTCTCTTCTTTATAGGGAAAAGCATTGTATTTCAAGCATTTTTCCTGAAAAGCACTTCAGTCAGCTACCTACCTCTTACTCATAGCAATCACAACTGACTTGTACATTCCTCAGCACTGATTTTTCAGCTGACTGTAGCCACCTCATTTTCTCTCCTGCATACCAGAGAGGTGATATAAATATATTCGCTCAGTCTTGTCAGGTAAGGGCTCCTTTATCAGCCCTTAGAAGACCACACAGGTGGAAAAGAGAACTCTCAGAAATGAAAATATTATTTCACAAGCACTCCCTCTTTTACTTGAAAATTGAGTCCCCCTACTTGTCCTGGTAAACAGGAATTGTTCAGGATACCCTCCCCCCAGTCAAATAGGTTAATTCAGCTACTTCTAGTTTGAACTACAATTTTAATAAACTTCTTATTGTGGAAAGTGAGACACATGACACCAGCCCCGCCATCCGAACAGAACTGCAGGTAAGGATTTATCAGGCAGGGAGATCTCCTTTCCCATTAGCACTCCACGGCACGTGCACAGCAGGCTAAGGAGCAAGACAGCAGCTATTTGTCCAGGCTACTTCTCCTTGACACCACCCACATCCAGCTGGTTGCAGCATCTATCCCTGGCACTCAGCAATTATTATATATCTCATAAAAGCACCTCAAAGGCAAGAGGAAYAGAAGCGTCAAAGATATAAATAGAAGTATACTGAAGGAAACAAGTTATTCCCCTGAAGGAAATAAAAACCTTTAGGGGTTGGAAAAAAAAAAACCAAACAGTTTTTCTGAAGCCTGCCTTCTCTTTCTGCCATCAGATTCATGCTGTATCGTACACAGCACCAAGTACACTCTCAGGACTTAAAAGAAAATGATGAATGGAAGAAACTACATAGTTAAATTGTAGTATGTTTCTTAGAGTGAAGGCCTGTCTTCCCTGTTGCTTGTTTTGAAAAGAAACAAGTTGCATGACCTATAGCACTTCTCTTGGGAGATAATTGCGTAAGTTTATAGGCAYCACTGTTACAGAACTGTCAATGCTTATTTTCAAATTTTCTTAGCTTAATTTAATTTGTATTTTCCTTCCTTAGAAAACCTGGGCTGCACCTCCTATCATTCCCACACGCTAGAAAGGAGCCTGACAGGTGCCTCACATTTTAAGGCACACAAACATTACCTCTATAATTAGTTATTAAGGGGGTTAATTTAAGGGGTTTTAACTAATAAAAGCTTGAAAAAAAAAACCCAAATTGTTCTAGAACAAGGAGGAAAACCATTGCCTAGAATAATGCTTATAAACACTTACGGTTAATGCATCAATACTTTTATTAATAATAAAGCATTGAATAACTTCATTTATAGCATTCAAAGATTAATGTATCATGAATAGATTTGTAAATAAGTTGAGACATCAGGCCATACCTAATGTTAGGAGCAGGTAGGAAAACTGAAGTGGTGTTCAGAGTGGATTATTTTTCTACTAACTTCAGTATCTCTCAGGCTATAGTATATTTAATGGGCATAACCAATGAAAGAAAAAGCTTATTACTTTCTTGTAAAGAGGTTTCACTAGGTAAAATAAAAAACGGCAAAGACAAGGATGTTGTGTGTAGGTGTTTTATTTCCCTCTAGTCTTCATGAATCTACAGTAAGTCTGAAGAGAGGACACTCATCTGTTCCTGAGATGTATGTGTGATCATGAACACAGAACTGATCACTCTGGAAGTTTTCCAGCACAAGTAGTTTGCCTGTGATTCTTCAAAATGTTTTGAACTTCTAAGACAAAGTTTTAGTAGGACTTAGCACAATATACTATTGTAACAGATGCTCTAGAAGCACCTTAAGTCATGCTGATAAGCTAACTAAATCCTTCTAAATAGAAACATCCCATAGTTCCTGCAAAGAGATTGTTAGATTTGTTCCTGTCTGTGTTGCACAGTTGGCTATACACCCAAATTTCATCCAATGGTAAAACTATTCCACTTCATATGCACAATTTAACCACAATATTGTAAGATCTTTTGATAAGTCTTTGACAAGCACATTTAAAACCCTATAACATTAAAAAACTTTGTACCTTACAAGTAGGGGAAAGGGGAGATATTCTCTGCATCTTCCTCCCGAATTATTTCTAACCAGTTACAGACAAGTCTCTTCAGCCTGCAAAGCACTTCCTTTTCTCAGCAAGCACAGTTCTCTGCTAAAGGAGGACACTATAATTTACTTCTTGAGGACTGGATCAGCAACAGGACCTTAGTGACACAGCTAGCTATGAAATGCTGACCACCTCCCCCCGCACCTAAGCCGCTCATTTCAGACCTAAACAGGGGAAGGAATGCTCCAACTCATCCAGTCATTGCTAAAATRAAAAAAAGAAAAAAAAAAAGCCAATGAAACAGATACCCTTGTTCTTTTCCTGTGATTCAGCACACGATATTGGTCAAGCTAGCTACACTCTCCTAGCTATGCTGTCTTTTGGAAGGTGAAAATAGCGTAATTTTCCAAACCTAGACAAATAGACAGGTAGTAGTGCAGTGTAACTGCATTTCTCACTCTGGCCTCCAGGTATCACAGGAGTGCACTGATGCTTACGTGTATACACATAAACTGTTCAAAAATTCCTGGGTGACAAGATCCAGGAAAGTGCCAAGAAGAACTATTATAAAAAGGCAATAGGAACATACTGCAAGAATTCACTCAGTAAATAACTGCCTTTATTTATATACACAAGGATAAATCCAAACTCAATGTACAAARAAAAGTCAGACTCTGGTCTTATGAACTTGTAAGTGATCAGACCGATAGGAAGGGGCAGAGCTGCTGCAGGCTTGCTTGGTTCCTTGCGCCCAAATCTCTCTGTGGCTCTTTCCAGTACTTGGCACGCGCCACGCGTGGTACCAACTTGCAAGGAGGTGCCTCAGGGTGACCCCTCCTAGAGACACAAGAGGCAATAACCAACACAGAGAATAATGTTGGCATAAGGAAAGGGAAAAAGCGACAGCCAGAACAAAAAGGGAACTGGGCCAAAATCTAGACATCTGAATCACCCACTTGGGCATCAGTTCCACAGCACAAGCCACAAGCAATGGCACACAGCTCACGCAGAGAGGCTAGCTACAGGCAGGGAAGGCTGACTACAAAAAAAAAAAAAACCCAAAACAAAAAACAACCAAAACCAAAAACCAAACAAACAAAAAACCCCAAAAACAAAACAAAACAAAACCCCACAAAACCAAAAACACCCCAACCTCTTACAAAATTTTTTGTTAGAAGGAGAATACGATACAGGAAATAATTCAATTCTGTAAGTACAACCACTCAGTTACCTACGTACTCTAGCCTTTGTTCTTGGACAAAACTAATGAAGCAACTTCTGCTCTCAGTCACGCAAGTGTGAGTCTGGAATAAATCAACAGCTTTCAGTGGGGTTATGATTTACACTAGTGTGAATGAAAGCAAAATTTAACGTTTTGTTAAGACAAAGATTAAGATCTCTGAACCAATATGGATCTCTGTACCGGTGCCAAGTCTCAAATATCTGAATTTTTTCATGTGTTTAAATCTAGTATCTGCAAAGCTTTTTGTGCTGCTTAGAAAAAATCACGCCTGAAGTAAAAGCGACAGGAATTCTACATGTTGACAGGCTCCAAACTCTTCTAAATCCTCACTCTTTGTTCTGCAACAGTATATTTATCTCAATAAAGAAGGAACGAATGAAGGAAAAGAGGCTGCACAAATACCACCCAACTGCCCCCAATATGCCTTGAAAAGACCCAGCTCTGCTCAGCAATAGAAATGCCACCAAAAGCCAGGGMTCTAAAAGATTCTATAAACTGCCCAGCACTAGAGAAGGACTGAACCTCTCATGTTCTCTACCCCTCTGAACTTTATATAAAGAGAACAACTCTACCCTGACTCTCTAGTCCTGGCAGGACATATTAAATTCACTGAGGACTCTCTCTCCCTACCACAGCAGGAAGAAAGGCATTAGCTCAGGCTTCGAGAAGCCTGGATTCTATTCCCTCCCAGTCACCAACTCCCTGTGCAACGCTGAGAAACCACCATTTGCCTGTGCCTTACTGGTCTGTAAAACAAGGGTAACATCCCATCCTTATCTCAAAAGGGTATATAACTGCCCGAATAATGGGGATGGGAGCATCTAAAATAATACAAATGTGTATAGCCTAATTCCACGATTATCACAGTCAACAAAGAAATCATTTTATGAAGTCATTTTCTGTACTTTCTAAATAAAAATATTTTTGGAAATGTTTGGAGGGAAAGAGGAAAATACTTCCACATGACAGTCAAAATATTTAATTTTAGCTGAAGCTATTCCTTTAAGCCTTCATGAATTTATTCTTTGGATAAATTTGAAACATATCACAGGTAAAGCTAGAAACTTTACAGTGAATGAAGTGTCTTTTTTTTCCACCTCAAGATCACATCTAAAGTGCCTTCGTCAAAACTACAAAAATGTATCTCTTGACAAGCTCAGGTACATGATTTTTGGCAGTGAGCTGCTTATTGCAAGGACTGTGAAAGAGGAGGCACCAAAATTAAGCTTATTAYAACCTTAACTTGTGTCAGAGTTATGACTTGCTCTATAAATTACCAGATTAAAAACGCATGCAAATATGTCTTATTAGAGAATTGTAAATAATTTTTAGTGGATCAGAAGAGCTACAGGGAGCATTGCTCTGCACATCTCTAGTTCAGTGCTATTACTCATGCAACACTGAGTACTAATAATAATAATCTGTAGAATTCTTATTTTGGCAATAGTTTTAAACARTATATTCTATCCAAAGTCTCCTGCGTAATGAGTGGGGTAGATAAATAGCAGCTGTTGTACAAATCATCCAAAAGAAAGAAATTACCTAACTGCTGAAACTTCCRCCAGCTCAGCAGCAACAGGTAGCACAGGCAGCCTCTCTGCATTTAGGTTTTGCTGAAATGGGGCAAGTAGGGAAGTGCCCCCTGCACATACACCTTCACAAGTTCTCCAAGATGCCAGTGAGAACCACACAGACCTTAGCAGCTGGTTAGCTTTTCCTTTCTCTTAAAAAGGCTCATTTTAAAGAAAAGTGTAGAAATTCGAATTCATTCCTTCTTTTTTTGTTTTATCATTTTTGTTTTCATTCTCCGGCTAGAAATGTTGCCTCTCTCAGATCCGATGAAGGAGTGTTTTCTAAAGGCTGCGATGCCCTGCAGTGGGAGAGCACATTATTTCTAGGGACAGATTTTCAAAAACAGATGCTCTTTACCAACAGTGGGCGCACAGAAACAATTTATCAAGAAAACACCAAGCTGTGTTTGCCAGCGACAACTTCAAAAGGGTGTTGTGGTTTAACCTGGCAGGCAGTCAAACACCACACAGCCACTCGCTCACTCCCCCCTCCCCTCAGTGGGATGGGGGAGAGAATCGGAAAAAAAAAAAAAAAAGTAAAATTTGTGGATTGAGATAAAGACAGTTTAATAAAACAGAAAAGGAAGGGAAAATAATGATAATAATAATAATAATAATGATAGAATATACAAAATGAGTGATGCACAATGCAATTGCTCAC
>JAYKAV010002231.1:1115436-1125747 GCA_035582835.1 Phoebastria nigripes | reverse complement strand
ACGTGTAGATGAGGCGCTTAGGGACATGGTTTAGTGGGCATGGTGGTGTTGGGTTGACGGTTGGACTTGATGATCTTAGAGGTCTTTTCCAACCTTAATGATTCTATGATTCTATGATTCTAATGAGGTTTTGTGGAACACTGAGGGTATGCAAAGAGAACCTTCTTTAAACTGAGGCTTGATTGATTATGGAGGGAGGTTCAATTAGTGAATTGTAGAACAGATGGCAAATACTAGTGGATAAGGCTCCTTGTCCTGTGTTATACAGGAGACAAATGGGCTGACAATCATCTCTGTGTAGCCTTTGGATGTATGAACCTGGTATCAAAGGTTAAACCAGTGTTCAGGAGTCCTGAAGTGCCCCTGACTGTTGCTACCTTGTCATTGAAATCCTGTCCAAACTAACCAAAACAAAATTTGGTACTTGTCAGAATCAATGGAGTACAAGGCTTCAACATGAGCTCATGTCACATTCCTCACATACAGTGTAATAAAATAATAAAAAAAAGTTCTCTTCCCCGGGTTTGAAAGCAAAATCTGTCAGATGATTTTAGGTGGAGAGAAAGGAGGATAATGTGCTGAGAAAATGATATATTTGGTATGGTTGTAATTCCAATATGTACTCCCAAAGTATATTTCCAGATGCATTATCTTTTGCTTTGAACTTGCAATGACATCAATCCTGAAAAGGCCGATTGTGTTTTAGTGAATTTAAGACTATTGCTGTAAGTGACACATTTTAAAGCAGCATCAGGGCTACACTTATTCTTTCATAAAACAAATGTATGCAGCTGTAGGAATCCTGTTCCACATTGTCCTTTTAATAGGGCAGTCTCTCCATGGTGATGGAATAACTGTGAGCACATCTGAATTGATACTGTGAATTTAGCACTTGTTGCTATAGATATCCTTTTCTGAAAAATGTCAAAGATGGGAAAAGAAAAACAACCCCAGCTCAGTAATTTGAGTTTTATTTTATCTGCTTGTTTTTGGAATCCATGCTCTTTCCCTTGTATTTTGTGTTGCTGAGTGCTTTAGGATATTCACAATGGAAAACAGGTAGGAAAATATGTTGCTCATGTGCAGTCCTTTAGTCAGTGTGGTGCACACAGACAACTAAGATGCATAATTATTTAGGCAAGAGAAGGAATATCACTATGTGGAGAATAAGCCTTTATTCTTTATAGGCTAATAAGCAAAATCTGTATTTACAGATCTTTGTTGTCCTAAAATTCCACACAATTGTGATTTTTTTCAGTGTTAAGCCTCTCCGTAGATAGACAATTACCTTGCTCTGAGCCATATATCATAAATAATGATAGACAAAGCAACTAATGATGGTTATTAATGAATAAGTATGAGGGTTTAATGACGTCTTGGGGACAAAATGTAAAGGGCATGATTTTCATTTATACCAGAGTCACTTTGCCCTCCTGAGGCATAGGAAAAGGCTTTCAAAAAGAAGTAAAGGAGAACTAGCTAAGAAAAAGGAAGGATAGTGTAAACACGATTATAGTCCAATGTTTCTTCAACAACCTTTAAACCACAGCAAAAACAAGCCCTTTTTTCAGTTGTGGGGCAGAATTGTCTTCAGCTTGCCAGACAGGAGCCTTGGAAAAGACCTCAAGGAAGTCAATTAAAATTAATATGTTGGGGAGGATTATATTTTCCAAGTCAGGTTAGGTATTTTATGTTGGATTTTCTAACTGAAAAGAAGCAAGGCCTACAATTTTAGTGTTGTAACAGTGGCAGTACTGATTAATAATAGCTAGGACCTGGTGGTTGTTTGATAGCTTTGCGATAGGAAAACCTGCTGAAATAAAAATTGTAAGTCAGAGTACTTCTTTATTGTATATTGAGTACCATGACCTGCTAATGTGGAAGATCATCTCTGTCAATGGGTAGAAGAACTTCCCTGTGTGTGAGTGGAATTCCCTCCTCTTCCTAAAAACAGAAATACACAAAACACTTTTCTAACGCTGCTTTAATGCTGCAGTAGGAAGATGTCAGCTGCAGAAACACTGACACAGATTTGAAAATGCTGTTTGCATATTCCAGTCAGTTTGGTAGTAGCTGAATCCTATTTTAAGGTGGTAACTTTCAATTTGCTAGTCAAGGAAGATGTTCTTGTTAGCAAGACCATAAATAGGCTCCTCTTAAGCAATTGTAGTGAAATGCATTGGAGCCTGTATAGAACCAGTTCTGTATATATATATATGCCTTTATCTTCTTTATTGTTTTACATGCCTGAATCACAAGCTATGTAAGAAAGGAGAAATTTTTGCTGTAAAGATAAAGAAAGGGGTTTGGTCCTCATTATTTACATTAAAGCTATGTTGGTCCATGAAACTGTCAGACCTTTTTTCTGACAGTATGAAAGACAACAAAATGGACCAACCCAAAGCAACTATAAAATCACACACAAAAATAGCAGAGCCTAAGTAAAGAGGTTGCTACTGAATGGTGAGTGTTTGGGACATGAATGAATAGCATGATTTAAACAGAAAAGTGATGCAAAAGAACATGCAATCTTCAGCAGTGATTGTTGGCAGCATGATAGCCACGGTCCACCTTCAGTTCTCTTTCTCCCTGTGAGACAGCAAGTATCTTGCTTAGGGCTTTTTTAACAAGTTTCAAATTCACTGTTTTTTTGACCTTTTAGTGAAGAAATGCCCTTCGGGTCCTTTCACTTCATGCAGTTTTCTTCTGAAAGTGGACAGTGGGAAGAGGAGAAATGGGAGCATTTCATCTAAGCGACCTACCTTACCAACCGAGACCAAATCCAGTTGTGAATGAGGGGGGAGGAGGTCAAAAGAGGAGCGTGCAGCACAGTCGTGCTTTTGGCAGCCCTGTCCCACAGCACAAAGCATGCAAGCTCCCCAGGCACTGCTGTCTGGCCCACAGCACTCTCACAGCTGTTCAGGAAAGGTGGAGCCTGATCACTACAACACATTCAGAACTCTCTGGGTCTAAATCTTACATGACTCATGAGACGGTTTTCGTTCTGATTGAGAGGAATAACTTGCCTGTATTTGGTGTCAGGGACACAGAAAAGATGCCTATGTGACCGGCGGGATATTAAAGGTAATCTAGTACTGTGTTCATGAGGTACACATCACCTGCAAAAGGGTCTCTATCTTGAAATATTACAGTTCCTTCAGGCTGTTTTACTGTATACTCTCCTACTCTGAATTGGCTAGCATATCTAATCAAAAGAAAGTCACATAATTTCATTTGTTGAAAAATTATTTTCTGTTCTGTTACTGAAAACGGTTTGATGAATGACAGTAAACACAGGCATATTATTACTAGTATAGTCAGTGTGTGTTAGTGGGAAAATACCTGAAGATAATATTTTCTCCTTCTATATGTTACAGAGGGAAGAGAGTCTCTGTGCATAATTAAAGCACAGAGCATCAAGAGCAACTTCTGGATGTTTCATTTTCAGAATTAACAGATATTCAAATAGTAACATATTTGTGAACAACTATAAATTATTTTGTCTACCTTTTAGGGTTTGTACTTGGGATGCTAGTATCTTTAGCAAGCGTTCATCTTCTATCCTTTATTACACGTGACATCACACATCTGAGGCAGATGACTATATTCTTTCCCATCCACCTGCATTTTGAAGTTATTGCCAAGGTAGTATAATCAGTTAACTTGCATTAACATTCTGGTTGCCTTGTTATGCTGTGGTTTGGGGCACACTGGAGAGTGCTAGCTAGTCCCAACTCCTCTAGAGTACCAGAAGAACTGATGCATTCAGGGTACATACTGAAATGCAGGGTATCAGTTCGTCAGAAAGATTTTAGACATTATTTCCTAAAGGAAGAAAAGGGGAGCATGTCAGTGCTGATCATTTCCAGGTTTCCGTAGTTTTTGCTGCATAATTTCAATACTCACTGGATAATCATCTGAATACTAAGAGATAAAGCCACAAGTCTAGATTTAAGTACAATATCTGAACAAAGTTTTTTTCACATAATAACCTGCCTTCAAAACTGAGATCACACCTATGCACAACATACAGTGGAATTTCTAGTTTGTATGAAAGCTCAGGAGATGAGTTAGAAATCCTTTCAGGATTTGTATTATCCAAGTAAAAATCAAATCAATCAAATATTGAAGAACTTGAAACATTGTGATCTGTTGTTACATCATGTTAACAAAAAACCCCACTTTAAAAATAAATGTATATATTTATATTGGCTACAGTTAGAACTGATCTCATTCAGCTTTTAGCTATCATTCTTATTAACAAATACTGTTTATGACTGCCTGTATCACACAAATTAAGCTTTGATGATCTAAATCTTCAAAACTCTTGCCACTCTTTCCATGTGTAAAATTCAAATATCTTTGCAATCCCCAAATGCAAAAGGCCATTGCTGTTATATGACACACATCCTCATTCAGAGGAAATTTACTTTTTTTTTTTTCTCCTGAGATGGAGCAGTGAGAGAGGAAAAAAGTTGCTGAGCCTTCGTCTGTTTCCTTAAATCAGTTGAGTCTCTTATCCTCTGTATGTATGACAAATTGACATATGAGGTGATGACTAATTTTGCAAAACATCAGAGTATGACTTAGAATGGCAAAACTTGCTGAAAGATGTTGTGAAAGTTCAGTTTGAAATGCTAAAATACATATTCATTGCAAAGACACTTACATGCCTGCAAGCATTTGCATTCTTTTCTCTGCTACTTAAAAAACTAATGAAGGGAGGATAGTGTTAGATGCTCAAGTGTAAGCCTTCCAGCCTTTAAATGTCTTCATTGTGGGCTTATTATGTTTTCTTAACCATGACCAGTATCATTATTACCTTTTTTCTGAGAATCTATCTATCTAATATAACTGGGTAGTGATTTATAGTTCAAAGTGGGGAAGCAGGAGGAGATTAAAGGCTGTCCCTCAGTAACAAAATACAGACTGCAGTGTGAAAGGGAAAAAGAAAAGCTTGGTAATTTTCCAGAATTAAAATAACAATGTCACTACCAGTTTTGTGGCTCCTTTTCAAGCAATATTCCCACTGAAGTCAGTGAACTAAAGTCATATTAAATATACTTAAATTTTTCTTCACAGCAGTATTATTCAGTGCAGAAGCATATCAGTTCTTCCAAAAGCCACTAACTCAAGGCATATGCCATTTGTTTTCTTTAGCTACTCATAAAATTTTAGATTGTGGCTTTTATAATTTTGATCTGGTAAATTCTAGAACACTTGATAAAGCATTAGGGATTGTTGCAAGCAGTACTTTCAGGAAAGAAAAACATTTCATCTCCTAAATGCTTGTATAAACTAGTGCAGGATTACACAAAACATTAGGCAAGAACTGTGCAGCAAGGGTGGATGAGACTGAGAGACTGAAATGCCTGCAAAATAAACATGTTTTACATAAAAATGGGCAG
This sequence comes from Phoebastria nigripes, assembly GCA_035582835.1. Classification (NCBI taxonomy): domain Eukaryota; kingdom Metazoa; phylum Chordata; class Aves; order Procellariiformes; family Diomedeidae; genus Phoebastria; species Phoebastria nigripes. Next base: position 1,120,339 of record JAYKAV010002231.1, on the reverse strand, counting down.
TCTTTGCTTGCCAGCTGTCTCCACGTTATCAGATCACAGAGTAGTAGAGTCATCTTGGCAGTTTTCAGGAAGGATGTGAAGAGGACAAGGCAGAGGCTTTATGGTGTTTGACAGGTAGCATTGCAGAGGCACTATTATACAAGAAGGCATCTTGGTGGATGGAGAGACAGAAGTCTCTCTGGCACTTCACACTAGTGCACTTTACATGTACTTGCTGCTGCATTTTGTCTTGCAAAATATTTGATTTCAAAAGTCATACTATTTTAGTTCTGTTAAGTCTGTTCTGTTTTAAGCCTGGTTTAAGTCATACTGTTTTAAGGAGAGCTGCTTGAGTTGGGACTTCTGGCTTAGTCCCCCTAGCATACCTCTTTTCTTTGGTATGTGGAAGCAGATGGTTTGTGCACAAAGCTCCTCAAAGGTGGCCATTACTGCTGCATGTAGCCACCAGGAACTTAGTGTGCATCATTATGGGATAATACACGCTAAAAGGTAATCACAATATACTGCTTTTATACTGTCCAAACCATGCCCAGAATGTGTTTGAGAATCACTGAACTAGCATCTATTTGAGGAGACAAGGAAGGATTTATGGAGCACAGTGTGGGAAACCATATGATCATGGGTGCAGCCATATGATCATGATCCACGAGGAGGATATTCACCAAGGTCTTTGCAGCCCTTCTGCCCACGCTGCTCTTCTGCCAAGTGCTGCCTGTGCAACAGCGCTCTGCAGGTTCGGTTGAAGATGGCTCATGTGGAAGCAGGGCTTTGCCTTATTCCTGAATGGGTAGAAGGAAGGAGAAGATTTTGCTCCCTGATGCTCAAAAAAGGATTTGAGCCAACAGCCAGTTCTGTGACTTCCCATCATTTGTGGCCTTCCAAGAGTATTAAAAGCCAAAAAAGTTGGTTTTGTCTCAGTGTTGTGTTGTAATATCTGAAAGGATGCATAAACCGTATTGTTTTGGAAGTCATTAAATAGATGGATTAGTGTTTAGATTTGTGTATTTAAAAACTCATGCAATTCTGTGATGGCTGTGTGGACAATGTAATTTCAGAATAACTAAATGCAATTTATTATGTTTTTACAAGTGCAAGTAAGTCACAGCATCTGCTTGCACTATTACTAATGTGCAGTATGCATCTGTGCATGTATGTACACAGGAAAGTAAAATGTTGACATTAAGATGAGAGAGCAGTGGAAACAGATGGCTCATTCACTTAAATATATACTCTTGTCAACTTCAGTAGAATGAATATCCCTAATAAACTTTCATTGTTAATTATATATATGTGTGTATGATAGCCCTTAGAATATCTGCATTTTTTTTATTGACTGTAGTCTCAAATTTTTCTCACCAGTGCATATATTAAATGTTATATTTTAAATGAAAAATGAGTACAGTACAATTTCAGACAGCAACTATTTTATTTGTAATAAAATCTCAAGATACAGTGGACTTACGTGTTCTTGTTCAAACTTTTATGGTTAGAGTGTATGCCTAAGTGTCAGTCTACATGAATGCACTTGTAACTTGTATATGTAAATACTTAACTGACAATTAGAACATATGTGGGATAACTTCATCTTGCTATATTTTTGAAGTGTGTTTTACATAAATGTTTATTCCACAGTGCCGTCACTTCCATATTTATCGCAAGGGGCTCTATTCATTTGAGTAGCAGCAAGATCCTGAAACTGAAATTTATGGCAGACAGAAGGCAAAATCAGGTGTTGTCTTGATTTCTCTACTTATTGGATGGGTTTTATATGTATTTTTCTTAATACCAAGACTAATAATAGGCAATAATTGCGTTGGGTGTCAGACAAACCTGCCTTTGCCTGATCACTCTGCCTCTGAAGTAAGGATAATGTCTGCCAGCTGTATGTGTCTCAAAGACTGGATTAGTCATAGAGAATTTGGGTTTTTCCTCTAAACGAGGTGACTTGGCCAATAATCTTTAATGTATTTTAATTTATATGATTTACCAAGTCATCTAAATTAAGCAGCAAAATCAAATTCCAATTCTCATGAATCTCTGAAGGAATTACCATCTGTGATTTGCAGTTCTGTCAGCAAACGGTAACCATGGGACAGCAAACATGCAACCATGGATAACACATGTGAAACTTGGTCTTCAAGAGATTTCAAAACCTCAGGCATATGCACAACATACCCTTTGACAAGCTGCTTTTTACAATCTGCTGGAAACTTGGTGTAATAGTTCCACAGTTTGCCTGCAAATCCAGCGAACAAAACCCACTGCTGCACCAAATTAAACAACAGGCACCAGAAATTAGTGCTGAATCCCCATCTGGAAAACATGCATTGGCCACAGGCCACATCATCACAATTCATAGACATTTATGACAGCACAGCATCATCAGGAATAGAAACTGAGAAAACTCTTTCAAAATTGTTTTGCATATGAAAATTAGCATTTTAAACACAATGATGTAACATGAAAACATTTGGGGGCAGTTGCATTTTCCTGCATGGTGTCCTGGTTTCGGCTGGAATAGAGTTAATTTTCTTCCTAGTGCTGTGTTTTGGATTTAGTATGAGAATAATGTTGATAACACACTGATGTTTTTAGTTGTTGCTAAGTAGTCTACTAGTCAAGGACTTTTCAGCTTCCCAAGCTCTGCCAGGTGCACAAGCAGCTGGGAGGGAGCATAGCCAGGACAGCTAGCCCAACTGGCCAACAGGGTATTCCATACCATATGACGTCATGCTCAGTATGTAAATAGGAGGCGTGGTCCAGGAAGTAGCAATCGCTGCTTGGGTATCACTCAGCGGGTGGTGAGCAATTGCATTGTGCATCACTCATTTTGTACATTCTATCATTATTATTATTATTATTATTATCATCATCATCATCATCATCATCATCATCATCATCATTATTTTCCCTTCCTTTTCTGTTTTATTAAACTCTTTATCTCAGTCCATGAATTTTACTTTTTTACCCGATTCTCTCCCCCATCCCACTTAGGGGAGGTGGGAGTGAGCGAGCAGCTGTGTGGTGTTTGGCTGCCTGCCGGGTTAAACCACAACAGTCCTTTTTTGCGCCCAACGTGGGGCATGAAGGGTTGAGATAACGACACATCTGACCTGACCTGTTGAAACAAATTTGTTATAAGCATTCATTATATCAGTTTAGTAGTTGCTGATCATAATGGTTGGTTGGTTGGTTAATTTGCTCTCAGAGTTGTTGGATCTGTTTTTGGAGTTAGGTTATGTAACACCTTACTGGCTGTATATACTGCTTATCGGTGTTTTTGTGCTCTTCATCATCTCTGGGAGATGGATTAAGGTTATCGCTTTGCTATACTGTGTAACACTGGCATATGGTATGATAAAATTATTGGTCATGAGATTGTATTCAGGATGGTCATCATCGCTGTACTTCTGGAGCTCTCGGAAACTATTAATAATTACACTTTTTACCTCTTCTCTTCGGAGAGCCAGCCTACGGAGGAGACACCTTCCTTCACCTTCCCCTTCTCCTCCAGGCTGATTACAATAGCTCTTGAGGATTTTGAATATCCTTGGGATGTTCAAACCAGCATGTTCCTATTGCTATGTCTCCTGACTGCATTTCAGGCCTTGTTTAAGGTTAAACAACTATTTAAGAAGATCACCCAGAGATCTGCCCCGAGGCTGGATAGTTATGAGTGGCAGGGTGTGTGGGACAGTATGGGCAAGTACCTAGGACAGTGGGCACTCCCAGTGTTTTGGAACTTCACCCCAGAACAAGTGCAAAATGCTGAAAAATGAGTAGAATATTTGGAAAAAGTATGCTGTCACCCTGGCAATTCTAGGGAGACACAGATCACTGCAATGTGCTGGGGCCTGGCCCATGCCTACAGAGCCCTGTTCAACACTATTCAGAACCCTCAAGGGGAACAGAAGATCTCTGGATCTGACACAAAACAACAGGCACTGCAGCTGCTCCAACCCAGGTGACGGGCACTGTGGCTGAACCAGAGGACCAACCTGTGCTGGCATCAGTCGCCCCTATACAGAAGAAGAAATCTTGAAAGCGAAAGTCAGCTTGTTTAGAAAGGGATGATGGAAAAGCAGGGCCATCATGAGGAGGCGAGGAGGAAGAGGAAGAACTCATAAACGAGACAGAAACCACCCGATCCCTATCCCTGAGTGAGTTGCGAGATATGCGAAAAGATTTCAGCCATCATCTAGGTGAGCACATTGTCACCTGGCTGCTCCGACGCTGGGATAACGGAGCCAGTAGCCTGAAATTAGAGGGTAAGGAAGCCAAACAGCTGGGATCCCTTTCTAGGGAAGGGGACATTGACAAAGCAATTGGAAAAGGGGCACAAGTCCTCAGCCTCTGGAGGAGACTCCTGTCAGACGTGAAGGAAAGGTATCCCTTCAAGGAAGATGTTATATATCGCCTAGGCAAATGGACCACCATGGAGAGAGGTATCCAGTACCTGAGGGAATTAGCTGTGCTGGAGGTGGTTTATAGTGACCTGGACAATGAGAGAGTATCCAAAGATCCAGTTGAAGGCCAGTGCACGCGACCCATGTGGCGGAAGTTGGTACGGACTGCACCAGCGTCGTATGCCAACTCATTGGCAATACTGTCCTGGAAAGAGGAAGAAGCACCAATGGTGGATGAAGCAGTTGGCAAACTCCGGGAATACGAAGAAAGTATCTCTTCCTCCCTTGTSTCGGCTGTGCAGAAACTGTCCCGGGAGGTCCAGCAACTCAAAGAGGATATATGTCCTACTCTCCACCTGTACGGACCAGTATCTCAGCTATTCGGAGTCAGCGTTCTTCTGCTCAAGAGAGAGGATATAGAAGGTACACACCACGGGGCACCCTGTGGTTTTACCTGCGTGACCACGGAGAAGACATGAGGAAGTGGGATGGGAAAC